>VXBU01000062.1:0-152661 GCA_013400315.1 Bombycilla garrulus | reverse complement strand
GGGGGGGGGGTCGCGCGGCCCGGGGCTTGGGGGGGGACGGGCCACCGCGGCCCCCGCTACCTGGGGGGGGGGGGGGAGACGGGGCTGGAGGCGGCCCTCACCCTGTGAACATCACTTTCCTGCTCTGCATCCCTGAGCCAGGGGAGCCTTAGGCCCAGAAATGCACCCTGTGCCTTGCAGGATCCAACTTCTCACAGGGAAGTTTTGTCCAGGGCTCCTTTGGATTCTTTGGTGCTTCTCCAACCAGCTTTTAATCTGTTGTTCCCCAGCTGGGGCAAAGAACAAGGTGAGGGGAAGTAAAAGGTGCAGGGAGTTCCAAAGGAGCTATCTGTTCACAGATTCTAAACAGGATTTGTCGCGAATACTAAGAAGAGGGGGAAGGGGAACTATTTTCTGATTGCTTTCTGTTTGATTGTTTTGTGGCTATTTCTAAGGACTGCAATTAAAATAAATTGGGATGTTGAGTGTGATTGTTTTTATAATGGAATGTTAACCTTTAAGTAGCTGTTCAGTATCTGCATCTACCCTGAAGGGAATGGGGAAGACAGAAGGGTTACTTTGTATTCAGGCTCTGGAGGGGAGCGTTGCCAAGCCTTACTCACTTGGAAAGAGATTTCTGGGTGAGTTTTTAGGCACTTCCAATGTATTTCATTTTTAAAATAAAGGGCTCTGGTGTGTGCTTTCAGAAGATGTTTACATCTTAGCCCATTACCAGCTTTAATGTCCACAGTCAGTCCTTGACAGCCCCAGGAGGGCAAGATTGCGCTTTTTGACTCAAAAAAAAAAGGACAGTAAGTGCCCAAAAGACTTAAGCTGTAGCAGAGAATTGTGATTCAGCCTCTCTCCACCTTCCCTGGCTGCCAAAACCAGTGTACTTCCCAGTCAGAGACCCCAAGAGATTTCACCCCACCCTGGCAGATCCCTCAGAAGGGAAAGCAATGGCATTTCCCAAATTTAGTCCTCAGTGCAAACCCCCCATCTAGGGCTGATGTGGTGTCCAGCACTGGCCCTGTGTACCAGGGGTGCTAAATTACCCCCAGGAACAGAGCCCTGCCAGGGGCAGATTGTCTCTTAGAAGCACTGTAGCTAAATCTGCTTGATCAGTCACAGCTGCAGGTGTTTTCTAAGCATTAGGACTAAGACTAGAAATACCCTAGCCTTGTCCTAGCCACCTACCTGGTGTCTAAGCCCTGCAGAGATCCTAAACCAAAGCTGAACAGTGCATGAGTCACCAGGGCCCCACGCCGTAGGTGTTACCTAGAGAGCCAGCAGTGCTCTGTGAACGTGGCCTCTTGTGAAAGACTCGGGCACAGCTGATTTCCAGATGGAAGAGACTCTGTAGCACCAGCTCAAGCTGAGCAGCCAAAGCCTTTGCCTGAGGCCCTGTAAACCCAGGTTCAGTTCCCTCCTGCAGAACCTACAGTTCACCTGTCTCTTTCCAGCTGAGTGCCGGGCTGCGAGGTCATGCTCCTGCACTGCACCCCGAGGACAGCTCATAATGGGATTTTCTCCCACCAGGAGCAGGTGGTCATCACCAGGGGTTTCCTGGCACCCATCTGTCAGCCCCTTGTGGAGCTCTTGATGGCAGATATACACGGGAACTGTTGCCTGTTTTGATTTGTTTTTCTTCAAGTTTTCTTGCAGACCTGCAAGAGCCCTTTTGTTGTGTCAACTGGTATCTAGGGTAAGTATATGAACACTAAAAAAACCCCTTTGGCCCCAGATGAGAGACAAGTGTTCTCCATTTAGTATTTCAGACAAAACCAGTGGTCAAATATTTTCCTGGTTCCATATCCAACAACTATTGCTTCTTTATCCATCAAGCTTATGAAATTTTCCAGTGCTGTTAACAGAAGATAAAATAATGTGCCCATCCATAACAGCCTCCTTTAAACGATCCCAGAAGTTTTAAGCTTTGAGCCTCCAGAGTTAGAGATAGTAACTACTACTACCTCCATTTTGCTGGTAGATGAACTGTGACTAATCCTCTGCAGCACAGCAGCAGAAGTTTGATTTGCAGCCCATTACCCTTGTAACGTGCTGCCCAGAATGGTCACTGCCTTGTCAAACACAGCATGAATTTTCTGTGTTTTTTTCAGTTTCCTATCATGACCAGTATCATACACTTTGGAAATGAAAGTAGAAAATTCAAGGTGTTGAGCCTGGCTGTGAAAATTTGCTCTTTGCCTGGAAAGAATCAAAAATGCTGGCAAACATAAAATCATTCCTTTGGTAATATCTACCGCACCCTGCACCATAGCAGCAAAATGAATTAAACAGCAAAAGACTGAAATGCCTGACATTGCATAGGCCAGTCAGGAGGCAGGAATACAGGAGTCAGCCTGGGCCAGTATTAGTTCAAGGAAATTAAATTTTTTACTGTTTAAGGTGCACAACTAGGAGATTGGAAACTTGGCTTCTGGTCCTACTTTCCCTGTATTGTGTGACTTTAGACCAGTCAGTTCACCTTCCCGTGTCTGGAGGAATCCTTAGAAACCCACATCACAAGGTTTGGAACAGGGAATGACACACCATGACCTCCTATCACACCCCATTCTGTGCAAAGTTACAGGAAGTCAGCAAGTGAAACCTTGCTTTTCAGTGTTTGGGTCTCTCCTTTTCAGTGAGATTTCAAATGCAAAAAAATCACAGAACAAAAAACTCAGGATGGGAAGAGCCCTTAGGAAGCCACGGGGATTCTATCTCTCAGGCCATAAAGCAGGAGCAGCACTGCCTAAACTGTACCTGACAGGAGTTCACCTACCCTGCTCATAAGAATATCTAGAGGATGTATTCCAGAGCTTCACAGTTGGATATGTTTGCTTTAACAAAGTCACTTTTGCTGCAAGTCAGATCTTAATCAGATGAAGTTGTGGGGAACTGACATATTCCCTCACTAGCAACAATTCCAGAACAACAGGAAAGTCGCCCACCTGGTGAACTAATTTTTCTGTGGGTAAAAGCCAGAGAGGCTGGAAAACACACTAAGTATGTGTTTTTGGGAGAGCTGCCACCTAATTTACAGACAAAGATCAGATGCAATTAGCGTTAGATCAACTGGAGACTCCTCTGCCCCAAACCACAGCACTTTTCACCCGCCTCACCAGGAGAACGTGTTTCCACCAAGACATGCAGTGTCACACTTGGCCCTTCAGTCTCCACAGGGTATTCTTGGAAGCACATGCAAAACCTGAGCTCGCAGCAATAGCATTCCTGTGGCACCGGGGAAGGAATGAGGAAACACCGGCATGGATACTAGGCAGACAGGAGAGAAAAGACTCATCCTGCAAGTCTAAATTAATTTCCAAACAGGGTGCTTGTTTCTGATTGAGAGATACACGTGTGTGCTGCCTGGGAGAAGGAATCTAGAAACAGCAGTGGGGCCAAGCTTTGTCATTCCCCACTTTGCAAGTACGTTTGCACACAGACAGGAATGCAAGACACAGTACTGAGCAGGCTTTAGTGAGTCACAGATCTCTGACAGCAATTGAGACTGGGCCAAAACCCCAAGGGAATCTTCACTGATGAGAAATACAGTTGTCAACAGACTCCCCAATTTTCTGTGGGTGTATCAGAGATAGTGACCATCATCAAGCCCTCCATCTCTGTGCATGTCTTGGAGTTGCAAGTGGTTCACAAGATGCTTGGTTTTACCTGGCCATTAGTCCTGAAGGCCATATTATTTCACCGTTGGCCGTGGTGAGTTTGGGGTAGCTCAGGAAAATATAAACCTTCATACAAACCTTTTAGGCTCTGCTCCCTGCTCTGCTCCATCTACAGTCTAGGCCATAGTTGCCTGTGCCTCAGGAATGGTAAAGTTTTGTAAAACTACTATATTCCAGTGCTGAGAAGTACAGTTGAGCAACGTGCTAGTGTAGTATACTTCATTTTAAGGACATGCTTAAATACAATTTGAGCCCAGAGAGATTTCAGTTTAGATTTAAGTGTTCCATTGAACAGGGTGGATTTAAGGATTGAAGTGTTTTGCTAGACTGTATCTTTGGTTAATGAGAAAGGAGACTTGCTAGTGCCTAGAAGAAAGAACTGCCTGAAGCATTTTGGCACATCCCAACCATTACTAGCACTACTCCTTTTTTCTAATGAATATTGATGACATTAACACAAAGAATTGGTAAAGAAGTTGATAATTTCATTAACAATACTCACTCTCTGGGTCTCAGTTTAGTGGGAGTAAAAAGCAAACTTCTAGTATCTCATCAGAATTATATGTAATAATTAAAGCAGAAGCCACTAAATTTTGTATTTTATACCATCTGGTATCTTGCACAGTATCTCACTAATGGTAAAGGTCTCAGGTCCAGATTTGAGCACAAAAATCATGAGTGCTTCACTTTACAGGAAGAGAATCAGTTAAATACTTTATGGAGCCTACACTGAATAAACAAAGTACCCCAGTCTTAAAATAAATGTTTGTGGCAACAAAACATTTGGGGGGACATTCTTGCATGGGCTCTGACCTCCCTGTTGAGAATCAAAGTGAAAATATTGAATGTATTAAGCAGATGTCTTCTCCTAGTGACAGCAAGATGAGCAAAGACAGCTGGTTAGAACAACAACAACAACAAAAACACATCATCATTCCTGCTTTGGCTCCAAAAAATCTTGGACTTGTTGTCATGAAAGAAAGCTATATATGTAAGAAGCCAAGAAAGAGAAAAATATTATTGAATCTGGTAGCATTTTAGTGAATGTGCTGGAAATAACCTAAGTAGGAAGAAAAACTGGATGCACTCCATTGTTTATTAAAAGAATGCCTCTTCTTATTTCCACAGGGACCTATAGCCTCTATAGGCATTAACACATTTGAAAGATACATATTTTAAATATGTTTCTTCATTTGTCAATCTTAAGGGCTCTTTTACTAAAGTAAATAGACTTACAGTGCATAGAAACATATACAGCCACAAAAATATTATCTCTGCAAGCTAAAAATGCCAACTGAATTTTGTCTGGAACACCTTCAATCAGGGAACATGGGTATATTACAGAGACACCTAGAGAGATCTTAAATATTAGGAAGGGAGAAGATGAGAAAATTACACTCCCTTGTGAAACACAGGATAAATAATTCACAGTGAAAAAAAAAAACAAAAAAGAAAAAGGAAACCAAAATTAAAATATGAAGAGCTATTCTGGATGAAAATCAGTCTGAGCTGCATTGAACAACAGATCCAAGAGGAGTTTTTAGCAAAACTGCAAAATAAGCCAGTGACCCTCTGGCCTCCCTGCTCAGGGGTAGCACATTCTCTCTTGATAGTTTTCATCTGAACAAAACTTGATTTCTGTGCTTGACCCTGGGACGTTTCCATTTCCCTTCCTGTGCCTTTGGGCAGACTTGAGCGAAGAACAGGATCGATGAGAAGAGTTTAAGAAATCAAAAGCTGTGCAGTTGGTAATGGCAAAAAGACAAGTAATTTGAGGTGGATGTTCCCAGAGGACTAGGTAGCCCAAATCCCATGGTGCCATCAGACAGTGCCCTGTGCAACAGCAAAGTTCTGGATTTGCTGGCTCGGGTAGTGTCCTCCATGGAGTGCTTCAAAACACCTGTCTGTCCCAACAGAGGTCCTAAATGATTTAAGGCCTTGAAGAAGCAAGAAGTTAATTTGGTTTATACTAAAGATATATACGAAGAAAATTATATAAAGAAAAGTATTTACTTTGGAAAACAACTGCCTTGAGAATGGAGAGCTATGACCAATCTGACATACCAGTTTGTAAACAGAGGACAATGAAGTCAAAAGGACCAGAGATGGCTGTTGGGTCTCCAGTTTCTGGCTGCCAGCTTTGCCCTTTCTCCACCAGGTGATTAGGCAGTAATAGTTTTCGAAAGCAAATTGTTTTATTTACATAATTTACATAATTTTCTATAAAGAAAACCAGGGTTAAGTATGCGGCTCTGCAACAGAACAGATGTGGGACTTGGGGAAAGTTGCAGCTTGAACTGAGCTGGAAAAGCTTCCATCATTTGCTAATATCTTGGAGAGTCTGGAATCTTTCCCATCTCTACTGTGACAAAAACAGGACTTCTCAACATTTTGGAGGACTTTCTCCCTTGTAACAAAAGACAAAAAGTATGCACTAAAAAACAAATCACACTGCCAGAAGTGACTGACAATCAGTTTTGCCTGTTTTAATTCCCCATCTTGCCAGCCTCAGCTCCAAGACCCGACCTACACATTCCCAGCCAGCCCAGGAATGATCACGCCACAACGAAGGACAATTTCAGCCAGAAATTCCATGCTGACTCCAAGAAAACATTTCCTAGAGTATCTTGCTAAAATGGATACACTCCCACACACACTACATGAAAGGAATCATGGCTGACAAATAAACATTTCTTAATGAGAAACATTTGTCCAACATGTTTCTCCCCAGTACTCTGGAGCTTTGAGCTTAGTGCACCATCAATAAAAGAGGCAGCAGCCCTTCCTAGGCTCTGGGAGATCACACTGGGCTATGAAAGTGATGGACTCCCTACCTCCATTAGTTACCCTCAGAACTCTTACAGCATGTAAGTATGGACTGACTCAAGAATTTTTATAGACCCCTTTCAACCCACATTTGATCTTGACCAAGAGCATCTCTGCCCACAGGCTGCTCCATTTGTTCCGTCCCACTTTGGGGCACAGAGGCAATGCAAGGCACCTCAGTATCCCTGGGCTCAGCCAGCCCTGAATGCGCATTTCCTCACACCATCAAAAATTTGGATCACTGAGGAGACAACCCAGCCCTGCTGCCAGTGAGGTGACAGATCCCTGGCACCGGAGCTGGACTCAAACTGCTCATGAGCTGCTTGTGGCTGCAGAGGAATGTCTGCACAGAACTAAACCAGATTGCTCATAGATCTCTTCCAAATTGTCTCTAATCTAGTGGACAATTTGAGAGTAAATGTGTGCTGGAAGCACCATCTTCCCTTCGAAGTAATAACCCGAGAACACTGAGTTTGTGGCTACGCTGGAGAAACCTTAGGATCTCACTGGTGCCTTGGCAAATCCTTAAGAAGTCAGAGCCACCTATGTGTATTCTGTCTCCTCTCTCAGAACTGTTCAAGTATCTGTTTGATGCTACAGACAGACCACAGCTCCAGGAATGTGGTAACATTTCTAGCAAGGGCTGGCTGAGGTTGTGAGCCTGAAACAATATGCTTACAAATGCTCAATCTACACAGAGCTTTTAGAGATAGTCAAATGGCTCCAAAGCTTCAGGAAAGCTGACATTTTGGTGTCACCTTTGTTTCTTAGTCCCACACCTATGGCAGGGAAAAGAGGAAAAAAAAATTCAGTTGGTATTTGCTTTATCCCGTCTACATTTCAGCCACAAGATTCCAGCATTTGCAGAACTTCTAGAGGCCCATCTCACCTGTTCAACATCTCACCCCTCCCAAGCATAGACTGAAAAATGCCACTTTTCTGCACTATTAAATCAAAAGCTGTCTACACCCATGTGTCAGCTGTTTACCACCCTCTGTTTCCTCCCTTTGGGCAGCTGATCTGGGATAATGACCTATATCCTTGAAGCATTTGTTTTATTTACCATTACAGAGAGAGAGGGCTTAAGGTGACAAGCAACCTAATTATATAACCTTTCCCACCCTATTTATTACAGAAAGATCAGCTTGCATCTTCACCTGTGGAAACACAGCAGCTCAACTCTTTGAATGTCCATGACTTCACCTGGGCTCTTTCCTGCTCTGCATTTGTCCCAAGCAGAATGGGTCCAAGATCTTTCACTCATTCTTTACATTTGTGTAGGAACAACAACCTACCAGGCCTTGCTTTAGCCACATTGCTGATGCTCCACAGACGCCTGGACGAGGTGGCCATGCTGCCCAAATGGTAGGAAGGCCGTGACGGAGAAGCTGAATATCACCAGGCAGCATTTGAGAGCACCCAGACTCTGTCCCCAGCACCCAGAGCATTGCATTGGTTAACGTTGTTGGTGTGGAGCACCAGCTGCAGGCTCTGCACGGGGATCTGGGACTGGTACACACCCTGCATCAAGCCTCACCCCACGATGAGACAGGCAGGCAAATGAGAAAATTGGGCCCTGGCCCCTTCCTATGATTAGGTCATTATAATGGGTAAATGTTTTCCTAGATAGAGAGCTGAGATAAAGGACTCCTGATGTCTGAAATAGAGTTCGAACAAATTTGGAAGGACTGTCCCTACCCTGTAGTTCTTTATAATGTGCTTTTACCAAATAAATGCCTTTTTTCCCCAAAGTACCCAGGAAATTAAAGGGAACTTTTTCTTGGATAACGATGAAAATCTCACAAAATAAATTTTTCATTGAACAGCAAGAACAGCATCTACTCTACAGCCAAACTGTTCACCAGCAAATATACAGGTTGGATTTAGTGACAGGTACCAAGGGGTGTTCCCAGAGGATAATACAACTCTACACTATTCAGTCTAAATATTTACTGAGGAGTACAGAAAAGTGAATGGTAGAGGCAGAGTCCCAAAGATTGGCTTAGAGGAGTCTATTTAATAAGAGCCTGCTTCTGCAGAGAAAAATGATTGTATTGTTTTTTTAATGAAAATCAGTGTTCTTTTGCTATAGCAAATAGTGATTATTCATTCTCTACCCCTTTATTCTGCATTATTCATGATTCTGTGACCTCTGCTCTATCCTCTCCCTTGGTGTTCCAATCCCCTCCTGGGTTTTCTCAGGGTTTGGGATCTTTTGTATTACATAAACTGGTTTATGAGGTAGTCTTTGAGGAACCAGTCTCACTTAAATCTCACATAATATCCAAGAATGTTCTCCGGTATTTGACCTCTTTGTGGATGAAACAATACTCTTCAGACACAATAACCTTGGTGTTTCAAAGTTGTAACCAGCACCTGTGGAGTTTTCAAACAAATAGGTTCAGCGTTCCTTGGTGCAGCCTTCCTCACTGCTCCCACATTTAATTGTAATTATACTTGTAAAACCTGCAGTGGGATTACACATGGGGGAAAGAAAAATAATTTTAGAAAAACACATTTCAGAATAGGAGGGGATTTATGGGAGCTACAAGACAAAGAATAACCCACCTTTCTTTCTTTCTTCATTGTTGTCTTTGGAAGGCAGCCATCAAAGTTTCCTTGTCAGTAATACAGGGATTTGTAAATAGAACAAAGAGCTTCCTCACACCAAGGCACATTATGTAACTCAGCTCCCTCACCGTGTGTCTTCACAGGCTGTTCCCTTGAACTTTGCATCTCGCTCCTCCTGAGAACAGTCCTCCATGCCAGCTTGAACAGATGTGGTTTCCTTTAGGAAAGGTTTTCTGTTAGGGTCATTCTGACTTCCCTTTCAGAGTTTTCCAGCCTCATGTGCTCTTTGCTCAAGGGATTACTGTGGTGGACACTAACTCCATGTGCTACTGTTAAGCTTCTCCTCACCTGCTGGCTGAGCTGAATGAGTGCTAAAATCTCTGTTCCACAGAAAAATCTGACATTTCATGTTTTCCTGAATCAGACCGGAAAGTTGCAATTTCCTGTGAACCCGAATTCTGAGAAACATTTCAGAAAGGGCAAAATGGCCTCAGCACAGCCTTTTGTTTGGGTGTTATCTACAGGTTTTTATGAGACTTAAGCTAGCTTTAAACACATTGTGTTCCACGTGATCTCAAATGCAACCAGGCAGCACCCACGGTTCCCAAAGTCACTCAGGGAGCTGCAGTGCCAAGGGCGCTTTGCAGGAGAGAGGTGACACAGAGCCAGATGTGGTTTTCTCTCACCCCATGCATTATTCTACTGTTGCCACTGCTTCAAGTCCACTGCAGTCATAGACTTCAAGCTTACAATTCTTATTTTCCAGGCTCATTGAAAACCAAGGCTTTTATAGGATACTCAATAGCTTGTACAGCCCTGGAGCGATATTTCCAACATATCGAGTGCATATTCAATGGCACTGTTTTAAAAGAGTACAGCTTTAAGAAATTTTATTTTAACTAAATTGAGGCACAAGGCCATGCAGACCCTCTTATTTTAGTATCAATAGAGCTGTGTTTTAATCTCTAGTTGGTTAGAAGAGTTTTGTAAATGAACAAGGATAAAACATTCTACAGCTGATGTACATCACCAAATGCAAAAGTTCACACTGGTTAAACTAGGGTGGTATCAGGCTCTGTGAAGGCAGCTTTGAAGCTGCAACAGCACAGTGGGAAAAGCAGCTCTGGCTTGTGAACAAGTGAGAAAAAACAAAGAAAACAGTGGAGCAAAAGCCTCTGCTAGCCAGTCTTCATGGAAAACTGTTTAAAAAAAAAAAAAAAAAAGAAAAAAAATAAGAAAAAAAGGTGGAGGAAGGAACAGAAGCATACTTCAAGACCAAAATCTCATCAGACTAAAAATCAGTGTAACTCCCACATTGCAACACTTTGCAGGTCTAATAGACACAAAGCTGTTCCTTCACCCAAAAGCCAAACATAAAAGTCACGGAAACCCATCATGCCAATTCTGTGGCTGCTTTCCGGAGCAGAATCTCTTTAAATGTCAGTGTTCTCTTTGTTCTGTGCACCCTTTATAATGAGTCTATCATCTGTTTGGTAAAAGATCCAGTGAAATATGTAATAAGGTTATCTCACCATCTCTCTCTATTGTAAAGTCGTATCTCCTCTTCCACTCATTAATTATTGTCTTCCATTTCCTGTTTCAGATGTGAATCAGAAAATAGGGACACATGGGTTACTAGCTTAGCAACTTCACCATATATTAGCTGAGCTGTGGTAACTCTCCATGGGCTCCCTCTTAGCCCGCAATAAACAAAGCCAGTGTGACTTTGCTGTACACTGGCCTGCAGAGGATGCAGTTTGGATTCACCTCCTTTAATTGTCAGCTAAGCTGTCAGTGACAATGGCCGCGGCTCAGCTGATGTTCAGTCCTCATATTGCAAGACTTTGCCTTTAAATCCTGGGAGCAGAGCTCTACCAATATAACTATCTGGAAAGCTACGATGATTTATGTGCTGTCAACATACACTAAAAAAAAAGGACAAAAAAGCAGCACAATTACATGATTATCAGCCAATGCCCCTTGGTTTGCAGTTTTTCAAGCATGAGCTGCTCAAACTTTGGATCAAGAAGTGAAGCAATCTGTTTCTCAAGTGCAAACAGGGAAAAGTTATATGAGTCTTCTAGCAATTTCAGGCAAATATATCACAGAAGCAGCATGCTTAGCCTTTTTACTGTGCATCTGTCTGGGGTTTCCAGTAAGATTTCCCTGATATATAGTAGGAGTCAAAACTCTAATCTCTTTTAGCTCTTTTTTATTGTCTCTGCAGCACTAACTTTGAAAAATGGCCTTGTCCCCAAAGAACTGCACACAGTCCATGTAGGGAAGCTGTTAAAATAAATGCTTTACGTAAAAAATATTGCAGATGAACTCGGCTCTGAGGGTTTTAGAGCTACAACATATAGATATAAACCAGAGCAGTTAAGTATGAATGGAGGCCGTACTCCAGTAGAGAAGAAGGGAAGTCCCCTATCTGACAGTTGTTGCACACGAGCTCTGAAATCAACAATTCCTTCTCTTCTTTCTCAGGGCTGCAGCATTTTAATAAATGACCATTCTCATGTTAATGTCCTTCTGCCTTCCTCCTCACTGACCTCAATACACACCATGCTGATTCATAAAGTTTCCTCTTTCACTGGATTTGAGTGCTTTCTGAAGACCTTACAGGCAGTGCTGTTCTGCCTCCAAGACATCTGGTTGATTTATAGAGAGACTAAGACACAGATGAGCACGGTGTTGGCCGCCCTACCTGAATATTGTGTTTCCTACACATTGTGTTCCTATCTCTGCCCATGCCACGGTCTGATTTTTGATAGTCTGTGTGTTGTTCAAAGAGAAGAGCAAACTTTCTGCCTCTCAGAAAAGCTTCTGAGGTCCTCAGGAATAAAGTATGCTTTTTCACCTGTATTCCTCACAAAGCAGCGATATCTGTCTAGACACTGGTTGGGGAAATTCAGGCAAGTGATAATGCGCAAATGAGAACATGATTCAGTAGTGGGAAAAATGCAGACAAACACCAGGTGCCTCAAAGGCTGAATCACAAACAAGACAGCGAAAAAAATCTCAGAATACAAGAGATGATGGAGGAGCTTGACTTGGCATTTATCTGTTTATTCCAACAGGATATGCAGATTCCGCCCTTCTGACATCACTGCCTCATCTCGCCTCATCAGTGCCTCATGACACAACCCTTCTCCATAGCACTGAGTCAGCACCACTGTGTGATCTCCTCTTGGCAATGCAAGATGGAGTGAAATGCTGCCCATAATGGGGAAAGCATAGAGGGACCTATAAACAGGTCTCCAAAGGATATTAAAAAAATCGTGGTCATCTTATGAGCACCCCTCCCAGGAAATAACATGGGCTCACAAAAATTTACTGTACAGTGACACAGCAGGGTTCTATGGGAGTGCTCCCATAGCAGATGGAACAATAATTCATACTGTGTGCTCAAACAAAGGAGCAAGGAACACTTACACCTCACTCCCGGAGCTCCAAAAAAGCTGCTAAGTTAATTTTCTCCTGTAACTAACAGGTACAGGCTGATTTTGCCTGCTGTACTCTTCTAGAGGCCTGGACTGAGAGAATATTTCTTAAAGCATCCCTGGAAGTTTCTGAGGCCAGGCTGAATGGGGCCCTGTGCAGCCTGGCCTGGTGGGTGGTACCCTTGCACATGAAGAGGGGTTTGGAACTAGATGATCTTTAAGGTCCCTTCCAACCCAAACTATTCTATGATTCTGTGAAAGCAGCACACACATGGAGTGCTAACCCTCCTCTCCACCAAGCAAACAAAAGCTGTTTCCTATTTTGGAAAAAAAACCAAAACGACTGAACAAAACAATCAAATTGAAAGAATCTGAAGTATTCATATATGGTTGACTTACAAGAGGCAATGTAAAGAGGAGCTTTATGTTAGAAGAAACTCGACCAAATGAAAATCAAAATATTGGGCCACTACCCCCAAGTCTGATCTTAAACAGTCCCTGAGTCTCACACAGAAACACAACCCTAAAAACATCCTGTGCTGCACCTCAGTGTGTCATTCTGCACAACAGGGCCAGATTTTCTTCCTGGAAAACCAGGTCCAGAGGCCAGGAGGCTCTTGTATTTGCACATACTAGTCCCTTTTGTTGGGGGATTTAGGTCACAAGAGTGCAGGAAAGGCAGCTCTGAATCACCTGTCTCTTCACGTGTCGCTTGCACGTTGTGCAAAGGTTTCTGAACTCAACCTCCTTTCAAGACACACCCTTTGTTTGTTACTTTCTCTTAGGGCTTTTTCGCAATGCCGTCCACTGCCAACACAAACAAGGTTGCAACATCTCCCTCCAGTCTGTCTTCCTCTGCTCTGCTCTAAATGTCAACCAGCCACATAGCACTGCTCACTTGCTTAATTGGGCAAAATACCGGCTGTGGCAGCCCTGTGCCTTGACTGCCTCCGGGAGAAAGTTTCTTGGGAATGGTAAGTGATGGAACCTGCCAGTCGGTCTTAGTCACGTTGACACCAGATACCAAGAGTCTTGCGCAGGTAGGGCACGCGGCTGGCTTTGCTGAGCAGCCATCAAGCATCTGTAAGGCACCAGGCGAGGTTAAGAAGAGTAATTACCAGGGATCACAGTGGCTACTAGAAGTTGTTTCTGCAATTGCGGTGCTCTCTGCTTCGCTGCAGCGTGTACCCTGTGCATAGAGAGCAGGGGAGGGAAGTTGCTGCCATTTGAATGCCATTTATTGGTGTGAAACAAATTGTGGGACCTAGTTCCACTCCTAATATTTGGGATAACTAGAATAGATCCCTTCTTACTAATGAGACAGCACAAAAAACACTCTGTGAGTACTGTGTGTAAGCAGGTAGGAAACAGAGGCACCCTGGAGACCCTCTTAACTCCCAAATCTTGTCTGCTCTAGAAAGTAGATATATAGTGCACTGAACAGGATCTCTAGCAAGCCCAGGAAGATGGAGAGTGTGTGGTGCCAACACTCAGCCCCTCCACACAGCCTTTACAGCTGAGAGGTCAGCACAGCTGCGCAAGGACTCCCCACAGACAGTGGAATACAGGTCTGCCTCTGTCTGCGTTTTTGGCACGGCCTCTTGCTCACTCAGATGGAGCTGTTCTGTGCGTGGGATGGGGCAGCATCCTGTTCTCCTCCTGCCTGATGGGGCTCTCGCTGCTGGACTGTCATTAGCCACCCGAGCCCCTGCCCAGCGTGGCTGGGCAGGACCGGGCTGTGGGCGGTGCTGCTCACCGGCTGGAGGCGGCTGCTTTTATCAGCAACCTTCATCAGGGGGATTTTCTCTTCTTTCATTCTCAAGCTTCCTTCAGCCTTGGATTTGCATAAAATCCTGGGTTAGGACTAATCTGATCCCAGATTGGGAACATTGCATCAGGCCCAGCGAATCCTCTGTGCCAAACTGTCTCTGGTCGGGGTGTGTTGGCACGGGAAAACAGAACCGTGCAGGGACAAATGGCGGCTTGAATTTTCCTTAGCAATAGGAGGTGCCTGGCTTTGTATCTCATTTAAACTCCCGTGCTATGTGGCAACTCCCAGTCAAGTTTCTATTTGTTTACAGCCCTTGTAGCCAGGTGCTTTCCATGATCACTCCAGGTTGCTGAAACAAGAAGCACGTCCAGCCTTCAGGGCTAATAGAGCACATTGTCCTTGGTGGGGCTCGGGAGCACCTTGCTTTATCTATAGATTCCCTGGCAAGCAGCCGTGGTGGAGAAAGAGACATGTCTCAGTACCCAGGTAAGAGCATGAATTCAAGTCTCAGAACATACATAATGTGGCCATTCAGTTGGAGGAGTTAATTTGAATTAATGAACATATTGGGGAAAGTGGAGTTTCTCTTAAGGTTTTCACTTGTAAAATGACAGAGAAGAGTTGAGGATTAGCAGTGCCAAGTTTCTGATATAGCAATCACCATCTGTCTTGCTCACCTTTCCATCACCACTTTATAGCCGAGAAGATGGCCTGAGCTCTTTCTTTGCTGCCAGATTCACTTGCTTCAAGAACAATTTAGCATCCTGACCTGGAGCAGTTTTGGTTTGTTTTTTTTTCTAAAATATAGACATGGGCCTGTCCTACTGCAGGAGGTACTATGAACACGGGGTTGTGATTGACACTGGGGTACAGACTGCCCATGGTCCCACATCCCTCAAGACAGTGCTGACCTACTGTAACACACTGATTATCTCACTGCAATATTTTAAAATATATACTTCCTGCTAAAAATGGTGTTCTCCATTTGCCAACTAGGCTCAGTCTAGATCTGTCTCTGTCATTTTAGTGTGCAGTCCCTGCCAAGCCAAATCATTCTACAAGCTCTGAAACTGAAGACACAAAATCACCAATGGAACAGTGCTGATTGGGTCAGAGATGCAGAGAAATCAGCTCTCCACTCCATGAGCCATCCTCCAGCTCACAGCTGGTACAAATGCGTACATCCTTGGCAGTTCAATCAGTACTGTCCCATTGGCTGGAAATGTAGTTTTTTCTGATGTTAGAGTATACACAAGCTCAGCCCAGATGCCAAACATGAAACTAAATATGCAGTTATAATGATGGGCAAAAACTGCAGTGCTTTGTTTTATTTCAGCAATGCTTAAAAGTCAAGATATCCTGCTTAGAGAATTAAAAAGTACCCTGTATTTTGTCCACCTAACAAGCGACACAGTGGCTCTACCTCTTACCAGAATGTCCATTTCCTAACACCACATTTATTGGAATACTAGGAAAAGAAAAACAATTGCTAGAGACTTTTGGTATTTTACTCCAGTCCAGAAATCTTTTGGTTCTGGTAGGAGCTGTGCCACCTTCTTACTGAGATTGACTTTCTGTACAGGCCTTCAGTAGGGATTTTACCCCAATGAGAAGTTTTGTTTTGTTTGGGGATGTTTTTGTCTTGGTGACAATTCTGGGTCATGCCAACCCTCCACGTGAGCATCTCAGTTACGCAGCTGCAGCCCCACCTTTCTCCGAAGAAACACCAAGAGCATTCCTCCCCCTCACAGACAAAGAGAGCGAGATCTTTGCCCAGAACAACAGAGGCTTTCCTGGTAGCAAATACCTATTCCTGTAGTCACTCAAAGGAGAAGCCATGTTGGTGACAAGTCTTTTCCTTTTTATTGTTCTTTCCATAGGGAAGAATATTAATTCCTACCGAAATTCTGTTTGGCCGTTTTTGTTTGTTTGGCATTTTGGGTTGTTGGTTTTTTTTTTGGGGGGGGGGTTTGTTAAGGCATCACCATGTAAAGGGTGTCAAACTGCTGCTGAACTCAGATGATGGTGGGAAGATGGCATTTTGCTGTTCCCTTTTCTTCAAATCTGGTTCAGGAAGCTGTGTCCCAAATTGCTGGCAGTGTGGCTTTGCAGTGTTGAGGACAGTAAGCTGGGCCAGGTAGCTGCCCCACACCACACACCCTTGTACCACTGAGCAAGTGAAGTCAGTGAACAGAAGAGTCTGACAGTTAGTTTGACAGCTGTAGCAAAATGATGGTATATGATGATTCATAAATAGAGAATATTTATGAATGCCTTCCCTCTGAGAATCAGGCTAATAGTAATTATACTTTTCTAAATCCTATCTATAAAGTCATCTGCATTTAGGTAAACAGGCTCATAGAGATTTTTCTGCTGGCATAAATACAAGGCAGACTCTCGTCTCTCAGTCTTTACTTCAGAGTCCTGGATGCCAACCTTCCTCCTCCGTGAGGACAAAAAGAGAAACTGGCTCCAGAAAATATAGTCAGTGTTTACATTTTATTGAACCACTAGACATTGCTGTTGGCCACATCGTGAAAACAGTGCAGCAAAGGGAGCGTTTCATTTGCCTATGCTTGGCAGAAAGTGTCGTTCTTTGGTTACTCAGCTGAAGTTGACAAGTTGCCCAGTATTTTTATTATCAGGTTGTCAGCTCAATCTCACTACTGCCCTCTTAATTTATTATTTTGTATTTCAAAATCACAGGTGTGACTCATTGCACAGCCAGAGGTTATAATGAAGTATCCCACTCATCCTTTAGCTCACCCTTTGTTCAAGACAATGCAGATTGCGGAAGGTTTCTGAGGAGGTAAGAGGATTGCAAAAGAGTCGAAGACTTCTCTTTTATCTAACCTATGTGTGGGCAGTGAAACTGCCTGATATGAAACCAGTTGGGTGCAAAGGTGGGCATGGAGGTTCATTTGTCATTGTGTCGAGGGTTGAAACTCAGAAGATACGGCAGCTGTCATTGAAGATAGGCACCCAAACTTAAATCACCTCGCCCCAAGCGTGAGTCCTGAGAGACAATCCTCAGATAACACTCTTCTCCCAAGATTTCCTCCATGCTTTAATTTCCAATAGGACAGAAGATGAAAACTGAGCAGGAATTTTTCAATTAAAAAAAAGATCTTATTCCCTGCATTTTATGATTTAAATCAGGAAGTGACTCTAAGTGCAAGATTTTGCCAGCATTGTGCAAATAAGAATCCTGTGGCATTAGAGTTTTTCAAATATAAATATATGTTTCTCCTAGGAGTATCTGGTATAAGTTGCTGGGAAGAAGGAGCACGGTTCTAGTGGAAAAAATACTTTGCTGCTCATTATGAAAATTATGTAGAAGTCATGGACAAATTAAATATTTTTCCATATTGGAAAATTGATGGGAAAGCTTCCTGATATCAACAGCTCATATGAAGCAGAGGAAGAGATCCTTTTATCACAGAAGAGTGTCAAAATCTAGAGCTATTCTGAATCAATTTGCTCTTTTAATTGTCTTGTACAGACATCTGTCTCTGCAGCAGAAATGCTGAGCTCATGCTACATGAAAACAAACCACATAAACTTGAGGAGATACAAACACAGTTTGTTCCTAACAGAATGAGCTTACAAAGCCACACACCCTAGTGTCCTGGCAACTCGTCTCCCTCCCCAGGGGGAAGGATGCATGTCCTATGTCCAGTCTGAGTACCCTGGAGCAGTGACAGGCAGGGACAGACTATTGGCTTTTTTAAACATGGAACAACGTGGAGCTGTGGCGATGCCAAAAGTGTCCCTGGTCTGTTTTGTCTCATTGCTGGGGGGGAACTGTGACTCAAAGGCTGTCCACTGGCAACACAGAAAACTACACCAAGAGCACTGGTTCAGCTCTGCCGTATCCAATTTCTGTCAAGTATAGAATAATAGCTATCCAGCAAGCTGGGACATGCTTCACCAGCATCAATAGGGTTGTGCTTCAGAGCATCCCTCGAGGTAGCAAAGAATTATCCCCATTTTATAAATGAGGTAACTCAGGCTCAGGGATTAAAGCCAGAATGTTCCAAACTGGCTGCCTACTGCTAGGTACCTACACCCATATTTACGCAACTCGTGGCCTGATTTTCAGAAGGGCAGGGCAATGAAAATTTTGGCCTGAGGGATTTGTTCACACACAGTTTACTGGTAACAACGCCCAGGATGGAAGCCTGGTCTCTGCTGCCTGTCTTACACCTTAACCACTGAAAACATCCTTTCTATCACTAGCCAAGAGTTGGTGAAGGCTCCTGAGTGTCCCCGTTTGCCATGCAGAGGTTCAGAGTTAGCAATGCAGGCTGGCTGCCTACGTGCTCTCAGCTAGAAACTTTTAAAGAGCAACAGCAGGAGTAAAACTGGTGAGATTTCTTTGCTTCCTTTTCAGCTCTTCAGAGCCCAGGCAGCTTTGCTTGACTTGCAGTGCTTTGATAAAACAGCACATCTGGTGTGTAAACCTCTGTTCTGCCTCACACGTGGCATCACCTTTCCCCTCTGTCCTTTCACCATGTCCTGCTCAGGACACCTCAGCCTGCCAGAGCACAGATCCAGTGTAGAACCAGTAACAGACCAGTAAGAGAAGGGAGAAAACTGGCCAGATAGAGATCTGAACTGCTCAACAGCACAAGCACCAACAGGAGCAAGTTAATCCCAGTGCCCCCTCACCTCTCTTCTGCACTCTCTTTTTGGTCCTTAACTGAGCCTCAGAAATAGCCCTGATTTATTGGAAACTCTTGAGTAGCAAGAAAATGCAGTAAAAAACCTACTCCCATACTCTCGACTAGCAAAACCCAGGAGGCAGAGCACTTGCTGGCTGGTTACAGTAGGGCTTTGCAAGTGTCCCTGCTAAAGCCATCCCTGCTAGGGGCTAATGTGATGCTTGTCTTAGCTTGTTAGAGAGCCTCGCTGTCTTTAGACACACACTTGAAAAACATCGCTGGTGGTTGGTTGCTACCTGAGGGAAGAAGGACAAAGGATCTCGGCTGTCTCTGTGGAGTGGTCACTGTTCACCCCAAGCTGACCTGCAATACCAAATGCGTGCTGCGAATCCACTGCTGTCAGCCCTTGTGCTTTGTCTCATCTATAGAGTCCCAGCCACCTCTGACCTCTTCTTTCCCTTCCTTCAGGCCATGTCCTGCTCACAAGGCTCCTGCTCACAAGGCTCCTGCTCAGCTGCTCTGGAGCTTCCCCCCACCCGAAGGGAGGACAGGCGAGAGGAGGTGACAACCTTCTGCAGAGGTTAAGGCTGGAAAAGAAGGAAGTGTCAGCTCAATCAGGTCAGCTCAGCCAACCAACTGCTGCTGTAATCCTTCTGCCTCAGGTCCCTGTGCTGTCCTGCTCATGCTCTGAATGCTACAGTATGAGCAGCAACCTTGTCCCCATGGAGCTGTCAGCCTGCAATATCCAGACAGGGAGATGGGGAAAAAGGGTAAAAGAGGAAGCAGCTGATCATAAGAATCTCCCAGAACTATTTCCAGATCCTCCTTTTGCATTGTGTTTTGGGAGCATAGACTTTGAGATGGACTTTACTGAAGTTTGGAAGTCCAGACTTGGCACCCTCTGATTTCTCTAGAAGAAGGCTGAGAGCTAGATCTGAATCAGTTCTTATGCTGCAGCTCATCTCCATATTCACAGCAAACCCAGAAGCTTTGAGAAGCTGGCAGTGACATGGCCCCAGTTCCTTTTGCCCAGGTCGGAGGTGCCTCTTTTGGGATGGGAGCAAGTGAGTCTCACCAATCTCTCAGCAACCAGGAGGAAGCCAGGGAACAAATGCCTCCTATTCAATAAAAGTTGGTGCTGCATGTTATGCAGCAGCCAGTGCATTATTCTGTGGGGAAAACAAACCCTATTCTTCTCTGTCAGATAAACACAATTTGTCCTATAAAGAGCAGCATTTCTGACTGTTCAGCAGCAGCCAAACTCACGATGGGAAAAATAACAGGTGTCTGTAAGACACTCCCTGTTTATTCACAGTGCTTAAAATAATTGCTTAAAAAATCCAACAGGGATTTAATTTTCTATGCTTTTACATATAAAAAATAAAAAAAAACCCCTGAAAACAAACAAAAAAAATATCCCTAATCTTGGCTCATGGTAGTTGAAGGCAGTTCATTATGAAAGGGGTGTTCTTTCTGTTGTGGTAGCAAAGAAACCTACTTATGAAAGCTCCTGAGGAGCAGAACAGTAAAGCAAATTCCTGCCTAGAACCAACACTTCCCTGTGCTTTTCATCAAGCTCTCCACGTGGAAGCTTTCATTATCAAAACATGTGATTTTATTGCCAAAATGGGATGAGCAGGGGTTAAGCTCCTCCAATTGGTGCCCATCATTGACCGTCTCCAACACTGCCTTTTGTAAGGCAACAATGGCCTTGGGCTGGCTTATGTCCTTCCCTCTTGTTCTGGTGGTGGAACAGGAGATAAATGCACTGCTCCAGGGGGAAAAGTATGTCTCAGAGGCACAAACCTTTCTTCAATCAGTGCTTGCTTCTCCGGGAAATAACTGGCAATGGATCTTGATCAATAGACCACTTTCCAGCACAATGGGCTGACACATGGTGCTGGAGGAAGAGGACAGAGACTCCCTGTCTCCATCCACTCTGTGCTTGCTTACAGCACAGATGGGGAACATCCCGGAGCCACCCAGAGGGTGAAGGGACACTCAGTGCTTGGCTGCTGCTGGGATCTGGTCCTTGTGATGGTGAGTGGGCCATGGATAAAGTCCCTGCAGGAGCCACTCGAGAGAATACAGCATCATTCCTGGAGGCTACAAGCTTAATGAGACAATGATTGTAGTGGTCCTCTGTCCTCAGCACTTCCCCTTCCCACAGGGTACGTCTCTCCTTGAGTCTGGCCCCCTGCAAGCCGTTGGGATAAGTCACAGAAGCTCAGTAGCTCCCTGGGAACCTGGGGAGAACCTGGAGCACTAGGAGCCCACCTAGCAGCATTCCAGTGCTGTCCCAACCCCCAGGTGCTGCTCCTGGTGGCTCCTGGACTCCCATCCAGGTCACAGCTGGATGTAGACCCAGCCTACCCCTTGCCTCCATCATGGGACTGAGACATCCAGATGCTGGGAGTAAAACACAGCCACATTTTAGACCTTTCTGTTCCCACAAAGGTGCAGGAAGGGTTACACAACCCAAACCATCTCCCTGGGAGGGCTCACTTGTCTCTAAGCACTGGACATGAGAGCCAGGCAGATGGGGTTTGTGTAGATGAAGGGCTGAGCAGGGCTTACAGCGGGGACAGGGCTCCCAGCACTGTGGTTGTTATCTGTGCTACGGCAGCATTCCCAGCTGAGACCAGGCTGTCATGGCACCGTCAGGCTTGTCACACACAGCAGCCTCTGGCCTGAGCAAAAGAGACAGATGAAAGCCAGAAAGAGAAACAGAGGCACAGGGATGAGCAGTCGTTTCCCGGGGGTCAGGCAGGAGAGCGGCGTGGGTCGGTGTGAGGCTCGGCAAGGTGCCACCGCCACACGGGGAGCGGCAGCAGCGTGTCCCCTGCACAGGGACTCCTCAACAGCGGCTGGGACGAGGCACAGAGCAGCTTCCAAAAGGGCATTCCCACAGGCACAGAGGAGGAGATGAAAGGAGGCGGCTGCAGTGCATAGCGGGGCAAGATGAAAGGGTTCAGAGGCCGGAGGAGCAGAGACGGCGGTGACTCAAAAAGCAGAGCCAGAGGCAGCGACACAGAGCGGCCGTGGCGTTGGACACAAAGCAGCGCTGCAGCAAAGCCCAGCGTCCGAGAGCGGCCCGGAGATAAAACCCATCCCGAGCCAGCGAGACTCAGACTGTCTGAGCAATAAAGGAACTCACGCTGCTCCAGTGCCGGCAGCTCGAGGCCTGCGGGGCAAGGCAGGGCTTTGTGCACACAAAGGGAGCACAACCAAGTCCTCTGTAGCAGCTGCACTCGCCTGGGCAAAAAGCATGGAGATGGGGTTTATGATAGGATAGGGTAGGATATAGGGTAGGCTAGGCTAGGCTAGGAAAGAAAAGAAAAAAAAGAAAATATAAGAAAAGAAAAAAGAAAAGAAAAGAGAAAAAAGGTTGGAAAGGACCTCTAAGATCATTGCCTTCAACCATTAACCTGACACTGCCAGATCTGCCGCTAAACATGTCCCTAAGCACCACGTCTATGCATTTTCTGATCACTTTGCAGGACTGTGGTTCCACTGCTTTCCTGGGCAGCCTGTTTCAATATTTGATGACTATTTCAGTGAAGAAACTTTTCTTGCTATCCAATCTAAACCTCCCCCGGTGTGACTTGAAGCCATTTCCTCTTGATCTATCATTTGGCACCTGTGAGAAAAGATTGACCCCCCCACCTGTCTACAACATCCAGTAGTTGTAGGGAGCAGTAAGGTGACCTCGAACTTCCTTTCCTTCAGACTAAACAACCCCAGCTCCATCAGCTGCTCCTCCTTAGACTTGTGTTCCAGTAAGACAAATGTTTCTCCAAGCAACAAGAAGCAGCAAATACCCTTTCTTAGGCAGGGTCTTGCAGAAAAAAAAATCAAGAAGCAAAGCTTGTACCTTTGCTTTGGTGCACATCAGGCACCAAAACCCATGAAACCTTATTCAGGATGGTAAAACCCACACAAAGTGGCATTTCCAAGGCACCCAGTGCCTTTCAGCCCCGGATCTATCTGTCAGCACGCCCCTGGGGCAGATCTACGTGCCTGAATCTCCTTTGCCAGGCAGGCAGTCACCGGCCCCGTGCAGCATTTCATCTCCACTGGAGCGGTACTGGTGACTCAGCGCTTCCCCTGCGAGGCACTGCGAGGGCCCTGCTCCAGCGAGGGGATTATAGCAACAACCCAAGTATAATAATGGTGTGGCTGAGCAGCAGGGATTTATGAGCAGGCAAAGAAAGTGAGAATTATAGGTGTCCAGTCCCTATGACAGAACTACCATATATTTCCTCCAACAAAGCGTGTGACAACAGCTCCATAAATTCACATAGTAACAGAAGCGAGCGTCAGCTCATCATTGCAGCTATTTAAGGAGCCAAGTAGCACTCTGTGCTTATTGCAGAAGTTCACAGCTAGTTAAAAATAAGCATTAAAGAAGTCACTTTTGGGCCCTGGCTGAATAAGACTTTTTCTTCATGATGCCCAGCATTTCGTTCTGCCTCTTCTCCCTTTATGCCTACACAGACTCTCTTTGGCAGAATTTCGTGTTAGGCACTGTCAGCTTCCTTCTGAAGGAGCTTAACTTAGGATGTGCCATAATCAATTGTAAAACTTAGCAGTGACTGTGAAATACTTGATCCTTTTCAATACAAGCAGATCTGAAATTTGCTTTAAAAATTCTTTAGCTCCAGCCCATGAAATATCTAAGGAGACCTTCCCTGAGATGTAATTGCTGAAGAGAATAACCCAAATATCCACAACATGCTGAATAGGTTTTTTTAATGCTGTCTCATGATCAGATTATTTGCAGTACCTGTCAGCTAATGTGCTGTTTTCATTGCTAATTTAACACTTCTTCCTAAAGGGAGAAGGGGGAGAGGGTGAAAACAACTCTTCACAGTGAACTGGAAATCAAAAAATAGCTGTGTGTATTGTTGTCACTTCTGCTACTCTCTTTTCTGACGTATAAAGAGAAGCTCACTTTAATATGACTAACTCCCCTTTAAACATGAGAAATTTCAAGTTTCTCTGAATCCCATGGCTTTTATTCTTTCTTCTTGAAGCTTTAGGCAAAATTTGAAAGAGACATCTCAGCTAGAAAGAAACGTTGGAACTTTCTTAGGTTAAGGCTTAACTTTAGCAGTGATTGGAATGTAATTTTCCTATAAGGAAAAAATTTGCCATCTCAGTGAAAAACTGAAAGACAGGAAGTGGAAATGAAGGCTTGCTGTCTGTGAAGCTGGAGCTCTAGGGCCTCATTCTCCCCCATAGCCTGCTGTCCTGCTCAGATTTGGGTTTTCCATGCAGTACCTGGCACTCCTGCCCATTAATCCCCATTCCCTGGGAGCCTTTCCTGAAGTCAGGACAACAGGTTGGGAACCTGTCCTTGGAGCCTGATGAGGACTTGGTGTGTATGCACTAAAAATTTGCCGAGGCATATCACATGACATTTTCCCAGGGTCAAAATTATTCAGATTAGCAAAGAGAGAGGAGATTCTTGTTTGGTTGGTTTAGTAAGAAGGTGATGTTTTGTACAGAAATGACATAACATTGGAGGAAAAAAAAATAAGGTTACTCAAGAGCCAGTTTAAAAGAAAAGTGTTGAATGTAAAATTTTCAGGTGGCCCCACAGAGTTCCCTTCTTTATCTTGGGGTTTGGAAGAGCGGCTGCCCTGCTCTCTGTGGTGGCTGGTGTCACATTGCACGCTCCTCCAAGGGCAGCAGATTGCTTATGCATTAGTTCTTTTGCATAATACCAGCAGTTATAGTGGGTTTGGGTGTTTGAGGGTTTTTTTTTTACACACATTGTTTGCTGCTAACAAACTCAGGAAGGAAATTTACAGTCTTGAATGGGGAGTGAGGTCTGCGAGACGTCCCCAGCAGGACGAAGCTGCTGAACCTTGCAGTGACTCAGCCAGCACAGGAAACGTTTGTTCTCAGCAGCCCCATCTCCTATCCCCCTCTGCTCCAAGCGTGAGGTTTCTAAACAGGTCATGGTAGTTTCTTTTAATTTTGCTTTTGGGTTGTTTTTTTTCATTCTTTTTCTTGGAGTGTCTCATTGCTTTCTATGTACAAGGTTATTTACTAGAAATAATGGCTTTAAATGAACAACATAGTTGTGCAGAAAGTCCTGGGAAGGGGATCCTCCTCAGCTTTTGTGGTAGAGCATCTACTGTTCTTAGTTGGGTGCTGTCATACTGGTTATGCTAAATTAAACACTCTTGTTCTCTACCTCTGTTCACACCTTGGAGACCAAATATTGCACACAAAATTGGAGGGCTCCACATGAGAGAGCAGGGCTCAGACAAGAGTGTGCAGCAAACATGGAAGATAGAGAGAAGAAGAATAAATAAAAGATCAGCATGGGGCTTCATGCAGAGATCTCCATCTACATTATTACATTTCTATCTGACAGCAGCTCTTCCTGTTCAGCAAATTTACCCCACCTCATTGTTTCCAAACCTGACATGTAACAAAACCAATTAAAATACTTGTTAACTTAAATAAATAAACAAAGACACAGAAAATGGGACTGTTCAAAGCCTAGCAGCTTGTACTTGTGCATTTTTGTCTCCTCATTAATCTGTTTATGAAAGGGTTTGATTAGTTCCATATATGCAGCTTCTAAAGTTAATACCTTAGTGGTCTGAAGTGTTTGTACTGCAGTTAACACTGCATTTTCTCTCTGCTGCAATAAACATGCAAATATGAACTGATTCATGCATGCGAACAATTTCCAAGATTGAGTTCAAGAACACTTTTATAAATTATGTTTAAAATGCTATGCTGGGAAGCAGCACAGGGCACCTGTTAGTTTATTCTCGCTAGGGAAACTTCATACACGCCTGTATTTCACTGTGTGTGTTTGTGTCTGGTGCAGAGACTCACATATTTTTAATTGTTATTCTATAGGATAATTTAAAAAGGGCAGCAGTTCTGTACAGCTGTTAACCCAGCCCCATCACCCAGCTCCTATCTGATCCGAGCCCCGTCTGCACTCCCGCGATCCCAATCTGATTTCCGCTACACGCTCCTCTCTGCGTGTTGCAGCACAGCTCAACTTTGTCTTAAAGCAGGCTCCCACCCCTATCAACACCTCACCATGTGCTAAGCCCCATTCCCATGGCCAGGGTGGGTTGGTTTGCACGCAGACACTTAAATGCATGTATAAATATTTACAGAGTTTGAGGCATGGCCTGCCTAATTAAGTTTCCATAGCAATTAGCCCGATGTCGTGATTAAGACCTGAGGCTGCTTTTATTATAATAAAAAAATAATACAAGCCTCGTTCTAATGAGATGATGAAACCAGAGCACTCTTACGAGAAGAGAGCAAATGTTGGCTCAGCAGCAAGGAATGGACTTAGCAGGGGCACAATGATAAAGCAAATGAAGGTGACGTTCTGCTGTGTGGGGAAATACTCAGCATCCCAAGACACAGGTTTAATATCTACTGAGCAATTAGGTGTCTTTGCTAAGAGCAGCTATAGCCCTGTTTTTGCTGGATTTTAAACCTGTTTTTTATTGCTGTTTTTAGCTGGCATTCTTGGGAAAATGGTGTTTGCTCACACGATAGAGAAATGCCTATAGCTTTGTCTTTATCTCAGAAATCTTTGAGCAATTTTCAATATTAGTAGAGAACCCACACTGAAAGTGCAAAACACAGGGTCAGCAGAGCAATAACTTCTTTGCTGAGAGAGCATTTTGTATCTCAACAGTTACTAATATTATACATATTAATTACTGTGAGCAGCAATCCATGAAGAAATTACGTCTACAGAGCAGTTGTGCTTCTGCTGGAGGTCTGCTGCAGCAGGCAGGTCAGTGCTCCTGGCCGGTGGGACAGAGAGATGCACAGAAAAACTCCCCAACCTTGTCTCTCCACCCCATGTATGCACCGAGTTGATAGGAGGGGCTGCACTAACCCTGTAAAGCTCCAGCATCAAATTGCTGCTTTACAGATACTGACAACACTTCCCACTGAAACCAGCCTTAAGCCAGCAGTTGACCAGTGTAGAATATGCTTTGTCCTGTTTTGTTATTTGGACATCATTATTTTTATTTTTCTTCCTGCTTCATCAATTTCCCTTTTTTTCATATGAAGTTCAATACAAACTAAAACAGTTCTATATCCTTTTATTAAGTTTTTTCAAAAAGGGAAGATGCTGCAGAGTACTGTTAGATCCACAGCAAATCTAGATTAAGCAAAATGGCAGCTCATTAGCTTTCATGGACAGGCATTTAAAGTACTTAAGAGGGGACATAGAGCACTGCCCTTTACATTTACTTTGGCACTAATATCAGATTAGAAAGAGAAAGGTTATTAAGTAAAGGTAATTGTCTGCTTTGTAGAGGGAATCTTTCTGAGGTACAGCCTGAGGCACTAAACTTTAAGAAGGTTAATTGTCTCATGGTGGAAGTCAAGCTATTACTGTTATTATGGACAGTTAGGAAAAATTTAGCCTGACATCCAAAGTCCAATAACGAGTCTCAAAGATGGAGTCGATTGGCAGATAGCCACGGGCCTATAATTAGAAAAAACGGCATTATGAAAATACAGATGAGGCAGCGGTGAGCCCTGTCTGTGCAGATGTGGTACAGCAGCTGGAGCCAGAAAGCAGCACAGGGGTGCTCTGACACCCAGCCAGGAGCTGAGGCTGGGAAAAGCCCCCAGGCTGGGTGAGTGGAGGATGGCCTCAGGAGAGATTTCTGAGGAGGACATGATGCTGACCCCAAGTGAAGCTAGCCTGTTATTGCTCATTCTCACATATGACAAAACAAATCACTGCCACTAAGAGCTATAGAGGTTTGGCTGGGAGTTGGCACTTGCAGCTGATTCCACCCTCTCAAAGCAGCTGACATTTTGTTCAAAGTGCCTAGAAAATGGTTAAAGGCTTTAATCCTCCTGCCTCTGCTCATATCCATCCTTTACACCTTGTTCAAACCCCCTCAGTGCCTCTGTGTTCCCCTTTCCCAAACGTTCTAAGAGAAACAGCAGGAGCAAGAAGGTCAGTCATTTCAGGATATAACTATGAAAAACATGCTGAGAGACAAGTCAGGGCTTCTTCTCCACCTCTCCTGGGCACAGGTGGGCAAGACCGAATATTTGGATGCACAAAAATACAAAAATGTTCATACATGTGATTCTGGCTCAGTCTTGGAAACTGCTGGCAGAAACCTCAGCAGGAAGCCCACTGCAAACATCCCCAGGAATAATGTTTCCCTCCATTTGCAAATATTTGATTTTGGTGGGGAGGCTTGAATAACAAAACTCCAACAGCAAAGTTCTGGCTCAGCAGCTCTCTGTCCCCTCTCCCAGGAGAGACAATCACATCCAGACCCAAAGGAGAGGTTCACTTCCCAGCTCCCAACGTCTCTGTTGTATTTTTAACCCTAGACTGGAGATTTCTCTTCAGGCACAGGTACTTTTCTCCCATGCATTCACCTCTGTGCCACTCCAAGTACTGTCTTATTTGGGTTTCAGCTCTCTGGGTCTGTGCAGGCAGGAGATGAGGAATTTCCATCCCCACAGTTCTCATGTGCTGAACCAGGGAGGGACAGCTGTGACCGACACAGTGCTGGGAGAGAGCTCTGGGATGCTTTACACTGTAAAACCCTCACCTGTTCCGGAGGAAGACAACTATTTCTTGTGTTTGCATCAATATTTAAACACCTCAGCACATCCTGCTGACAGCTTAATGGTAGAAGTCAGCTTGGACATTTTCCTACCCAGGCTGATTTTCATCTTCCAAAGCCCCAGCAAACTGTGTCTTTGCTGGTGGGAGGAGGAGTTGTCACCGACCTCACTGCACAGATGGGAGCAACAAGGGGACAGAAATGCAAGGAGCTTGTCCCCAAATTCTGTGACAGCACAGAAACTGAATGTAGAGATACACGGCAACCTGAGGGTCCCAGGGCAGCTTTCTCTGCCAAAGGGGACTGCAGCTCCAAAACCAGGGTGTGTGGGATCACAAGCAACTCTGGACATGATAACCACACAAAGAACAGGCTAAAGGCAAAATGTGAGTCACACAGGTTAGACAGGATGAGCCATGAGGCAGCATTGATTTAGGACAATCTCCTGTTCCTCACTCAAGCATTTCAGTGTGCTGCCAGTGTTTGCCCTCAAGAGCCTGATTTTGAGCTGTCTGCCAATGGCTGGATAAGGACAAGAGGAAGGTGTATGAATGTGCTTCAGTGACATGACGTGATTCATCCAGAGAGACACATTTCAAGTAATCCCACTGGACTGGGCAGTGGGATGGCTGTGCTCCGGAGCAAAGTCCTACAGTCCAGACTGAAGAAAGTGTCTGGGACCCAAAACTGTGCACTGTCTCAGAAAGAATTTTAGGTAGAAACAAAAAGCAGGGAAAGAAGAGCAGAGGCTGACAAGATCATACATTCTAAGCAGGGAGAAAAGCTATCCTGTGCTCCTTCAAAGCCTAACATGAAGATGACCCCTGAGCTACACACTTCAGCTCTGAGGTGACTGATGGCAGGATAGAGAGGGGCTGCCCCTGCTGTGAGGGCACTTGCAAAGGTACCAGCTGGCAACAGTAACAGGGAAAGAAACTGGAGACAACCTTGGGAAATGCTCTTTCCTGGAGTAAAGGAGCTCTTTGGAGATCAGTCCTGGTTTACTTGTTCCTTACTTAAGGCTTCTGTTTGCTGAGCTTGGCCTTGTGCTGGGGAATAATTTCTCACATCATCTACCCCACAGAGCCACTGAGAAGAGTACAGAACCCAACCACTGCAATTATACATTTTTGATAGCAGCTGCCAAGACATAGGTAAAGCAGAAAAGTTTCAGGATACCTACTGACTGTAGCATTCCCTGAGTAGGAAAGCACAGCCTCACACAGAATTAGGCAGCTTGTAAGTTGAATCAGAGCTGTCCTACACCTTTGGCCTTGGTGGTTGTCCTACAGCAGGGTCCCCAGTGGGTGACTGCTGAGGTGACCTGCAGTGTTACCCCTGTCCAGGCTTGAGAAGATGTTTAGTAATTAATGGAGCTGAGCTCTGTCTCACACATTCTCCTCTGCCTTCTTTATAAAGGCAATTAAGCCATTTCAAAAGAAAAGCATAGGGTCAGGGGAAAATCCTCCTGTACATGGGGTCCAATGGTAAATATTCTATACTGAACTGTGCTGATTTGTACCAGTGGAGAGTCTGCCTCAGGAATGCTATCTGGAAAAGACAACACAATTTATCCCTGCCACTTCAACCCCTGAAAAGTGTCTTTCATTGTAGGACCACAGCATAGCAGAGTATTATTTTACTGCTGAAGAAACCAAAGCATGAGTTGATACGCTGGTTTCCTGGAGCTTTAAAGCTTTCTCATGGTACTCCCAAAGAATGAGGGCCAGTGCACAGTGTAAGTTGATCACTGCAGTCTCCTTTGTCCTTTTAATACAGTTTGATAAAAGCCCAGGACTCCCAGTCTAACACCACGTCCTGCAGACCATGCTACCCTTCCCATTGCTCTTCTCAGGTGATGAATCTTCTCCCTGTGCTACAGCTGCTCTTCCAAATCTGCTTCCCCTGCTGCACAGCCAGGACCTTCCATCCAGCTCAGGAGAATAAGGGCAGGATGAAGACATGAGTTGTAGGTAGCAGTTTCCTTGCAGCATTTTTCTTCTGCCAGGGAGGGAGAAAAGATGGCCCACGAGCCATGGAAGTTGGCAGAGTCCCCGTGAGGCCATTCCCTGCTGGCCAGCCTTGCTGATGTGCTGTAGAACAAGAACTGGCCAGCACCCACGAGGCAAACCTGCTGCCGATTGCAGGAGAGCTCCAGAAAGGTTAAAACACTCTCCCCTTTCACTCTGATGTCTCTGCAGCCCCTTCCTCCAGCCAGAGCTCCACTTAATAATTAATTGGAGAAATATGCCCCTTACCAAGCAACAACCAGGACATTTAGATCCTCCTGAGAAAAGCTAAGTCTGTATTTCTGTAATGACTGACATCAGGAGATAGGAGGCATTTACAGAAGGAGGGTGGAGTGCCGTCGCCGCTGAATCAGGCTATCAACCTCTTCTTGCCAACAACTCCAGGGGTCAGTGCAGGGAATTTTTCATCCCTTCAGCATCTGCTGAGCTGAGCTTGTCACAAGGTGCAGGTTACACCGCAGTGGCATGGAGACATCAGAAAGCAGTACTTTCCGAAGAGACAGGACAGAGAAAGATCAAAGAAAGACATGGGTGACCCAAGCAGAAGTGGATCCCAGCTCAAGGCTCTACTGCTGACATTGTGCTTCTGTCTTCTGTTCCTGCAAGACCAGAACAACAAAGTTTGTGAGATTTTAGCTCAGAGAAAATTAAAAAAAAATAGCTTCCAGATCATTCCCTTACCAGGAAAGCCATCAAAAGGGACCTCTTTTCTCTCCTCAGTGCTTTCACATGCCATCCAGCTAGGCAGTTCTGACACTGGCTGGGGTGCACAGAATGTTTCTATTCTGCTTTGAAGCCATCTGTGCCTACAGGTGTGTCTATAATCCCACCCAGTTGTGTACCATGGTCCGGTGAGTAGGAACTCACACTGGAAGTACGGGGAAATGAGGTTTTTACTCCTCCATGTCATAAGGGGGCCTAGGAAAGAACTGCAGAGGGACTTTTTACAAGAGCATGTAGCAATAGGGCAAGGGGTGGTGACTTTATACTGACTGAGGGCAGGTTTAGATTAGATAGAAGGAAGTTTTTTTTTATAGTGAGAATGATGTAACACTGGAAAAAGTTGCACAGAGAATTTGTGAATGTCCTGTCCCTGGAAGTGTTCAAGACAAAATTGTATGGAGTTTTGAGCAACCTGGTATAATGGAAGGTGTCCCTGCCCCTGCCAGAAGGGTTGGACTAGGTGACTTCAAAGGTTTCTTCCAACCCAAATCATTCTGTGATTCTACAATATGTAATGGTTTGTTCAAGTCTCAGTTATTCACTATATCTCCCAGACAGGAGTTTTCACTGCCAGTATAATGTGAGCAAGAATTCCTTACAGAGTGACCTGAGGCCCCCTGATCAAGAGCATTAAGTGTTATTGTCATAGTCAACTGAAGTAGAGGTAATAGCTGTAAGATTAGTTATATTTATGGCACAGTCCTTATCATCACTCATTTTATGTGTGCTCTGCTCACCAATCCATATTTACTGCTTGGAACATTTTGGGCCCTTATACAGCCTCATAAATCCCACTTAATTTTGATTCAAGATGGGCAACAATACATCCTAAGCTAGTAGCTAAGCAATGATCTAGCAAAAAAAAAAAAACCCAACCTACAAGAGCTTACTTCTGATGGACAGCATATCATTCACATGCTACTGAATGTCTGTGTGCTGTGAAAAAGTGCGGTATTTGGTAAACAACTTAAAAAGCTAAAGCTATGTGGAAGGTTTAACTGACCAGGTCATCAGTAAACTACCATAATTCAAAATATCCCAGCCAAGGTGCTAGGAATCATCATTTGTATCAGACTTTGTACTCAACAAGAACAAATAACGAAGACTTTCAATGTTATTTTAAAACCGTTGTGGATATGTATTCCTAACCTCCTTTTTCCATTTGTAGGTATTGGGTTCAGGGTAACTAAGGATCCTGAATGCACAGACAATAGAATAAATGCATAACTAAATGTTGCAGAGAAAGCTTCCAGAAACAGTATGATTTTTCTGGCAGTTACAAGGTATTAAAAATACATTAGGACATAGTGGAAGAGACTATTGATAGTCACTGGAGGTGATCTCATGGGTATAATGGAGGTCATGCCAAGTCATGACAAGAAATTGCACAACAGTGTCTAGTTTAATTTCTCCAGTACACACTGTGCTGAACTCTCACTGTTCTCCACCTGTCCGGAAATACCTTGTTTTGCCATAAAACAAGAGATACCTTGCCACTTGCCACCAAGTAGTCATGAGATCTCAGAGAGACTTTCTTTACTTAGAGGTTCAGTGGTTTTCATGGTTCTTTGATGGCAGGTGGTGAGAGATCAGAGAAGAAACAGAGCTGACCTCTGAAACCTCATTTCCTCCCACCCCTCCAGAGATGGACATGCTGCCCAGGAGTCCCTTCACACTGCTCTCCTACAGTGCCTCTGTTCACTCTGGAATGGCACCAGACCCATATTCCCTGTTTCAGTCCTCTCTGCCTACACATGTGGCATATTCATGAGCCAAAAAAAGCCAGGTTCAGGGTGGATCCCCACACCCTAAATGTGGATGCAGGCACCCCAGTCCTGCAGGGATTTCTGCCAGAGGAAAGAAGCCTTGCCTCCTCCCGGTTATCTTGTGATAAAAAGGCACTTTCCCCCAAGACTTACTCTTCCTGGGGCAAAGAAAGAAACATTTGATCCTTTCAGACAGGTGTCTTCTTATCCAGTAGGTTTTGCCTGTGAGCATCTGCTTTAAACACATACTGAGTATTTCCACTGCTGTTTGCCCTGTGCCTGGTTGGAGACACTTTGCTATCTGCCCCCTGTAAAGGATCCTGTTCTCCACGGCCACTCAGATCATCCGAGCAGTCTTCCCTCTATGTGAGTACACAGTCCGCCCATTTATTCTCCTTGACCCAAGGACTGTCTGCTACACTGACCACATCCTACAGTTCCACCACTCTCCTAAATGCAGGCTCCTGAGAAGAACCTGCCTCTTGTGCCCAGCTGTATCTATTTTGCAATAAAGAGGAACTGGCCAGTGTTGCTGAAAACCATTTTCATTTGGGTCAGGTCAAATCTGTGAGTCTGTTTGGGATAAATACACTCTGGGACTTACAGAGTGTATTTTGAAAACCATCATGAGCTCTATTTCAAAACAGAATGAGAAGAGAGAGCATCTTTCATTATAAAACCCAAAACTTGACATTGTCTGCTCTCTCATTAAAGGATTTAAGATGACATTGTTTTGGGGCTCCAAGGTTCTGACTTCTGATAAGCAGCAATTGGGATGCTCCTGAATACATTTCAGCACTGGATACATTTGGTTCCTTCCTTTCTTGGATGCCGTTGCTTTTTCCATGATAACAAAAGCTTTCCATCTGGGGCACCTTATGCAATTTATCCTTTTGTCTCTTCCACCAACAAAAAGGACCAAAAAAATGACTAAGACAACATCATGACTGGGCTGTAGTCCCAGGCTGGCAGTCCCTAGCTCTGATGTTTCAGGCAACAAGAAGATTTTTCAGGAAGTAATTTCCAGGGGAGATCCTCAATCTGCAGTCCCCAACAAATGTACATTTTCTCTAGTGCTTTACAGGTGCCACTAGTGCCTTCATTAAAGAAAATGTAGCAAGGTTTGGGATAAGGGATCCTGGTTCCACGGGCTGCACCGTCCCATATCCTTGTACCACATCAAATAAGAGAGCTGGTGATGCAGATAAAGGAGCAACAGCAGCCCTTGCAGGCCCCTCTGAGCTGCCTTGAGGACCAATAGGAGCAGCAAAGACCTTGGTGCAGGCAGAAAACCTGCCTAGGATTCCAGGCAAGCATTGGGGTAGCTGTAAGTGAGTGCTGTTGCCAGGACTACACTGGTACTGGTAGCTGACCCAGCCAGACCAGCACCAAGTATTTTCATTGCTAAAATCTCTGGCTATGCCACACTGCAGAAATAAGCCCCCAGCCAAGGGCAGTTCCACAGGGAACAGATCACCGTGTGCCTGTGCATCAGCTGAAGTCAGGTCACAGTGTGCAGATGGCAAGGAAGAGCAGAAGAAAAGAAATGCCTGTGTTTTACAAATAGGGAAACTGAGACACAGATGGAATAGGCAGCTAGTGTACAATCCTGAGTACATGCTGAGAAAAAGGAATGCTGAGATAAAGCCAGGGACTGAGCAAGTTCTCCAGAGTCTAAAGTCAGGGCGCCAGTCATGATGTCAGCACTACACACACGCACACACACAACCTCTCTGGCATCTGCCCTGTGGGAAGCAAGGAATTTAATATTTATCTCTTGGAGCCTTTCCTGACGAATAAAATCATGAATATCTGTACAGCCCTTTAAGAGCCTTGAACAGAAGGCTCCATCAAAGCAATGTATTAATAGTTTGTTTGTTTTTGAAAAAGGGAACAGATGGACAAAATCTTGGAAAAAGGAAGAGAGAAGCAAGATGTGATTCTATGTTGTAAAATTCCTTTCCCACTTCCAGAAGTGACTAATACTCTCCACTTGGTGCTATTGTACAACAGAGACAAAAGGTAATGCATTTGCTACAATTTTTTCCTTTGGTATGTTTAGAAATTTCTTTATCAAGCAAAGCTCCAGACCACTGGCCCCACTCTGCACTGTTTTAATGAAAACCTGACATAGAGTTGCCAGTTGATAAGGAAATAAAAGAATGCTAGAAATGGCTTTATCTCCCTTGTTCTTAGGGAAGTGATGAGGCATTGTCAGGCACAGAGTGCCTGAGTGCTGGGTTGCAGGGGCCACCTCACAGCAGCTCTATAAAGATATATTTCCACTGACAGATCACTCTGCACCTCTCTAGACATACTCAAGCTGGCGTGCCTCCTCCCATGCCTCTCCAGCTCTTACTTATTCAGAGCCACTTCAGCAAATGTGAATGTTTCCAGAAAGCAAACACAGTTTGTCCTGGGTTCATCACTGATTTGCTTTTAGAATTGCAAAGAACCTTCAGCACCAAACCCTGGACATGCCTCCACCTACAGATTCCCCAGTGAAGCAGCAATGACCACTTGAGAGCTCACAACAAGAGTAGGAACAGAGCTGAGTTTCCCTGCTTCCAAGTGCCTGTGCTTGAGCTGAAGCAGTCTGCACTTTGTGTTTGCACCAAGTACAGACAGGAAAGCCCTTTCAGTTCAACAGAGCACAGCAGGGTCCAACAGCAAGCAAACATCTTCACAGCTAGTGAGGTGGCTTCCATTAATGCCCACATAGCTCCCAAGAACTTCCAAAGTAATTTTTAAAGCCATAAACCTGCTTTGGCCCCATCCAGGCCTTTAACAGGCAGGTGAGCTGCATGCTCAGTAAAGAAATTTATTCAGTTCCACAAGAGAACTTGAAGCGTTAGAGCATGGCACAGGTTCCAGGCAGAAAAAGATCACACTGAAATATCTTCCAGAAAATTAAATTCCAACCAGCTGTATCTTATGTTCAATTACCAATAAGTCACATCCATACATGCTTATATTTTCATATGTATTTGTGTGTAAGATCACAGCAATCAAATCTGAAAGGTTTCATTAAAAAAATATCAGCAGATGAATATTGTCAGAACCTTTTCCTGTATCATAGCAAAACTGAAATCTCAGTAACAATAGGGCTCTTACAGCTTTTGAATTCTTTACAACAGAAGGCGCAGCTGAAAGTGCAAAAAGCCAATATAACTCCCCAGGATGGAAGGCAGCAGGAGTAATACAAATGCTCCTTCTCTAGCAGAGTGCCACAGAGCTCCTGATGTCTATGAATATCCTGGACTCCTCTTAGAACACCAGTTTAACACCCTCATGTCCTGCCAGGGGCTGGAGCACAGTGCTGACTGACTGGCTGACAGACAACCATTACTACAATCTCTTTACGAGGCATGGCATTTCTGGGAATCAGCAAGTTCTCGCTGCTGATTCAGATTTGATCAGATGTGGCTTGAGATGGTGCAGCTGGGTCTGAATGTCTTTGCTATTGAATGTACAAGCTGGAGCACAGAACTAGATTTCCAGCCTTCACTGAAGCACGTTAATTACCTTTGCACAAGGCTTATGCACATCATCATAGGCAGAATTTGCCTGGCAGTGCCCAGATACTCCAGAGGTTAAAAGGAGGGAGAGATGGAGGATTTGTTCAGGAACACCAGAAACACAGAGGTGCTGTAATTGCTGATAATCAGGATATCTTCATGTCTCTCAATGCATGAAGATCACTGGTAGTGGGAAGAAGGGTGCTTTACTGTGTGCCCCATTCCTTCCAACTCTTCCTGCCATCCACACAGTCACACACTGGAAAAGTGATGTGTCTTTCTCTCTGTCTAAGGAGCATCCTTCACCTCTACTGAATCTTGTGTGCATGCTACAAAAAGCTTGGCATTGCCAGCGTGAATCCCATAGGAGAGGCAGCAGCAAGATCATCACAGCACTTGGGGAGGAACAAAGAGACCCTGAGGAACACACAATCCTCACAGCAGGGTGCCTCCACTCTGAGTTTGCTTACAAGGAGGTGAACCATGGTCCCCCCGAAGCGAGGCTCCTGCCTCTCTGCAGTGAGAGGCATGGCAGTCAGGGGCAGCAGCACTCCTTTTCCACTGTCGGGCCGATTCCCTGTGCTCCAGCCAAGGAGCTATCCTGGGGAGGCACAGCTGAGGCGTTCAGCACCAGCAGCAAGGGGAAAGCTCAGCCTGGACTCAGCCCCAGAAACCACCAGGTGTGGCCAGGGCACAGACCTGGTCATTAGGCCTCAGGAGGACAAACAGGGGACAGAGGGGAGACTCAGGCTGCTGAGTCCAGTTTCCTGCTGCTGGAAGTAAACATATACTAGGATTTTACCAGGTTCATCTTAAAACTGCTTCAGGTCATTGGGTTTTGGTCTAGTTTTGTACTCCCAGCAGCTCTGCTGGGAACCACTTTCCAGCCTTTTTGCTGGAGTGGGGCTGCCCAGGTCAGGGCAGGGCAGTGCTGCCTGATCTCATGCTGTGTTTTAACACACAGAAACCATGTTTATACAGAATATAGCTCAAACAGCCTGTGTGCAGGAAAGCAAAGTGCAAGTTCTCTTCTGCCAAGACACTGGAGCAAGCAAACACCTAAGTGGGTTGCACGCATGCCAAGGTTGGAAGGAGTTTTCATGTACAGCTACTTACAGATGCACTTCTGCCCACACCAGGGTCAAAGACTTGTTACTATAAAGAGCTTTATAAGGCACAGAGATGTGAGTCCTACTCCAGGGAGCTCGTGCACTGCGTGCAGTCTCCAGAGATACTCAGCTGTGAAGCCAATTTTGCTGTGCAGGCTGGAGTAAGTCACCCATCATCTGTGTCAGCAAAGTGGGGACTCCTGTATTCCGAGATCCCTGGATGAAGATCATCACTCAATACCAAGTTCTTTGCAGTTCCATTTCACCATCTGACTTCTACAGCAGCCAGTGCTCTATATAGAAATGTCATTTGCTTCATCTCACAAATCCACTGATGAGCTGTTACAGGCCCAGATGTCAAGCTTTACAGCAGGAAAAAAAAATAAGGTATTTGTGGTAGTTTTGTATTTTGTTTAATAGAAAAATAAATTAGGCACTTCTCTGTTAGAAATGCAAAGACAGCGCTGAGCTAGTGGATGGATCTTCTCTAAACAGATTAAAAGGACTAGCCGTAGCAGCAGAAAATAAAATGTTTTGGTTCTTCTAATCCACAGTAGGAAGGAGCGATGGGAGGGTGCAGGTACTGGCATGTCTGGAGGAAAGGATGGACACAGCTGCTACAATGTCAGAGTTACAGCACCGTCAGCCCCAGCCTTACAAAAATCAGGGATGAAGGCACTAGAAGAATTTAAAGCAAAGAAAAGTACAAATACTTCGACATGGAAGGTGTGCAGTCTTACCTGTGCTTTTCCCCTCAGACAACATAAGCGTTAGAAAAGAAACTTTAATAAAGAGATTTGGGCGTGATATTCCAGGGGCAGGGTCCCTACAGGAGACAGAAGGATGATAAAAATGGCAGGAGCTGTGTGTGCTGGGAGATAATCTTACTTCACTTGCTGTAACAGCTGCCAAGGGAGAAGAAAAGCAGCAATTAATTATGATCATATTTTTTGAAAACTTCTTTTGATTTGAGAGTTCACTGTTAGTAGAGGAGCCAAAGGTTTTATTTTTAGAGCATGGCTTTTGTTTTGACATTGCTCAGCCATGGACCCATGAAACCTCTCTGTAACAGGGAATGTAGCAGAGTGTGTATAGGGGGTCTCTGGAACAGCTCCAGCCCATCCTCCCCAGGTGTCATCCAAATCTCTGAGCAGACATTTTCATTTTCCCTGCACAGTCCAAGCATATGCAAAAGGGTGGGAAACAACCTCCTGCTTCTTCTACAACTGAGCACAGTGATATAAAAACCTCATTCTCTCTCCTTTTATGTTGCCCATAAAGCTCCAAATGTTGCTCTTAAATGGAGTCCCCCTCATGCATATAATTGAGTGAGGGATTTCTCAGCCACCTGCATTATGATTTTACTGGGCCAAATGTTGCCCATTTCCTCTGTTAAAGCATTTTTTGCTGAGTTTTCAGCTGCTTTTATGCATGAATTTTCCAGAGCAAGCACAGACAGCAAGCAGTATAGAACAATTAACACATCCAGCTAACCTTATTAACTTCCATTGTGCATCAACAACAATGTAAGAGTCAGATTGATGTCACTTGCTGCTTTCTTAGCAGCCCTGAAAATCCTGTGCACGTTCCTTTCCTGAGAGCCTCCATGCAGAAATAAAAAGCCCAACAGTTCCAGAGATAATTCATTACCACCACACTGGAGTGAAGGCAATAGCTCCCTGACAGTGATGCGTAGGAAGCCTGGCTTCCTCTTGCTCCTGCCAGGCTGGATTTTCTGATGTCTAATAATGCAGCTGAGCTCAATTTGCAACCTGAGCTGCAGAAGGGTTTCCCCTTCCTTTATAAGACAGGTTACAAAAACAGCTAGAAAGTAAAAATCTCCTTTACTTCATGTTTAGCTAATTTTATTAATTTATACATTCTTTTCATTAATTGCTTACTAAAGCATTGTATGGGCATCACTGTCCAGCTTTCAAAGGTGTTTGGAAATAGAAGAAAGCCATAACAATTTCTGTTCTACAAATGGGGAAACTGAGGCATCAAATGTCATGAGACACCCGAACACTTCCTCAGGTCACCAAGCAGCTAAGTTTTTTCCAGTTTAGTATTCTAGTGGATCAATACCTGCCTTGTCTGATACCTGGGGAAAAAAAAAAACAAAACCAAAAAACCCCCAACAAAATAAAATGTTGACAGTCTCAGATTTGATAAAAACTACCCTTTTTTATCCCCTCTTGAACATTATGCTTTGGGAAACATTGAGGTGTAGGTACTGAAAGTCAGAAATCCTTAAACCAAAAGAGATCATTAAACCAAAAGTTGTATAAAAACCATTTTTAACAGCATTTTCTCATAAAGACTTGGTTTAACTTCAAAGCCTGCTGTTCCCCACCAAATTGTTTCTAGGGGAAAACCAACCAGATATAAAGAACAGTTTAAACAAGACGGGTTATTCTCTACATGGTCGTGGTACCTTCATCAAGATTGACAACTCAGGGCAAATCAGACCAACTGCACCCACAAAAATAAATAATCCTGAAGCCTCTGTGCAACAGTTCATGCATCACTTCCACCCCGTGCTGTCCTCTGCCCCTGAAAAACACTTGGCTTGCACAAACATTGGGGATTAGGGGGTCTCTCTTCCCCTGGTCTCCAGATGGACTCTATTTCCTTCCAGGTTTTTAGCCCAAGGGTGAATTGCAGCCTCCTCCTTCCCTGGGGAATAGGCCAGAGAGTTTCAGCAAAGGCTGGGATTCACCCATGGGGTTGTCTCAAAGCTGGTTGCAACATCCAACCTTGGATAGTTCCCAGGCCCCTACTGCTTTTCCACAGGGAAAATATTTTTAACCAGAAATGTTCCAGTTCAATTTCTACTAACAATCAGCTTTTGGACCAAATAAAATTTTTCTGGTGTTTTTTATTTTGTTTTGGGGTTTTTTTGTTTGCGTTTTTTTTTTTTTTTTGAGGTGGAGAGGGAGTGGTGGTGGTCTTATTTTTTAATTTTTGTTTTATTCTTCTATGTCTAGATGCATTTTTATAGTTCATCAGCCTTTGAAATGCCACCCTCAGTACATCATAACCATGCCTTAGATAATGATCTAGCTGTACTCATATTTTGCTATCTTCCAGGCTAGTTTAAATGGTTGTTTTGATTCCTGGCAAATTCACAAATTAGGTGGCAAGGGGTAAATATGCAGTACTTAACATGCAAAGCAAAATCAAGGACATGTTGATCTTGGTCTGGCTTTATGTTCGGTGTAAACAAAGTCCTGCAACTTCCATAAAGAAAAGCTAAAAATTAAAAAGCATGACTTTTCCTTTTTTTGTTTTTTTTTCCAGTGGATATTTTTTGCATCCCTGTTTTAGGGTTTAACTCCTTCCTGTTGCTGTGTAGGCAATTTATTCCAAGTTGGGTAAGGTTTGTGGAAAGAGCTGTCACCCCTTCTAGCCTGACCTACTCGCCTTCTTTCTGGAGAAATAGGTCACAGGTTACGGTAAGTGAAAAAGATCCAGTAATCCTGCCTTATCCTCTTCCTGGTGGTGCAGAATTACATCCTATAATCTGTTTTCCAGGGCAGAGCCTATTATTTTAAGGGAGGATGAGCAGATGCTCCCAGTTTTACTGTCCCAGCACATCGTCCTGGTGCCACTAATTATTTGGCAGCTATGGATAGTTTATTCCTTCCTCTCCTAGAAATTGCCACCCAAGACCTGCATGGTCAATACCTGCTGCTTCTTAAGGTGGTGCAAATTGTCTTTTCATGAACCATCTGGGTGCACAGAGCACCTGTAGGTCACACTGGTAAGGGGGCAGCTGATTTCTGTCCTGGAGCACACATTCCCAAGGTGTTTTTATCCTGTCCAGTGTAACTAAGGAAACTCACCAAACCCTTTGGCAGTTTTTGACCTCAAGCTGGGATAGTGACAGCTGCAGTCTAATACACACCCCTCTGCTAACACGTGGGATTTATTCTGTATTGATTTTTATAAATACAGCAGAGAAATGGCCCTTCTACAATTGAAACTAATTTGTTCCGGCTCCTTTTTCCGGAGACTACCAAAGCACAGCAGACACTTTGTGCTGTAACTCTTAAGCTACAGCTCTAGTCCATCTGGAAAGTCCCACCTTTGGCAGAAGTGGCCAAGGAAATTGGCTACTGGTTCACCCTCAGCAGAGCTGAGTCAGAAAGGGACTGTGGGCAGCCTGTGCCTGGCAGTAGTAGGAAGTCGAAGAGACAAGTAGTTAGATCCTTGAGGGCTAGAGGGTTATTTGGAGGTGATTAGGTGACTAACAGAAAAGAAGCAAAAAGATATGTAGTTTTTGTTCTGTGATCTATGCAACTTAAAAACCAAAAATTATTTCTTCGTCTTGAAAATTCAATAAGGATGAGCGTAACAGGTGGAAGGCAAAAGGAGTAAGATTGAGGAGTGCATGGGAATTATCATGCATGACATAGCACCCAGGGTGTGAATACCAAGCACATCTGAAGATGAAGAGCTAGTTCTTGTTGTCCTTTCTCAACACAACAAGGGTCAGGGCCAAGCAGGAGCACATTCATGGCAGAGGAGCAGAAAGCTGCAAGCGTACGTGAGAGCAGTCAGGCCTTGGCATCAGGAGCCGTCACCAGATAAGGAAATGCAACCAGCAAGTAAAGGCAGGACCTGGCAGCCGGTGCTGCCTGCTGAACCCAGCTCCTCAGCCTTCAGATGGGGTTTGCAGAAAGCACCAGCACTCCTGCAGCCTTCGTGCCACTTTCCTCAGAACAAAGTATGGGGGCACCTGGAGGGTGCACAGGGAAAGCAGCCATTTACTGGTAATGTTGTTTACACCATAGTTTGATACCAAGCTGCCTGGGAAAATAGGCACCAAGGAACCAAGATGGTGATTTGGAGTTTTTTAAGTTGGGAAAAAACCAAAAAGCAAACAAGACTGTGTGCACAATGGCTTCTGAGCAAATGAACCATGAGTATTTGCTCCAGCCCTGCCCTCCCTTCCCCTACCACACTGGCTGTGACTGTGCCTCTTCACAGGCATCTGATGGACCTGGCACCTCATGTTTCAGAGTATAAAGTTAAGTAGGAAAATGAAAGGAATTCTTTTCTTCAAGTGGGGGATGGGGGCACAGCCCCATGTTTTACTCTACTCTGGTTTGCAGCAGTCTGTTTAGCTTCTGGAGCGATATTTACTTGTACCATGGCCTGATTTTTTTCTAAGAAATAAACTTTATAGTTAATGAGTTTCGCTCTTTACCCACATAAGAGAATCCCAGAAATGACAGCAAGCTGGTGGTAGATGTAGACTGGCTCCTGTGCATGCTCTGCTTGCTAGACTGATTCCCTTTGCTAAGGCAGCAACCATGCAGGGTCCAACAGAACTAAAACACCAAATCACCAAACATAACCTAAGCCCTAGAGCACTTAAAATGCACTATGCTACCAAAACCACTCAGCCTCATTGTTCCCATTCCGTAGACGGGAGCCGCAGGCTTGTCCCACACCATGGCAAAGCTGCCAAGAGCCTCACCAGCAGCCAGTCCTGGGGCTGCACTGGGCAGGCTCCTGCTGAGCTGCCTCTGCTTCTGTAGGGCCACAAACCCCTTGGGGACCAGCACAGCAGACAGGAGGAACCATATGAAGATGAGAGGTCTAGCCCACACCAGCAGCATTTCACACACAACCCTAAACTCTGATTTGGTTTAGCTGCCAAACTACCAGATTTCTGCCTTAACCACAACCACCAGATGCACCTCAGGTGAAACCCAGACCTTCGTACAGTTTCCCAGAACTTCCTTCTAGCTCAGACACCACCTCACTCAGCCAGTCTTGGGTCACCTGGTAGAGGTACCATGAAATTACAGTTATTACGTTTCCCCCATTCTTTCCCGTCTATCTAGCCTGTGAGGCAGCCTGCTCCCCCCTGGCAGTGTTATCAGAAAAGCACCCAAGGGTAAATAAGTACAAGCACTAAGGTACAAGTGTCAAGATATATGGGGTATTTTCTCTTTTTTCTTGTTTTTTTTTGGTTTTTTTTTTTTCATTTTTCTTTACCTCACTGGCCAGTCCAGCTGATATTTGTAATTTTCCCTATTTGTGGTGGTGGGTGACACCAGCCCTTTGCAGAGGGCTGAGAAAAGCACAGTTACTCCCTCCTCCCCCAGCACCTTATCCTCTGACTTCCCCGCTGGGACACACTGTGGTATTGTGTCCTGCCCTGGCACGGGTGGCTGCATGCAGATGCCACTGCCATCCAAATAATCAGCGGTTATTGCTGTGACAGTCTGAACATCACTACTCAGAGGAAAATTTTGGTGTGTTTATTTGGCTATGGTGGTTTCTGAGAACACAACGGGGATTGGGGTCCCTCATCCCCACAGTCCAGACACGAGAATGTAAGTGCCTTGCACCTGTCAGCAAGCCTTATTGCCAACAGAGAGGAGTTGTATTTGATTTTTTTTTAAACAGCTCAGTAGATCATGTCAGCAGACAACAATGTGCTCACTCCACAAGACACAGAATTTGACAGGCAAAACAACCTGCCAGTTACTTATCATTAGTGCAAATGACTGATTTTTCGGTTCACCGGCAGTTCAGAATAATCTGAAGGTTTTATTTTGAGTCAAACTGAAGAATTTCTTTTTCCAGAACTTTCAGCTCACCTTGATATTTCACATTTCTACTCCAATCTCTTTTAAATAAAACTTCTTATTATCTTCTAAGAAGTGCAAAAAATGAAAGAGGGATGCTTCATTTGATCCAAAACTATTTCCATTAGTTTAAATTCCAGCTAGAAAAAGAATGGCAGGGGAAAGAATTCAAGAATAGATACTTCTCCCAGTAAAGAGAAAATTATGGTCAGTTGAAACTACAGATTTTCCTTGAAAAAAAAAAAACTTGTCATGAAAATTTTGGACAACCTTAGCCTGTTTTTCCCCACTTCCCCTACCCTTCCCGGTCAGGCTGCAAAGCCCATCACCCACATTTATTTTTTGTAGGCTTAGAAATCACAAGCCAAAAGGGTTTTTTTTCCTCATTTCCCATCAATCTTCTCCCTCACTCTCAACAGTGTCCAAGGTCTTTTGCACATCAGTGAATCCCATTCTGCCTCATCCCTGACTATTTCAGCCATCCAGAGCCAGCCTTATGCCATCCACTGGCTTGGAAATAAAAACACATTTAAGAGTCAACCAAGGGAAGAAAAAAAAAAAAATAGTAGTAGGTGTGCAGGCCAGCCCTGCAGGTGCTTCTGCAATTGAGTCTTGGCTCAGGGCAGTAAGCGTTAGTGACTTTTAATTTCCTCTGTCCCCAGGCATCCTGGATAATATCACTCAGATAACTCCAATTCAACTCCTGACCTGGCAGACAGCGCTGGGCATCCCACCGTGCTCCATTGAGTACACTAAGCCTCACATAAGCCCTCTAAGCCACTGGGCTACTTTGGTGAGTCATTTATTAACATTGAACATGCTTTCCCCCACAACTTTGCAAGGAGGGGAAGAATCTACAGCAGGGAATTAAAGACCCCCAAACAAATTTTAAACACAAATTGAATTTTTTAATTGGACTGGAGTGCTGAAGCATATTCAGGTCTTGACCTCAAACCAGATCAGGAAGGAGAAGTAGGCAGTCAGTTGGCTCTGGAGATTTGTAAGGGGTTACAGGTGCCTTTAATAACCAATACTGCAAGTTAATAGCTTGGTTAGGGATGGGAATAGATTAAAAATTATACCAAGGAGTTCAGTTTTAGTCCAGTTTGCTTTGGAAAAAAAGCTAATATCACAGGACGATCACAACTGGAACAGGAGGTTGAGAAGGCTCACAGATTACTACATTTAAGCTTTTGCTACTGCAAACCTTTTCTTCTTATAATTGTGACAATGTTTTGAAGTTTTTCAAGCCACATCCTTGTGCAGGACATTCTTACACTGGTTGCTCCTACTGGGAAGAAATTTCAAACTCTGCTAGAAACTTTGGCCTAACTATCATCCAAGACTCTGTGGTGAGCAAATAACATTCTCCTTTAGTTTAGTAGCTGTTCTTCTCATTTCTTTTGGAGAAACCCACTAAGAGGGTCCTTACCTAAATGGCAACAGAATCATGACGTCTTGAGAGGACAGGTATCTATCAGGCTTGATCATGGCCACAGTTCTAACTGATCCTATTGATCAGCTGTGGGTTACCTAGGAAGAAAAAGTGTTGAAACATTATTTGGTAGCTGCAGTGCTACCTTGCACTGCCTCTGATTTCATCCCTGTTCTCTGCCTCTGCTGCAATTTCCAGAGGTGTCAAAGGGAGCTGAACCAAGTTAGAAGTTTGCACATATCTTCCTGGAGCTGCTTTGAGAATCACAGGCTCTAGGCAAGAGTCTGATCTAAGTCTCCAGTTCAGCACTTGCTGAAGGATCAGCAAGAATATCTTTGTGAGTGTCTGAGGGCCCCTAGGTTGCACAGTGCTCAGACATTTGGCTGCTGTGAGAATCCTACTCAGATGTTTATTCAAGTCATGACCTCAGCACAGAGCACTCCAGTTTGCAGACAACAGGAACCAGGAGCAATCAGCATTTTTAAGCATCTTTGATCTGTTAGCTGACATTTTCTGAAGATGAGAAGCCTTTGGGTTGACTGCCCACGAGAGAAAGCCCCCTGCCCCCAGACAGCTCCTGCACGGCCTTGGCAGTGGGCCCAGACAACATCAACAAGCTTTGAGCATGACTTACAGCACTATCTGAGACAGTGAAGAAAACAGAAACTCCCATGACACCATTCACATTCAGGTCTTGTTGATGAAACTACCAGTCACTAATGCCAAAAACAGCAGAGATTATTTTTTACCATGTGGGCTTCGAAATTCACATCAACAGGCAGAGTAGCATCTTTCACATAGTTCCTTAAAACACCTCTCTGCCACAAGCCTACCTCTCACACCCATCTGGCAGCAGGCTCGCCCGTGGAGCGGCACAGCTTCCTCCTCATTTCATCCTCCTCCAACACTCCCATTTGCGTTTTGTCCACTTGTTGCATCCTGTCTAATTCCTGTTCAGGCGTTCGTCAGGGAGGGGAAGGTTGTTTTTGCTACTTGCCTGTGCTGCACCCAAAGTAATGAGCCCAGAACCTTTATGTGATCTCCTACCTGATACTCTGATTGAAGGTGGGACTACAAGGAAGACTTTCCTTTCCTTGCCTCTGACAACCAAGTGGAAAGCACACAATTTCAGAAAAACAAATTATTTCGGGAAACCTACTTCAGGATCTGTCCAGAACATTTAATTTGACAATTCTGTGCTTGGAGTTTGCCCTCCCTCTTTCCACACTTTCGAACCAAAATTCTGCACATCAAAAATATCCTCTTGGAACAGAAGTCAAAATACTGTCTTCAAGCCACAGGAAAATATTTGGTGCCAACATCCCCATTCTTGCCTTGACCAAAACTTAAACCATATTTGATGCTAAGGAGCAGATAGGCCTGGCCTTTGAGAAGCAGTTTTGAGCCAAATTTACTGCTCATTCATTAGTTCTTCATGCAAAGCAACACAACCACAACTTCAGGTCGTTTGTGACCTTGGCCTTATGCAAAACAAATGAAAGCTTAATGCTTACAGATTTTAAGTCCTAATCCACAAACATCCCAACCCTCACTTTGTTTGCTCAGTATTAAAAAAATATGGGTTTTACTTTCTTTTTCTACCTGCATCTCTTTTCAAACAAACCCTTCCTGCCTTTGGACAGCTGATATTGTGTGTGTCCTTGAGTGTGTTCAAAAGCGAGGCAGAGCGTTCCTTTCTCATTACATGGCTTGGCTTATCAGCCCAGCAAAGGTTTGGGTTTCAGGTGTGGCTCTGTGCCAGGTGTGACTGGCCACACACCACTCACACAGCACCAGAGGCAGGGGCACGGAGCATGTACAGGCTTACAAGCTGTCCTTTAGACGCACCAGGAAAATCTGCTCTCACCTGCTGATCCTCACAGACAAAAAAAAATGGCCTCTAGCCTCAGAAGATGGATCAGGAGGAATTAAATTATATTTAGCAGGTTGATGGAGAGGTGTGATATGATTTGCCCACTGAGAGCAGGAATAGGTTCTCAGCTGTATTTCAGTTTTACAGCTCTATGGTCAAAATCCATGGTGAAGAAAGGCTGGTAAAACTGGGGCAAGACATTTGTCTCTTCTAATGTATTATCAAGAGCATTAATGCAGAGATTTTACCTCCTGAAGTGGACTGGAAACTATACACAAGAGATAGGCCACCTAGGCAATAGTTCCTAAACAATGTGATGAGCTGATGTGCTAGACAATGCCACTGCAGAGAGGTTGCATCTTAGGATACCCGTAAAAACAGGACTACCTTGAATCCATTGAGGTGTCCCGCTACTGCAATGCAAACTAGTAACAACAAACTGGTAGCTCAGCTTTCACCATATATTAATTTTGAAACTGCATACTCTATTTACATATAAATGTAAAATACTCTACATGTGAACAGTTTTCATTTATGTCTCATAATGAAAATGGACTCCATATGCTGTCTGGGTGTTCAACAAGTCTTCCCCCAAGACCTTCTACCATTCTTTGCTGTGCCACTTTGCATTTATCTAATGCCTTATGCAGTTACTCAGAGGTTACTATCAGAATCATTCAGAACATGCATCTACAGGAGGGCTTGTAATGAGAAGTCCACATCTTATCCTACAGCAAATCATTAAAAGAAATGCTCCAGTGTTCTTCATTTACCCAAACAGGTGTCCCTTGGCCTGGTTGAAATTGCCAAACCAGCTTTTGGCCATAGTGGATTGACAAGTGGTGCCATTAGCCAGAGAGGTCTTTCTCCAGGCAGACCAACTCTTACAGAAAGGAGGGAGGGATGGAGGTGGTAGGAAGGAGGAAAAGCTCTTCTGGAAATGTGATGTGTGTAAGAAGATTGCAGGCTTTGAGAGGGCAGTGCAGCCACTGGTAACTTCTGCAAGTTCCTAGCAACCCTCTCACTCATTGAAGTGTCTCAGCACTCTGGAGAAGTTAAAACATTTGCGGTCTCTTGGCAATTCCTGAGCAGGTAGTTTCGGCTAGTTAATTATGCCCACAGCTCTTTGTCACTCACGAGATGAATCCATAGCCCTGAATTCACAGACTAATTTTATTTCCGTGGTTCACGGCCTGGACAGAGCTTTTACAGCACGGGAACCTCAGGAGCCTGTGGTGCTTCTGCCAATTTTCAGCTGATGTGTCAATTTGGCAACACCTTCAGGATTTTCCAGTGTTTTCACAGGAGGAGGTCCTCAGCACCCAGATGGTTACCAAGTCGTGCCCTCAGCTTGGGGCAGGTTTAGCACTCCCAAAACCTTTCCTCAAGTCAAACCATTCCCTGAAGCATTTGGCGGATACAAGAGCTCAAGACAATTTTTATACAGTTGCTGATATGGCTGTCCTGATCACAGTATCCTGATGCCTTAGAGATGTTTACCCTCAAAATAATCCCACAAATTGGGGCACTCTTGCTATTCCCATTTTTCTCCTACTGAATCGCAGCACTGATGTAATTTGCCTGGGACAGAAGATGAAGTCTGGGGCAGAACAGGGAACTGAGCACACGTCCCTCAAATTCCTGGCAGGCACTCCAAGCCCAGGCCATCCAAATGGCTTGTCATATTTGTGAAAACATCTGGCAGGGCTTTACGTGGAGGGTATAAGACTTTCACTTGCTTGAGCATGCACCGAAGTGCCAGCCATACCTCTGTGGGTGAATGTGCTGCAGCAGGACGGATGGGAAGCCATTGCGTCACAACCCAGTAAAATCCCGCAAAGCCCTCGGGAAGAGAACCTGGTGCCAGGCACGGGATCAGCAGGCGAGCTGTGGGCAGCCAAGGAAGCTCTTGACAAGCAGCATCATGCAGCACCTGATCCCAAGCCCGGAGCAGCCACGGTCTCCAGCACACTTTGAACACACTTGTTTGAGTGATCACTCAACACCAAACGTATTTGAGAGATCTGCTTTTCGTGTGGCAATGTCCAGCTGGCAAGAGATAACTATTAGGCTTTTGCAGTGCCCTGCACACACTCCAAATTAAGCAAACCCTGTGTTTAAAGGCATAAATCAAATCGCAGCGCTTTTTCTTCCAAGATGAAGATTTTAAAACCTGATTTCAACAAAACGCTCAATTAAAGGTGCAGAAGCCGCTTAACTGAACTGACTATAAAGCTCCTTGAGGCTTTGAGGTGCCCCATCCATTCAGAGAGCAGTCAAAAGAGGATGATGCTCTTACTCCCTCTGTAGGGGCTTTGTTTCCTCAGGACGATGGTGACCATGGGATAAAATTCCTGTTGAAGCTGATGGAAAGTGTTGAAGCAGATTTGGGCTCAACTCTCCAGCAGCAGGGCGCTAAGCACCAGGGTGGGTTTTTTATTTTACAAAGATAAAAATCCTGCCTGGAGTTTGTACAGCTGAAAGATAAATGGAGTCAATGCACAAAAACCACCCACCATTGGCAGCAGTAGAGAGATAAAAGTTGCTAGAATTTGATTGCACCCATTATTAAAACTTATCTTTAACCATCTCTCTGTCTATTGATTTCTAGCCAACTATTAACTAGCAATGACCTTAGAGGCTTGAAAATAACTTGGGAAGTCAAGTAAACAAAGGGGAACCCAGCTGCATACAAAGAACCAAGGTATTTGCAGAGACCCTCTTTGCAATAAACTTGTGCTAAGTATTTTTCCATTTAAACGTCTGAGTCAATGATCCAAGAAGCTGAGGGTGTGGACAAGCAACTGAGTGTACAGAGGAGCAGAAGGAAGGAATATGAGTTAATTTTAATTGTTTCTAGAGCCTTGAATTAATGTAAACTCAACTAAAGTCAGAAGACAAAGGTTCACATCTTAAGAGCTTAGCTCCACTGGCTGCAAGCCTTCATGTATATTAAAAAGAAACATTAATTATACACGGGTCAATTTGACTTTTTCAGGATATGGTATTATACTGTGCCAAAGAATGCCCTTTTTATTGTTTGAAAACCTCGTGAAAATGGGTAATAGGAATTCTTTTAGAAGGAGAAACATAGTATTTCATCATACACCTTTGTCTATCTTCCAAGCTTTTTCAGGCCTAAAGATTCTTCTTTTCATGATCTAAGAATTTTCACCTTGTGTCCTTTCCCTCCACCACCACACGTACTCTGGTGTTCCCACATTTCCCTTTGTTCAGTGCTTCCAGATTCCCTCTGCAGCACCACAAACTTCACCTCACCCGGCCCTGTACCCACAGCATCCTCAAAACTCTGTCCCTTCCCACCACACTCAGCTCCTTCCCCTGTCCTGTAAGGATCATCTGGGGATAAGCAGCATTTACAGTGGTTTGTTTGAGGCTATTAGTGCTCTAGATGGACAGCCACCCACTTGGCCAAGCAGCACCTATAACTTTTGAAAACTCCCCGAGTCCCTTATACAGAACACACTATTTATTGCCTTGCCACTGATTTTCAAGATGCCTTTGTAACGGGGATTATTTGCCCTGTTTAATTTGGCTGATGAACTTGTTCTACAATTTCTGAAAGAACACAATAAAGATGCCAGTCTTACTATTTTGAAAATAATTGATATTCTTATGCATCACATTCTACCTTGGTTTTGGCCTTGCTTAGTATTGTGGCCAGTGCAGTAGTTCCTAAAAAAATTTCTCAAAATCTTGGAAAAATATTGTCAACATGTAAGCCTGTCAGTTGAAATCCCATCCTGGATCCAGTAGCTGATCTCTGCATGAGGGTAAAATGAACTGTGCAAAACAGGGCTAAATGTGGTGACTGTAACAGATCAAACTGGGAAATTTCAGAGAGAAATGTGCCATACAAGGGTTTTGAAAATCAAATGTAGGTCCTTTTCTCCTTAATAGAGAGGGGAGTTGGGGACATTCACGTGTGCAAGTTTACACAGGGCATAGTCAGACACAGTGGAGTAAGAAAAGCCAATGTCTTTTTAGTCATAGCTCCATACTACAGAAAAAGATGTTGCAAAATTCTGATGTTTCCAGTTTGTGGGGAAATCCTTTAGAAGGGCTTTATGTGCTTTCTCATTCTCACCATGGGCAAACCAGGCCTAGAAGGGCATCATAAATAATTTGAGGCCAGAAGAGGAAGATGTCCAAATTCTTCTTAATTTGAAACCTAAATAGAACTCTAAACATTTGGGCAATTCATCCATCAACACAAAGGATTCCTTTTTGGACTGACACTCAGATAATCCACCATCCATCCTTCTCAAAGAACTTTTGAGGGTTTTGACTCAATTGGGTCATATTTGAAAGAGCGGTGGAAATTTCAGCAACAAGAAGTGCCTACAGGGTTTGGCAGAACCCATAGAGAGGAGGAGGTAGAGACCCAGAGGAGTTTCCAGCGTGGAAGGGCACATGGGAACAGCTGCCTGGCCAACCAGAGCTCGCACGGCTCTGTCCCAGCTACAGCATGACGTTATCTTCCGTGTCACGGAGCCACAGGAAGAGCAGTGTGAAAAGAGCTGGGCTTATTATGATAGAAACAGAAGTAGGATGAAAAGGCCAAAGGACAAAAATCCACAGGAGACTTCAGTAACTCTGGTGTTCAGGAAACAACAAGGCCCTTTCCCATCCCTTCATCTTCTTCCTGTGAAGGGTGAGATTACCCACCCTAAAGGCAGGAAGACACATACACCTCCCTCACCAGAAGAGGCATGGCATTAATAATAGCAGGGCTATTTTTTCCCCAGGAAAAAGAATGAAATCAGCTATTTACACTGGACAAATTACAAGCTCTGGAAAGCACATGAGGCACACAAAGAGAGCAGTTGTATCACAAATAAATATGTGGTGGGGGGAACTTATTGATTAGCTTTGTAAACGCAGTTGCCCAATCAATAGCAATTTCTGGAAATGCCTGGTACTTATTTGGTGCAGCTTGTACAATGAGGATAAAGAATACGAATAACTTAAGGGGCACATCTCCTGACACCACTGCCAAGCCCTGTACAACACAAAGCCAGAATGTGGTACAATTGCACGAGCTAGGACTAATCCACTCTGCTTCTAAAAAAAGAAAAATCACAAGCACAAATCCAAACACAGCCACGCTGTCAAAATAAACACCTGGATCCTAGAGGTATCCAGACAGGTTCCTGCTCTTCCTGCTACAGATGGCTGGCACTGGATCCGGGATGGTATGAAACTCACCCGTTCCCAGCTATGCCCAGCTGGGAAGCCATGGGTCTCCCAGGATCCCTGATGTATGGGAATACACAGACACTTCCCTTTTTCCTGAATGACCAGGGTGCTCCTAAGCACAGCAAAAGCCCCAGATGTTGGACTAGGAAAAAAATAAAAAAGGTACAAAGCAGGTTGCCAGAACGGTTTGCCTGATGCAGCTCCTCTATGCCAGCGCCAGCCCCCTGCCTCTTGGAGGCTTGGTTTGGACATGCTGACCTCTTCCTATGCCTTCCTCTTCAAGGGAACCCAGCCCTACTGGGCAGGGCAAGGCCCCAAAGCAGGCAGGATCCCTGAGGCCACACCACATGCTGCTTGCACAACAGCAACTCAGCAAGAGGCATGGAGGGCCAGCATCCCACCAGCAGGGCTGCGAGGAGCCCCTGATTAACCCTGACCCAGGCTCCTGGTCGTACCACAGCCCTGTACTAAAAGTAGCACCTGATGGGAAGAAGGGAAAATCCACCTCAGCTCCCCAGAGGCTTTTCTACTTCCCTTCTTTTCAGATAGGAAGTTTGCTCACATTGTAACATGAGATCATAGCACAGGAAAGACTGAGGAACCAGACGCTCGTTTAAGCTGCAGCTTTTTCACTGCAGCTGCCAAGGATAACGATGTTTGCATGAAACCTGTTTACAGCTACTGCTCACAGCCCTCCCGTGATGCGTCTGTGCAAGAGCCCATGACCAGCTCATCATAACAAAGACCTTCACCCACCCAACTTACTTTAACCAGCTGCATCACTCCAGACAAGACGGGGCAAGCAGTTTTCACATCCACAGCACCCAACTCTACTCGTGCAACTGAGGGCTGAAGGAAGGGAAGGAAACGTGTTTGTAACATAATCCCTTATGTAGTTTTTGGTGCAGATTGCTGCCAGCTGGGTGGTGAGAGAGCAGGGGAGCTGCTCTTCTCACTGGACAGAGCCCAAAGGTGTTTCACATTTTCCCTTAGGGCCCTAATTACTCTTCCCATCTGCAGGTGTCTCAGGACACAGGGGTCTGGGGCAAATGCTGAAATCTTGTCTTCCCCACAGGAGAGGTCATTGACTCTATCCCATGGTGAGAGACTCCATGGGACTACACTTGTTCTTGAATCATGGCAGGATGAGAGGAGTTTATGTGGAGTAGGAGTGACTCATTTTTCTGTTCCTAAAATGTTGATATTACTCACCAGAAAAATCCCCACATATTCTGAGGGATTTCAGTGCTTTTTGCCTTTCATTAACAGCTCATCTTGTTTGCTTCCTCATCACAGCGTCCTCCTCATAAGAACTTCCTGCATCCTTTGTCACCACCTCACAACATCATCACAGCAGCCAAACAGCTCTTGGAAGCTGGAAAAGACATTAGGCAGCAAACGGTCCCTTTGCCACTAAAGGCAGGCCCTGTTAGCCTCCGTGGCTCCATGTTCAGCACACGGTCAGACATGCAGGTTGTGGGTTGCATGGATTTTCCTTGTGACTCAAAGCAGTTTTCGTTTGCAGTCCAGAGGTGGGCACACATTACCAAAGGGTGCATAAATGGAAGCCTTCAGTTACCTTGCACAAACAGGATAGGTGTCCTTACATGAATTCCTGTGTCTCCTAGGAGGGAGTGCACACATGCTGCTTTTGGATCCTGACATAGCTGGTATGGGGAGTTAAAGGCATAGCCAAATTATTTCAGCTCTCTGTGCCTAGTTTTCCTAAGTGTGAAACACGCTTGCTTTGCATTGACCTTGAGGCTAAACAGAAATGGAGGCCTGGAACTCCTACATGCAGAAGTCTGTACTAAGATAAAGAAAATTTATTGGGGACCTGCAAAGCAGTGAAAGGGAATACATTTAACTTAGGAGTGGTGTGGGCTATATCTCCACTTTCCCTCCATCCTACAAAATCTTAAAATTGCTTTTCTTGCTTTTTGTTGTAAATAATTGATGTGTGAAGTGCTGACTCATAAGTCTGGGGTTACAGGAAAGGAAACTTTGTTTCTTGGTTAAAAAAATTCATCTCACAGCATAGGCAGCTTCCTCCAGGGCTGGCTGGCAAGCCCTGGGCCGTAAGGTGTGTGCCCTGCAGACATGGAGGATCTGTCAGGGGAGGATTTCCCAGGCACTGTGGTTCTGCCCGTCATTCTGCAACAGGGAAACCCAAGCATTGCCCCACCAGCAGCGTGGCAGTCCTGTTTGCATGAGGTGGAGCACAGCAGAGCTCCCTTGCCCCGCTGCTAAAGCAGAGGTAGGGCCATTGAGTGTGGCAGGTTGTGTTTCTCTGTGCACCACCTGCACCCACGTGGGCTTTTACCCATTCTGCCCAAGCAAGAAGAGGTTGTGCTGGGGCTGCAATGTCCAAAAGCTGTTCCTTCTCCACAAACAGCTGACCAAATTTTGGACTTCCCCAGTTATTGCTGTACCAGAATAGCAGTGAAGAGTGTCCACAAAGCTCAGTCTTGAGCATAAATGACTTAATTCCTCAAAGACCTTGCCATACAAAGGAAGAGAGGAAGTATTATCTGTACGTCATAGGAGAGAAGACACTCAGATCCTTAAATTTTTTTCAGCACCTGACCTGCACTGATTTGCACAGCAGCCAGGCACTTGCACTCCTGCAGTGAGCCACACGTCAGTGACTCACTCAGCGTCAGACAGAAAGTCTGCAGCACTGCAGTGAAGACAACTTCATTCTTCTGGAGCTCACACAGGCACTTCTGACACCTGGGGTGCCGTGACACTTCCCCTCACTCCCTCCAAGCAGCATTATTTCATCGTGTCTACCAGGCACAATTTGCTGCTGGAATTCAGTACTTTTATCTCTGCTCTTTGATGGACACCCCTGTGGCATATTTGACTCATCTCCTTTCTAATATTGTCGTGATAGAATTCAACACCCCCTCCATTCTCCTCAGACGTTGCAGAAAAGGTGAATTTGGAAACTTCTTTCTCAGAGAAATTGACGATAACAGCTCCACTGTGCCTGACAACGCCAGTCACAGTCTGTGCCTTCCAAAGCCATAGGAATATGGTTGCTGTAGCTGTGCCTTGTGTTGGCTATGGCAAGGTACAAATCAGGGAACCAGCCTCTGTCCCACAGAGCTTGCAATCCTAACAATATCATCCATACATTTAATGTTTTCTATATAAATATTCAGCTAAAGAGAGCGTCCAAGTCACATAAAAGCTCAATGGATCAAAAAGGTCAATGGAGAAGCAAGTTTTGCAGGAGATTTGGTTTATCCATAGAATAGCAATTTGCAGAGCTTCCGTGTTGTATTTAGAGAGAAGCAAAAGCTCACAGAGAGTGAAAAAACTTAAGACATAAGCCCTTGCTTGTGCAAACCTTTCCAGAGTAAAGTCTCCTCCACTCAGAAAAGGAGAGGAATTGAAGAGCTCTGCACAGCATCTGCCTGTGAAGGGCTGGCAGCCCTGAGAAGTGCTCAGTTCTTGTGGTATGGCACATATCTGAGAGGTAAGTCAGGAGGTGAGTCATGGTGGTTTGAATTTCACATATCAGGACAAATTAGTTCACTGAGGATACACCAGCAAGTACAGGTGCTGCTGTGGATGTGTATACGAGACAGAAAAAGAGATGGCACTTCAAAGGCAGCGTTAGGAGAAAGCCCCAGTCTTGCTCTGCTTTTGTGAGAAAGATTTCCTGGAGCTCTTGAAGCTAAAGGGTGTAAGGAAAAGATGTTTCTCCTTAATCCTGATGAATGCTTTCCTATTTAATTGGTAACCAACTCTAGAGTGAAGTGGGGTGCTCCTATGCAGAGCCTACACAATAGCAAGCTGGTTTGTTGGTTTTTTTTTCACAAGCAAAATTCAGATCACTAGAAAATACTGTGTACTCCTGCTATATGAAGATAAACAAGGAGTCTTACAAATATGGTAACAGGGCAGGTTCACAAACCTACACCTACGTTAAGGGCTCTTGAGGAGCTCTGAGGAACCTGCATCTAAAGGCCATGAGACCACACTGTGGCTGCACTGGAATTCCTGCTGCTCCTCTGTGCTAAGCACTGTCCTCTATGGCTGCTTCAGAGGGCAGTGGGAGGCAACCGCAGGATCCAGCAACCACATCTCCTCTGTGGCGACAGGACAAGAGAGACAGATGCATGATTGCATAAAAGAAAAAAAAAAGAAAAAAGGAAGAGCTTAATTTCCTCTTGGTCAGGCCATCTTTGTTAACCAAAATGCTTGGGGAAATTTTGGGTACAAGCTGTGGGCATGGCAGTGGTGTGGAAGCCTTTGAGCAAGGATACCAGCTCCTGAGGAGCAGCCAAAACAACAAACCTTTTTGTACTTCTCAGCTGTACCAGGGATGGGCCCTGACTTTGCCCTTCAGCCTCTGAGGATCAGGGATCTTGGAGCATGAGAACTGGCCAGACTGCCCTGGGGGGACATTCTTTGTGCAAGTGACAGCTGAGTCGTGTTTGGAGACCTTTGCTCCCCTGAGCCTAGGTGGAATGGCTGGGGTCTCTGAGATGTGTACACATAACAAGTACCTGTGTGTGTGCTAAGCACAGACACAAGCACGTGTACGTGTGTGTTTATACATATGTGGATGCACTTTACCTTCCAGGTTACCTGGGGCACACGGACTTCCTGAAAGGGACAGCCCACATGGAAGAATGAGTCCAAAAACAAGTGACTTCAGAGCAGTCAAACTCCTGTTAAATTTTACACATGGAGGAGAGAACTCTTGATATGATTGAACACCCTGTGTATCTTTACTGAAATGAACTTTTGGAAACACCGTGGTGAACCAACACTAACGCAGCACTGTGACTGTGAGTTTCAGCACAGCTCAGGTTCTTTTTCCCCTGTCCAGCTGCAGCGTGGCCAGGCAGAGCTCTGGGTTATGTAAGATAGGAATCAAATGACTGATACAACTCTTGCTTCAGTAAGGACAGATGCTGCCAGCTGGGCATGTGAGCAGCCCTGCCTCTTGAGACTGAAACAAGAGTATTTCAAAAGAGAACATAAATATAATATTTACACATAAATATTTTGGGGTTTTATGCTGTTGATTTTGTTTTATTTTAAATTTATTTATTCTTGCTGAGAAAAGCTTGTGATTAGTGGGCTTTTACTTTGCACTTCCTGTCTTATGCGCTGTCTTTTTCCTACTGTAAAATACTGAATGCAAGATAATTCAAAACAAATTGGTTATTGTCATGTTCTCAACAGCTGTCGAGGCATCGCAGTCTTCTTTTCTAGCTGTCACCTCACTCCTGTGAAGCCTGGACACGTGAGATTTGTCTTAGGGAAATCCCAGTCTTTCAGGTTTTTTATTGCATTTGGGATTACCTTTGTTTGTAGCACACTGTAGTTTTGGTTTCATCTGTGTTATGCAAGATTTTTTAAAAGGAATTCTGGTCAGCATCAGACACAGTGTCCCTCGGTAGGTTATATTTTTTTCTGTACAGCAGAAGGAGAAAAACTGATTGTTCAGGAAGGGAAAGGACTGGGATGCAGATTCCCTGGCATCTGTTCCCAAGCTGAGCAGTTTACTGTCTGTGTTGGTGCCTTGCACAGGCCACAAAGGTCAGGCACCCCCCAACAGCCCCTCATCCTGTGGTAACTCAGAAGTACAAACATTATGCTATAAAGATTTATCCTGTAGAACTTCCAACACACTACATCAGCAAAATCCTGGGGCTGCTAAAGCCATGTACTCTTCGTTGGCCGAAGCTCAAATAAGCAAGCGACACGTAAGAGATTGATCCCAGCAATTCCCCTTTGCTGCTCTCCAATTAATGTTGCTGTTCCCCATTCCAAGATCTCCCAGGGACCACGTGGTTTAATGGTCCTGGACACCTTAGCAGTGCCCAGGGACCTCCCAGGCTCTCCTGCAAGTGTGGCTTTGCTGTGGCAGCTGAACATGTTGGGTGACACTGTAGGTATGGTCCAAAGTGCAGGGGGTGCAGATGGAGGGGAAAATGCAAGGAAAAACATGGGAGACACTGGTCAGGGTGATACCAAGTTTTTTGAGTGAGTTTTTTTGGCTCTGTTTTCGAAAGAGAGGGCTCCATGGAGGTCAGCAAGATGCCACACAGGAATTTTGGGGTGCTCCCTCCAAACATTTGTGACTGCATTCCCAGCCCCCCATGGGGGAGGTCGTGTGTCCTAGGGAACACCTTGGCCAGCAGCACCTACGGCGTGCACAAACATTCCACCTCTGGGAAACATGCTGAGCTACTGAACATGCCTCCAGTTATTATAATGGAATTATAATGATGGGTAATTCTCCGATTGCAGCCTGGAAACAATGCTGGAAATCTCACTCGGAGACTGAAAAGCACACAAAGGTCTCCCTTTGCTCTGTCAGTTCCATTTGAGTCCCACTGAGACCCCACCCAACTCGGGCAAATCAAACCACATCCATTTCCTCCATCCCTGCGTGGTCTAGCAAGTGTCCTGAAAGGTCTGGTGTGGATTTGCAGCTTGTAAATACTGCATGGCCAGGAACCTCTCCTACGGAAAGCAAGAATCCTCTGGAAGATGTCAAGAAGACAAGACTGCATATCACAATCTTGTAACAAGGAGGTGGTGAAATTGCTGTTGCGTTAAAGCTGAGCAACTCATGATTGCTCTGTCCTGCAAATGTTTGCAGTGCTTAAATGTTTTTCCTTACATGCAAATATACGTGATGATAAGCATTTTTGCAATGAAAGTGTGAAAAAAAACTCTGTGGGGGCAATCAACACTGGTTCATTTTGATAACTTTGAAGTGTTTTGTATTCTGCCATGTTGAAAAAAACTCATTAGCTTAAATTGTGAAATCAAAAGTAATTTTGAATGAAATGAATTTTTCATTTCAGGAATGATAAAAGGGCAATTTCCAATCTTTAAAATACAATTAAAATTGAAAAATTTGCCCAGGACAACCCTTTCAGGGAAAATGCTTTATTTCTCATATATTAGCATTTTTGAGTGACAATAAAATTCATGAAAAACCTCTGCACCTCAATAATCTGCATCTAGGCTTCCCCTTGATTGCATGGTGACTGTGCGTTGCCTAATTGTGTGTGACTAATACAATTTCATGTGCATTTCCGTGCACTGGGGATTCATTGTTGCCACATACTACCATTGGGAAATCTCTAAGCGTGTGTCTATGAAACAATGACAGGGAGACAAGAGTACCTCCTCTGGAGAAAAGACCTAGGAGGAGGCGGATGACTGGGAGCAAAAAATTACCAAGGCAGAACAGACAGAAAACAGAGCAGCTGTGCCTCTCCCTGGTTTGCAGGGCACAAAACCTCCTCTGTCGGGTGGGACTTACTGGGACGGTGTTTGAGGGGTCCTATTTGATGATGAGAACAATGAAACCTAAGCAATGCTTGAGAAAGGAGGGGAGTGAAAGAGAGCTTTCCTTCATAGGGAGAAATATCCTGGGTCCACAGAGCCAGGTGGACCACAAATCCTCAGCAGCATCAGGAAGGCAGCTTAAGAGAGACTTGATTCCCCAGGGATGGAAAAAGAGAGGAGTTAGCTCCAAGCAAGCTGCTGTGCTCAGTTACAGCCAGCAGCCAATGGTTGTGGTAACCCTCCATTCAAAGCTCAGTTTGCATGGCTTGTGCAGCAGGTAAGAGCAGGTTCCTTGTGAGGGTACAGAGCCCTCTGACCAGCACTCAGACTCCCAAAATGGGCTCCTTTCCAACCCCTTTGTGCAGCAGCACCCAGGCTGCTGGAGAGCAGGGTTTGTGAAGAGGTACTTGTCACATGAGGCTGCTGGTCCCACAGCTCCATGCTCTCCTACAAAACCCCCTGTGGAGGATTTCCAGGGACCAGGCGTACAACGGAGAGGAGGTCCCTAATTCAGAATAGGTCCTGGAGGTACTCAAGAGATGTGTAGATGTGGTGCTTAGGGACATGGTTGAGTGGTGGGCTTGGCTGTGTTAGGTTGATTGTTGCACTAAATGGTCCTGGAGGTTTTTCCAGTCTCAATGGTTATACCATTCTGTGATTCTATGCCGAGAAGAAATACACCTCACTTGATACTGGAGGGGATGCTCATGAGTTCCTTAACCAGGAGGCTGAAGTGAGTCACCACCTCACCGGGAACACCAGGGAGTCATGCCCTGTGGCTTGGCAGAGGGGATGTGTTCCAGCATGGTGGCACATCCTATCAGTGGGTTGGGTGAGGGAGAGGGAGCATACAAACATCCTCCCTAAAAGGGCAGCAACTTGTTTTGTGCAAGTCTTACATATGTTCAGAAAACATCTTCTGTATCCCTCTGGGAATTAAGATATTTCTCCACCTAGTTTTGGGATGCTGGAGGTGTTAAATGGCACCTGAGGCAGCCACTTCTAGATTTATGTTTTGGACTTGATTGCCTCAGTTTCAGCTGTATGTGCCTGCACTCAACACACAACTACCCTGCATGGGAGGGGTAAATCTGAGTGTAGATCCAATTAAAAGCACAAGGTATTCAGGAGCTGCAGAGAGGGGAGCCCTATAAATACCTGTGAGCAAGGGGGTGCAAACAGACATGTCCCAGAGGAAGTATCTGTTTTTTGCAATGTTTATAAAATAAAAATAAATGAAACCAGCAGAAGTCCTGAAGAGTCACCACTCACTACTGCTGACAGGGAGGGGCAGGAAAGCCCTTTGATGAAAACCATAGTGAGAGTGACAGGCTTTCCCCTATTGGCTGCTGTCCCAGCCAAGCTGGCTGCTTGTGCAGGTGGCCACGGGTCACTGCCCTACCCAGCCTGTCCCCTCTGCTAGCCACAGACCCTGGGGAAGGGCCCTCTTCCTGGCCCCTGACTGTAGGCTTCACATAGTGCATATGGCAGTAGAGATGCCATTATTTTTATAATTGCTGCTAATGCTGCCTGAAATAAAAAAAAAATTAGATAAATAATAAAACCTGTTCTGCAAGCAAGATGACAGGAAAAGGCCTTTGTAATCAAACAGGAGGGACCCATCCCTTTTCCTCTTTTACTAGCCTCTGCTTTGTTGCCTACAACGTTCTTCATTGTCTCAATTCAGCATTTTCTTCTTCTTTCTTATCCTTCCCCATAGACGTGGTATATTTAGTCCCTTCTCTCTACTCATCCCAAGTGCCCACAGTTACACTGATTGTTTATCATCCTCTTGGTCCCCAAAGCCTTTCACTAACCACTTAGCTGGTTCTTGCTTTTCAGATGTCAGAGTTCTTCAAGGCGAGGGCTCCCCTTGCTGAAGTGTCTACGCTGCTGCCAGCACAGAGCACCCCTCAGCCTGGCACTGCTCTGATTGTCTCTGGCATCTCACAGAGGGGTTTCAGAATCCACCACAATAGGTTGGCTAATGAACTTGTTGCTACAGCTGGGCTGGTCTCCTGAGACATCTCTGTGTGGAGGGAGTTCTCTTCAAGAGAGAGAGAGGATACACAATTTTGGATTGAATACAGGGCTCCAAAAAGGAAGGTGACTCATTGAGCCTAATCATTAGGGTGTGTGATGATATTATCTAATGAGGAAACGCTTGATGATGCTTTTAGAGACTGCAGAGAGCAGTGAACTGGCTGTAGAGGAAATCAGAATGTGAGCACTTTCGACATAAACAGTGTTCAAGAAATGGGATCTGAAATGTCTTTGGGGAGAAGAGCGGAGCAATTTCAACACCCTCAAGCTTGCATCATGATGTCTTGCTGCTTCTGTTTCATCTTAGTTGTTCACATAATTCTCTCCTTAAATAACTAGCTCTCTAGAATTCAGGACAAAGGAGCCTTGCCTAAAGAACAGATGTCATCTCATTTTTTTTTCTGAAGCTTATGTTTGTTGTCATTTTATTTTTTTCTAAAAGTTGAATTGTGGATGAGGTTTAATTAAAGAAAGCTCTCAGGTTGGTGTAGGTTTCAAACCTAGGTTTAGTTAAGCAAGGGGTTTTACAGAATCTCCAAGAAAGAGAGAAACATTTCAGCTGTTGCTGTTGTTTTGTTCTGGGTTTCTGTCTTTTTGGGTTTTTTTGTTGGTTTTTTTTTTTGGTTTTTGTATTTTTTGTTATTGTTGTTTCAAGATAGCTCCTTGAAATTTTTTGCTTGACTTCCTCTAAATATCTTCAGCTTTTTGCTACCTCATGAGAACCAGAGAGCGAAACCATGTAGAAACACCAAGTGGCAGTCCCCATTCTCTTTTCTCTAAGCTGAGAAAGATGAATGAACGAGCTGCCTGACAAATTTCTCACTCCTGGCACTGCTTGTCTAAGGCACTGCGATATACCTGGGCAGTTTTCAGAAAGGGGCCACAGTGGTGAGTATTGTCATGCCCCAGAAAAGTCAGTAGAAGGAGAAGACTAAACACCTCAGAGAAAAGCTTGTTTAAATGTATTCAGCAGGTGGGGATTTGGTCCTGGTTATCTTACTTAAGCTCTCAGCATCTGATAAACTAATGTATTAATCTAGAAAGCAATAGTGCAGAAGGAATAAAAATACCACAAATTAAAACTTGTCTCTTCCCTTAAAACTGCAAGAAAAGTCTGCCCTTCCTAAAGCTACAACACCATCAAATTAGGCTTTCTTTGCACACAAATTTTCAGTCTTATTTAAAATCCATTACAGATAGTGGTTTAAACTTCTTCTTCATGTATTCAAATTAAACTAAGCTGACAGAGCTCATACAGCCTCCTGCAGCCCTTTGACTAAATGATGTTAAACTGGTGTAATAGACTTGGATACTTTTCACAAGCGTGGACTCCAACCCTTGCAGCTCTGGGTGCACATGAGATTTCAGCTCTGTTTTAAGTAAGAGAAAATGAAAGGAGAATAGAGCCACGATCAAATGAAGGTTAAGGTTTGGTGTGAGCACTGTGGCAGCTGTATCTCTGATGCAAATGTCTGCAGAAATATCAGGAAACCCTGTTGCAGGTGTTTGGGAATCCAGACATAGTTACACCAACTCTTTTTTCTTTTGATTTTTTTTTTTCTTCCCTTTCTTCTGCTCTAACTAAATACATCTCTGGGCTTAACAGCACTGTGTGGGCTAAGGCCAGGCTGGTCTCACGGCTGCAGCTGTGTGTATGTGCGTGTGTGTGTGTGCATTCCTTCTCACTCTCGTAAATGTGCAGCAAAAGTGTGAAAAAAGAGCAGCTGGCACATCTGAGAGAGAAAATTGCAGTGGAAACATGGCATATTTTTTTAGATCTTGGTTACTGTGACACAAATCGTGAGACTTCCCATCTTCTTAGGAAAAACTTAAAGCTGAAGTTAAACAAAACCTGACCTCCCAGTCCCCCACAACCGCAAGGCCAGCGACATCCTGGGGTGTTCAGAAGGCATAGGTTGGAGTGTTTCTCTTCTAATTGATTAAATCTGCCCATCCCTCAGACCTGTTTTATTGTTAATAGTCAGACAAGGACAGGAAGTGATGAGGACACTCTGCATTTCTGCAGAAGAGGAGGCCATCGAACACTGCATATCTGGGTCTCCTTTCCACAGTGTCTTTGCAAAACCATTTGACGTGGCCATCAGGAAGGAAGGATGTGCTTCAGAGGTGGTAGCTGAAAACTTACCACAGCAGAAGAGCCAGTTTGAACTCTCTTTATGAAATCCTCTTCTCTTGACTGCAGCTGTGCTTGTAACAGAGATTGGCTGAGTCAGGAGAGCGCATAAAGAAAAGCAGGAGCTCAGCTCTTCAGCTGCTAACACATCCCACACAGAAGGGGACTAGGTCCTTGCAGGTGCTGCACAATCTTTCACTGCCTCCTTGCAGTGCGCCCCTGTAGCTGGGAAGGAGAGATGAATTTTTACGACTCTCACCAGGGAAAATTCAACAAGCAGGTCGGCTTAGGGCAGTGTTAGAGACCTGTAGTACATTCACTCCATCAATGAGACTTTAGACCCAAGGGCTTTAGTTTGCTTTTTAGTGAGTTAAAGCTGGGCTGATCCAAGGGACCTGAGCATAACCATTTTCAGGCAATTTTGCTGGAAAGACAGCATCCAACATCTGTGAACATCCCTTCTTTTTTTTCTGCAGATGTTTATCACAGTGAATACATGGTATCCCCCTGATCAGGTACTGACAGACTGCCTCGAGGAGGGTGGAAGGAGCAGGAAGAGGCAGAGCCCTTTCCCTCTCCTTGTCCTGGAGCTGGTGTTTCAGGCCAGCATGGTTTGGTTGTACATCCCCAACCCAAGAGACGGCCAGCAGAGATGTACCCCTGCACCAGCAGGCACAGTCTTGCCTGTACCTCAGCAGAATGAGTTGCTCTGGGCTGTGCTCTCCAGCGCAAACCCACTGCTGGGCACAGCTCTCACCAAGCCACCGCCACCCCCAAGCGTGACCGAGGCCAGGGGACTTTGTCACCCTGCTCAGTGGCTCTGCTGGTAGGTCCTGCTTCCAAGAGAACAACAGTATAACATCAGTCCTCCCAATTAGATGATGACAGCAGAAGAATATATAAAATAAGAATAAGAATAATAAGTTTAAGAATAATCAACTTTGTAGCCTCTCAGCATTCCCCTCTTCTCTGAATGTGATTCAATGTTGTCGTAGAGAAAATAGCATTTAACAAACCTGATTTAGTTCTTTGAGGAGATTACAAAGTTGCCTGATAAAAGTAACTACGCAGATATGCTATACTTAGATTTTCTACAAGGGGATTGAGCTAAAACCATGACATCCTGCTTAAAAAATAGCACAGGATAGTATGAACCAGAGGATATGTGAGACAGATTGAGAGCTGGATAACTGACAGATCTCAAAATGTTGTTGTCAGTGAGGACTCATCACTGAACAACAAATTCCAAGCAGGTTTGGGACTCAGCCCTGCTTTACCCCATGTTTTTTATTGTCAATCAGGAAGACAATGGCCACTGACAGAGGGCACTGATTCCCTCCTTTGGTGGCTATCAAGGTGTTTGAAGAGGCAGCCGTATCGGGGCTTGGCGACTACTGGGTAAGCAGGGCTCACTTGCAATGCATTCCTGCAGTCCAGGAGGGAGGAAAAGGAGAGGTTGCTCATTATCAGCAGGACTGGCTGCAAGTGTAGCTGAGCTCCTGAAGGAGGGCTGGAGGTCGCTGTGGATGAGTGGTTCAGTGCAGACACCTCTCCTGGCAAATGGGGGCAAGGGCTGCCTGGGATTAAGCGCCCAGGGAAAGTCATAAGTAGGATCAGGGAGGTTAATTTTCCTCCACATAAAGCACTGAGACTAAAGTGGATAAGATAACACAACCAGGCCTGGGGCTCACATTTTAATATTCAAAAGGTGGTTAAAGTGAGGGCAGGAAAGAGCCGCAGAAATGAATTAAGCAGGAGAGAAAATGCCTTAGAGCAAGATACTGAAATTGTTCGATCTGTTTCATGCACCCAAAGGGGGAAGGAGGGGAATATTGAAGGGTGAGTTAAGATCAGCGTATAAGTAACTCTGTTGGATGAAAACAAAGAGTGCAACAGGGCTTTTCAATGTAGTAGAATAGCATAAACAACAACCACCAGTGGTGAGAAGCTGAAACCAGACAAATTCAAATTAGCTGCAAGGTGCACGTGTTTAGCAAAGAGGTGATCAACCACTGGAACAAATGACCAAGGGGAGGGGCAGCTTCTCCTTCTCTTGATATCTTCAGATCATGACTAGACACCTTTCTGGAAGAGATGCTTTAGGTGAGCATATGTAAGGGATATTATATTATATATAATATTATAAGCAATTGTTAATCACTCTATAGGTCAGACTACAATCTAATGATTTCCCCCACCTCTCTCAGCCCTGATACAAATCCCTGATATCCCACAGAGGTGCCTTGTTCATCTGAACAGCACCCTAGGTCACCACAGTTAGCATCCCTGTTACTTAGTGAACTTCCATAGGAAGTCTGTGTCAGAGCTTGATTGTAAAATAACCCCTGATTCCCACCCAAATGTCTTGACTTCAGACACTATTTTCCCTGTAAGAACCAAAAAATTGCATCTAGGTCATCCAGACTTTCCCCCAGAAACAGCCTCTGGGTATAACAACAGTCTCTGTGGCAGACACAGCATCAGATCATGCATTAGTGTATGTGCTTGTAAAGGTTGTGCCTTGGGCTGGGAAAGAAAGGTTCACTTCTCTCCCAGCATGGACACTGTAGAGTGATGGTCTGACCCTAACGTTCTTGATCTGTCCCTCATCCCTCATCATTTAAGCAGTTCATCTTGTACAGCACTATGCTAGGTGGTCCAGACCAAAAAGTGAAGGAAACACGCTGTGTTTTCTTGCCCTTAGCAGGGCGGGAGCAGTAACTGGGGAGAAGGGGCTTTACGTTAAAGTTCCCCTTGAGTTACTCACACGTGTATGCAGACTGCATTACTGCTGAATCACTTTTTTTTAAAAAAAACAGCACATTTTATGTATGAAAATATAGCACTGCCATGGTCTATAATGTGTCACCAACACATGCAAAGAAGGGGGAAGCCATTCGTGTGTGACGACCCACTGGGCCTCTACATCATGTAACCCTGAAATATGTTTTACCTCCTGTATCCTGTTTGGTTACATGAAACCCAGAGTGGGTACCAAAGTTAAAAATAGCTATACAGTTTGTATAACATTATCTATTTATTTTTTAATATAAATTCAATCTTTCTCTTGTTTCTAAATCCCACCTCGCTGATGCCCCCCAGCAATGACCCAAAGTCTGACAGTCTCTGCTTTCCTTCTCTGTTACCCCAAGGAGAAAACCCTCCAAACCCAGCAGGCAGGGGTCCTCAAGTTTTGGGTGGTGTTCCCTCAAGCCAGTTGTGTGGGCCAGTGGCCACAGGGCATTCTTTAAGCCCCTGCTGGCCTGTGAGCAGTGTGTGGGCTGGCATATGCTCCTCTCAGTGCCTCCTCAGTGCCTCGGCTCTGTCCCTGAGGACCCCTCAATTTAGGACTGAGGTGCCAGAGTCTGCATTTGTGATGAGTAAGCTGTAAGTCCCCAGCCAGCTCTGCTGAGTCCAGAGGCACTGTACTGGTCATGGGACCCACTTCAGGAGAGAAGATGGTGTATTCAAGCACCTATAACATCCTAAAACAGATATTTGCTGGTTCTTGTCGCCCATGAAATCCAAAATGTGTATGGGATACCCGCTACAGTCACAGTCTACTCAGTTTAGGGAACCTGGTTTGGCTGGAAGTCAGTGAGACCATTTTTTCCCAGTCATTCTGGTTCTTCCAAACTTCCCAGTGGGCGCAATAGCACCACACAAGCTGCGTGTGCTAGCTGTACATCTTCTCAATGCACTTCGCTCAGGGGTCATCAACATACAGTGCCAGTGCTCACAGAGCATCTTGCCATGGGACAGAGCTCCTTTGGGGGGGTTAGTGTGGAGCAGTTTGGGGTCTGACACAAATCAGAAGCCTCTGAGTTCTGCCTGGCTGGGTGGGGAAGGCACCCAGGGGATGCCCTGCATTGGAGATGGAAAGCCAGAATTGCTGCTGGTGCACAGCAGAGTCTGGGTTTCCACAGGATATTCTGCTCCCTCCTTGGCCCCCTCATGCTCAGGACCCAGGCACCTGGCAAGGCAGGATGTCCTGCTCCACAGGGTGATTTTCCTCCAATGCTGTCAGGCAGGATCTGGGCCCTTTGTCGCACCTGTGCTTGTGCCAAGGGCCAGAGCACAGCACAGCACTAATCCAAGGCTGGTTTCTGGGACAGATTGTTCAGCCAGCCCCTAGTGCTTAATGCATGATCTCACCCAATGGCCTAGTTTTTCTAGTGATAGTGCTTTTCAGGAGCTTTGCAAAGCCGTTCATATAATCTAAGGGGTATCAAGATGTGAATCCATCCCTCCATGGTAAAACCAAGCCCCACAAAAACATCTTAGCCATGAGTAAGTGCCAGTAGCTGATCTGACCTGCATGGCAGCTCTGACAGAATAATACCAACAGTTCAGCACTTGAGCTCATTACTCAAAATCTGACTTGCTAAGGTTGGGCAAACCTCATCCTCCTTCGACACAACCACTGCTGTGGGAAGCCACATGGCGAAAGTGCCACAGGGAATGAGGGGGGGAGGAGGAGAGCTGGGGACCGTGCCTGGAATCTCTCAGGCTGCTGCCCCGACAGAGGGAAGATGGGCATGTGGCATTTTCCACTGGCATGCAAACAGCTGAGCCTATCTGATATCTGGCACACAAGTGTTTGGCCAGCTATTTACCAGCTCACAAACAGATAAATATGCAGAGAAGGGTGCTCACAGCCTTCCCACAAAAAGGGAAGAGTGAGAAAGAAAGAGACACGGGGAAAGAATTAAAAAAAAAAAAAAATAAGAAAGAAAAGAAACGGAGAAAAACAACCCTAAAAAAGAGAACAGGAGTGAGAGTTGTCAGTGCCCGCAAGCACTCGCAGGAATAATAGCAATAATCACTGTCATCCGTAAGAGGCTCTTGCGCCAGGTTCAGCCTCTCCCCCTCCCTCTCTCCCCTCGCCTTGCTGTCTGAGTCACTGGATCTGAGTCACACTCCTGTTCTATTCCTGTACCCTTCCCTTCAGCTGGGGATGTAGATTTGTTTTGGCTGGAACGATCTGGGCACAGGAGGGACCATCTGCTGCTAGTTCTTGCTTGCTTTGCTCTTGTTTCTTTCCCAGAGAAGGGAAGTGAGTGCTGCCATTGCAATAATTCAGAGGGAGCATGCTGGGAACATACACCCCTTACTGTACAGCCAAGGACTGCCATTTGTCATCTGAAGGCTTGTTATCCATGGCTGACCCTGAGCAGTTGTCTCCACGTGCTTAAGCAAGCAGCTCTGACACAATCACTTCCCTGCGTATCAGCTCTTTCCCAAGGAGGGTGTTTTTCCTTTGACCAAACCCCAAACTGTTTTTGAGGGAGCTGGGGAGGTTAGTACAGCCTGCATATTGCTGTGATGAAGGAGAGGCACATGAAACAAGCAGACAGCATGCAGGGGCTTGCAGTCAGCGTGCACAGTGCTTGTTGTGACGGAAGGAGTGCTCCCTTCTGGTTTTCCCATCAGGAGCAGCAGCCACAGTTGGTGTACGCACTCTCTTTTGCTGCAATAGTAGAAATTGACAGTGGTGAGGAAATGCAAATGACTTAATGCCTAATCCACCACAACCAGGGTTTTAGCTGATTTCTGCATCCACATCCTGAACAGGAAAGTCAGCAGAGGAGTGTGAGAGAATTCACCAAAGAGCTGCACTAACAATGGACTGGAGGATGGGCTGAACGAGCAAGAGCAAAGGTCTGGGAGAGAGCAAAGTCACACTACACACATACCAGGGCTTTCAGGAGTGACAAGACCTTTAAGAGGCTCTGTGTCTGAGGCATCTCTCTGGAGGGATTTTTGAAGGATGCAGCAGTTGGAGACCTCCAAAGGAGAAGCTACTCCAGCAAGCTGTGCTAAAGCATCCCAGAAATGAAGGACCCATGATGAAGAGTTGCCTTTGGAAAGCTTAATCCCAAGGCTGTGCAGCAAAAGCTGGTATTTGCCAGACCTTTTTATAGGAGAGACAACAGAAGGAGTGGCTTCATGCCTGAAAGAGGATATAGCTGTCCATTCAATAACAAAGCCTGAATCTTGAACCCTCTGGAAAACTAAATAAACATCAGATCAGCTTCGTACTTTTTATTTACAGTCCATGGGGCTTGTGAACTTAACCTAAGGTCACAAAGCCCTGAAGCACCCTGCAGTGAGCAGTCTTACAAGCCCTGAAGACACATCCATTTCCAGTGATACCTTTCTTGATGTCATTTGTCACCATGCCTCCTGAAAAACTTAGGCTGGATTTCCCAAAATCTGAGAGTTTTCAAATGCTTTCAGTGGCTCATTCTAGAGCGGGAAGTGCTCAAATGCCAGCAGATCAGGGAGCCCTCAGCAGCAGACTGACTGACGATAGCCACCATGCTAATGTCATATCCCCGAAGGATCAGGGTTGTCAGCCAAATTGATTCTCTGAAGAGTGATCTGGACTCTATTTCATCACAGCAGCAGCTCTTTTTGAGGCAAAGATGCTCCAAAAGCAGTTTGGTGTTTAGGACATTGCTCAGAGGGGCTGAATGTCAGCACATGCAAAACCACCATCTCCACTGGTCCATGCGTCACATCAGCATCTAAGACACTTGAAATGTTAATGTCTTTAATGCAGGGGGAAATCAAATTACCACAAGGATCTGACTTAAAAGGTCTGGGCCAAATTCTCTGTGGGTGGAGAATGCCTGCATCATTCCTAATGGAGCTGTGACGATGTGAGTGACCCTCCCCACAAGTGGTGGCTAGACATTCACATCACACTTCCACCCAAGCTAACTCTAATTTGCTCTGGGTCTGAGTCATCTGCCCAGCCAGAGACAAGATGCTTCACCAGTGGCTGAGATGGGCACCTGGTTGTTAAGGTTTGCCTTGCAGGTGTGCCGCAGCCAAGACCTCTGGCTCTGATGGCTGCCAGCACAAGCCACCAAAGGACCGTCCCTGCCTCAAAAACCTTGCAGTGCATGCAAATACCAAAGCAGGTGCTTCCTGACCTCTTCAGGGGCTGGACACCAGTTACAACAAAGAGGGAGCCTGGCAGGAGAAGTTTACAAGAAAGACACATTAATTACCCAGCATTTTCTGGGGCGCTGGTTTATTATTTTCAGTGTTTCTATTCAATTCCAGATTATGCAAAACCAGCTGATCTCCAAAGAGGCTCCTGTCCCACGTCACGACTGATTCCTGCTCCCATCCCTGCTCCCAGCATAACCCTGTCCCAACAGAGAAACCCTGACCCCACACGACTTCTGGGATTGACTGTGCCAAGTTGCCCCTCAAGACCTGCCAGTTTCTCACAGCTGGGATTTAACTCAGATAATTTTTTCCACAGCCTTTTCTGAGGCAATTCTCTAAAAGAGAGGATTCAGTACACAACACTTGATCCCTTGCTTTGCCCATATCCGTTTGAGAGGGTCACTCACTTCAGCTTTATTCACTCCAAGAGACATGGAGGGAGAATTTTGACCTGTACAAATGAAAAAAGCACATTAATTGCTGTTCTAGTTGGTTTCCTCCCTTTCGTGCAGGGGATGTTTCTTGTGTGCTCTCCACTATGCATTATTTAGCAGGAAGGACACCCAATTCCTCCCGAAGGTACAAGAGAAACCAAAGACCAGTTCAGGGTCTTCAGCAACATTGCTTTCCCCTTAGTGCTTCTTTCTTCCTTTTTGCATCCTCTCTCTTCTGTCCACCAGATTTTATCCCTTCCACACCTCCAAAGCAAGACGTTGATCACAATCGGCCCAAGGCAAAGCGTGAGCAGAGACAGCTGATCTTTGCCAGTCTGCATTTTTGATCCCAAGGACCCCAAGGATGATGTCCTCCCCATATCTCCTTTTCGTAGGCATGCTTCAGGACACCCTGGAATTGCAGTACATGTCAGTCATTGAGATTTACAGCTCAGCAAGTTTAACCTTAGATTCTCTAAATAACTTTCACACATCTTGCTAAAACTGGTGCATTCAGTGAAGGCTTGACATATTATCTTATGCAGCTGTATTAAAAACACCCTGCTCCTTCAACCATAATAGCCCAGGCACACATTATAGCTCTAACCACATTTCATAGCCCAGTGCTGTCCATTAACTGCAAACCTCCCATCTGCAGATCTGCCACGTCTCCAGAGTTGGGTTTGTTTCTGACTAAGAGATCTTGAGCAGCAAATGTAGGATAGGAGGAAAATGCACTGATTGCAGACCAAGAGAGGTACAGGCATTTAGTAACAGCCCATCTACCCTGCATTTGCTTCAGAATTTGCCAGATAAGACACATGTGTTGACTAGAAAATGTTTATTGTTACTTCTGGCCCTAACTGATCAAGTGTAAAATGTACACCCTGCTTTCCCCTTTGCTGAGCCCTGACAGCCTCACTGGAGAGGGTTCCTCCTGTGCCAGGATTTTGCCTGCCTATAGACTACCCTGATATTTTGGTCTCCCAAATGATGGGGCTAAGGGGATCCTCTGAGAAAAAGTCACCTTCGTTGCTGCTATACTTTCCAAACCCCAGCCCTGCCTCGACAAGGCTGGACTCACCAGAGAGTCCAGAGTCACAAGGCATTTGCAAAGTGTATGTGAATCATCCCGTTTGCACAAGCATTTGCACATCAAGAATGATAACATGCAAGATCAACCTGATGCCTAAGAGCAAGCATGGAGATCCGTGTCCCACGCAGCCAGGGCTAAGGCTTTTCCCCAGAATGGCACACCATGCTGCTCCTGGACACATGTATGCACCTCTCCTCTGAACCTTGCCAAAACCCAAATGAGTTAGAGTCTCTGTGAAGCCCAGAGAGTGGTTCAGACGTGGTGACATGGGAGGCAGCCCCAAGGCAACTCTGGCTCCTGTTGTTTCCAAACTCCTCATCCAAAGCAAAGAAGAGTTTATCCTGATTTTTACCATCTGATGCACATTAAGAGGAGAAACTGTATACTAGTGTTGCCCTGGACTTGTGCAGGATGCTCAGGATTTTATGGTACAGCACTTATAATTTCATCCTTCCAAAGAACAGCCCACAAAGTGACTGGAATTTATTACAACAAGATTAAACAACAATAACAAATTTTTAAAGCAGCCAGATGAAGATGAACACACTTTGAAATCTTGAACACTGTGAATTGTATCCATAGCCCTGAAATGGCAGGAATCAGGAGGAATTCCTCCAATGAGACACAGTGATGCAATCCACCTTTAAGGCAGGACCGGTGCTTGGGAATCAGCGAAACCAGACCCTTTGTTTCTGAGTGATGACAGCTTCAAAGTTTTAATGTTTGTAGAGAGATGTTTTCACCAAATATGATACACAGTGATTAAAATAATGAGCTGGAACGAGCTGAAGTTATAATTGCTCCTTTTCCTCCCCTCCCCTGAGTTGGTCTGAGTGCTTCGTTAACTACCTTGATGAACCAATCAAGAGTTGGCTAAATCAAGGAAGGAGCAAACAAACCCTGGGAGACATCCCTACAAGAAAAGACATAATCTGGACACTGAGCTTTGAAGGCAAGCTGTATAATGAGAGCTGACTATATCTCAAAATCCATGTTAGCTTGAATGAACTTATGTAATAAACATTTATCACAGAACATATGTCACTGAGCACCTGCCAGACTTCAGGAATAGAGCCAACGCAGCTTGAATCGTATATGTATTTAAAAAAAACCAACTTGGCGGCAGGAGGCTGGCAGACGCTTTTACTAGAAAAATCAGAAGTGATTTTGAGAGGAGCAGAAATTTCCTGAAACCTCTCTCACTCCATGTGGGAATATAGCACTTGGAAAAAGCAAGAGGCTGATCAAGCTGTGCTGAGTGGAGGGAGTGGGCCGAGTTCCTCTGCTCGTCCCCTCTGAAACGTGTCCCTGCATCTCCACTGCTCCCCTGCATGGTGCTGCTGCCTGTGCAGGAGTGTTCTACTGGGGGCTTATGCCTGGCTCTGCTCAAGCAAAAAGGCAGCACTGGACAGTGCAGGGCAGCTGCTGGAAGAAAAGCAAGCACAGGGCTGAGCAGGGCTGGGAAGTGAATTTCTGGTGAGATGAGTAAAGCTACCCAGCTCAGGGGGGAAGTTAGCATCCAAATCGAGCAGAATGAACTGAGGCTGTGGTGGAAGGGGGTTCAGAGCAGCAGTGTTCAGTAGAAATCAAAACAGCAGAAAGACAGGGCAGGGTAGTGCAGGGGCTTGGGTGGGGAAATATGAACCTGGTCTGGGATTTTCTTCCTGGGCCAGTGCTCCCTGAGGAGCAGATGCAACACAGCAAGGAGCCAGGGGTAGAAGGTTCTTCTGTCTGATACAATGAGGGTCAGGGCAAGTGTAAGGCTGTGCCAGGCATGAATCGCTCAACTCCAGACACAGGCTGGGTGTGAGAAGCTGGAGAGAGATGTGAAACAAAGGTGACAGAGCCAGATGAGAGGAGAGGAAGGGGACTACCTCGTCTTGCCACTGATGGGCGCGTCCAGAGCTACCCTGCTCTCTCAGGTACCCACAGCGGGGCATCTGTGAAAGCTCTGTCCCTGCTGGAGGTGACAGACGTGGTTCCCCTGCAACACAATTAACTCAGGCCATGCAGAAGATGAGTGGGACTGTCCTGCTCACAGGCTGTATGTCAGCAGTGCTGGAGCAGGTGTGGGATCTCTGAAGGGCAGTGCCTGTGCACTGAAGCCAGACCCTGAATTTCCTGTCTGTTTTATCACACTTGCAAACCGACGGTCAAACCCAGCCCTGGGGAGCAGGTTCTCTGGGAAAGATGAGCAAGATTTGCTTTGCAGCAGGTATCCTCATATTTTTTTTAAAAAACAAAAACTTGTTATGGGCTCTTTCCGGCATATGGTTTCAAGCCTGATGAACTCAGCAGAACTACCTCAGTTTGAGGATGGGGAGGGAGGATAAAGAGCACAGATGACAGGGAAGAAATCTACCCCAGGAAACAGGTATAGGACAGGTCCCCAGAAAGCTAATATTCCTTAAAGACCTGTCTAGGGTTGGAGAGGAGAGGACAGCAGAGAGAGATAAACTGGTCAGACTGTCCAAACTGCACCTGAGTAAATCCAGACCCCTCTTCCCTCCTGCCTGCTTACTTCAACACTTCTCTGTCTGCCATTATCATTGCATCTGAGCACCATGGGTTGTTTCAGTGCTTTAATCATGTCTTTTCCCTGCTGCAGATGTCCTTGCTTTCCCCTGCAGCTATAAATGAGAAACAAAGCCTTGGAAAAGATTATCAGATGATTTCCAACTGACCTTTTGGACTGCTGACCCTAACTGAAGTGACCAGGGACTTGCCACTTGACTATTAACTAAGCATCTGCCCTGTGTTTGGACTGGAACCAAGGGCTTGGAAGCAGCCCAGCACATGCCATGGAGGGTTTTGCCTGATCTCATTCATTTTGGTGGCCCTACAGTGAGATAGACAAGTGCAGGGTCAGATCCAGTAAGTGCAAGACTGGAAGGAGGCAAGAGGAAGGAGAGAGCAGAAGTGTGAGGAAGAGTGAGCAAGGACGTGTTGGTGCTGTCCTCCTGCAGGGAGCTGCTGGCTATTCAGAGGAGCCTAAGGCTGAACAGCCTGGCTCAGGCTCTCAAGGCACGCATGCCACTCATTTGCCTCCCCAGATGGCTGATCCCAGCTGCTCCACGGGAAGATAAGAGCCTATCTGGAGAGAAAACCCTCACTAACCACCTGATGGTATAATGCTAAGGACAAATGATCCATTGTTATTGCACCTCTCCCTGCTGCACTAAATCCACCGGCTTTCATTAGAGCTCATCCAGGCTGGCTCTGCCACAAGCGTGCAGTACTAACCTGGGTCACAGCTTGCTTACTGGTCTTTGCTGGTATCCTGGAGTCACAGCACTTTGGGTTTTTGCCTCTTCTCTGTGGAAATGCGAATGCTGATCCTGTCAGCGTGTCAGATTCTGACCTGTATCTCACCACATAACCTGCTTCAATAAAAGCCTGCTAAAGCAGAACCGTGATGATTCATGGTTGTGCATTTCTTCCACAAGTGTTGAATGTAGGCTAAGATTACAACAGATCTGGCACTGACAACTGCTTAGATTCAGGGTCTTTTTTATTTAAAATTTGGTTTAAAAAAAAAAGTCTTGTTGAGGATTTGTGGAGGAAAATCATACTTTGAACAACTACAAAAAATATATGGTGCAGAAAGGGAGGTTTTGCCAAAAAAAGTTCAAGAAATTCCTTTCTCTTTTTCTTGCCTCAGTTGCCAAAAAACGTTGTGCCCCTCATCTCCCTCTCTCCCCATTTTTGGATGAAGAATGTCTGTTTTGAGTAGCCAAAACAAACAGAAGCTGAATTTCCCAGGTGGGAGCCAAGTTTCCTCAGTGAGGAGCTGAAGTTGTCACCCAATGGCCCCTTCCAGCAGCGCCTGCTTGTTTTACCATTTCTGCAATTGGGTGATTAAAGGGCAAAGCCTTCCTTTCTGCAGTGCTGCACCACTCGGAATATGTTTTACTCATCTGCCTAACCATAACCTACATTGTGACAATTAATGAGTCAACACTTCTTTCTGCACATGACAGTGGCTGGAAACAGGTAAGGCACTGAGATAGGCAGGAGGGTGATGCACCACACAGACACCCCCGGGGCTGACTCTGCATTCCCACCACCCTGAGGAGTCTCTGCTGAAGGTTGCACATGTGGGATGGACACAGCTCATCCACCAGCTGTGACAAAAACACCCAACCTGTCAGCCCAGCGGGGAAAGAAAGAGGCATGAAAGCGAGAGGAAGTGGAAAAGATCAAGGCGAGAGTGTAAGACAACAAGCTCACCACCGGAAAACAATAAAAATAAAATTGCTCAGAAATAGCATAACTGACATGCAAAGGAGATCAAAACAGGCCCTCAGAATATCTCTTGGTGGGGGGCAGGGGGTGTCTGTGGTGGACACCTTGGGGCAGCCAGAGGATGTGCTGTGTGTGGGCAAGCGTTGGCTGTTTCGTGGCCACATCCACATCTTGCCTGGCTCCCCAGATTCTGACCTGCAGGTCTCTGGAGGCTTTGGTCTCTTGGGAGATGAGCAGTGCTCTGTGCCTTCCCCAGGCACCAGAGCCCACGAGATGTGGCTGATATCTCTGAGCCAAGGGTGGTGTACGGCCTCTGTTGGGAAGCAGGTGCTATTCCAATTTGACTCTCCTCATTTATCCAACCATTCCTCTGGTGCAAAGAAAAGAACTTGGGTCCTCCTCCACTTGCCCCAGCACAGATTCAGAGCACCTGCTTTTTACATCAGCAAAGGGACTGGGAAGAGGGGAAAGGAGAACCCAGCTCTTCAGGGTTTGCTTTACTGAAAAAGACAACTGTTCTCAACTTGCCTTCATGAGAGTGCTAAACTCTTAAGCTGCTGAGGCATTAAGCATGCTTTGACCTTTAAGCAAAGATAAGGCTCCAAAGTCAGCATTGTTTTGCTGTAGGTTGCTCCTCTGCTTACAGTGGAGCACACTCTAAAGCCTTGCTTTGCTGCGCCCTGATGTGTTTCAGACTGCTGTGAGCACAGCACCAGGGAGCAGAATCTTGTCCCGTGGGCCCACCTCAGCTCTACTTTTGCCCAGCAGCGTGACCAGTAGTATTCAGCCAGCTCTGCTGCCTGTCTCTGAGGAGGTTCACTCTCCTGAAGCTCCAAGCACAGACTAGACATCACATCTGGGGCACTGTCCCACCACAGGTCCTGCATAATATATCTTCCACTCCTTGCACAATACAAAAAACTAACAGAGAAATCACTCCAAGCACGGGGAGGTCTTCAGAGGAGTCCTTTGGGCTAATCTGCCCAAACTTGCAGGACCCAGTTGCGGGCTTGTGGCTGTTCTGGCAACTTTCCAGTTCCCCGTGAATCAGGGAACACTGGGACTGCCACTCAAGGACGGCAGACTGTTTTAAACACAATACCATATTCCCATCTGGTGCACTGAAATGCATGGATGCCCGTGGACGTGTTATTCTTCATTCCCTCTATAACAGAGCATGTGATACAGGGTTTTCTCCAAGGAGAAGGGTGAATGAACACAGTCGGGGAATGTCATTGTGTTTCTTGAAAGCATAAAAGGTAGGGCTAAGTACTAGGGATTAATTATTATAGCTGCTTAATGATGCTGGGGATATTTGTGTGTGTTAGCCAGGGCCATGGCAACAGGAACACCAGAGGGCTGGGCAGTGCCAAATGAAGGTTTATATGTGGGTTACAGAAGTCACTGGGACGAAATTCTGACAAACATGGGATGTGGCTGGGCTGGGGTCCACTGTGGCTGACAGCAGGAACTTCCATCCTGTGCATCCAGAAATTCTCCACCAGAGTTGAGGATAGTTCTAATCCTAATCCAAAGCTGCCTGGTGGCCTTGAAACTACCAAAAAATGTTCAGTCGTCTTCCTTTGTCCTGCAAAAACACTGGCTGCATCAGGGCTTTAATACCATGAAACACCAGCTTCTGGACTTTAATTTTGCTTTAATTTTTTTGCTCTGGATGTTGAAATGGGGGAGCTGGACACTGACAGCTCTTGCTCCTTGAATACCAAGTCATGTTACAGTAAAGTAACATGATCCTAAGTGTGAAAGGACAATTTTTTTTTTTATTCCTGGTTTCAAAAAGCAAGAGAGAATTATGCCCATGCATTGAAGGAAATTTAATAAAGGTTTAATTAAATGCCTCAATCTAGATTTAGATGTTCTCACTTTTTGTGCTGGAGCTTGGAGCTCTTAGTCATTAATACTCATCTCAGGTAACTTCCATCACCCTCAGCCCCTCACCTGACACATGCACACACTTGACAAAGATTGCTGATATCCTCTCTGAAAACTAATGAAATCACAGTGTGATATTTTGATTTCAAGGGCATCAAAGTGATGCAAAATAATGATGGAATCGGGAGCCTCTGATACCACTGACACAACACAGCTCTTCTTGTCTCTAGATCTGAAAGCACCTTGAGAAGGACATCTGAATCCTCCCCCCCATCAATTCAAGAGCAACTGAGGCACAGTGCTTTGCAGAGATGTGACCTGCACGTCTGGGATGGAGTCCAGCTGCCCCAGTCCCAGGCCAACCTAACACTTACTGACCACTCTTCTCCCTGGAACAGAGATGGGATCTGCATTAGGCTGGAGATCTGTGTGTGTGCTTGTGTGTTTGTCTGTGGGTACACAGGTTTTACAGAGAGAAGGATCCCAGACACAATAACAAACAAAAAGGAAATCAATTCAATGGTCAGCTGGGAAGGCAGGTCCTGCCTTGGCTGCTTGGAGTTTAAAGGGCAGCAGTGGACACAGGAAAATGCTTTCTAAAGGCTGGAACAGCAACCAGATTTCTTCCTGAGATTATTTCACAATATTTGTAGTTCGTGTTTGCTGCGCAGGAGATTGGGTAGGCAGAAAGGCCTGATCCTCATTTTGTGTTTTCAACAGAGGAGAGTGCTCCTGACCTGCAGAAAGCTGCAGGACTGCTGCAATAATTCACAAATTACTGATCCTCAGCAGAACAGAAATGGGAAAAGAAATTCTTCTCCATGTTTCAATAGAGTATTGTGGAAAATTGAAGGATCATTAGCAAATCTTCTGCATATGGGGCTGGCAGTATACAGCTAAAGAACAGAAGGCACAGGTCTCTTCAGGTTATTAATAAAAGCAGCAAGCATTTCCTTTGCTTTCTACCCTGGGTATATTAAATTTTTGTTATAGGATGAATGCCATGCCCTGATGAGGATTATTACAGCCATCACTCATACATGTGGAGATCCCACTGCCTCTGGGAAAGGTTTGCCCCCTCCCCAGAGATGCCCTGGATTGCTGTGAACCTGAAGCTCAGCTAATCAAAAGTGGTTTTTTGCCCCTTCTTCCCTTTTCCCTTCAAGGCTGGCTATGCAGAGCTGCTGAGGTAGACACAGTGCTACCCTAAGGTGATTGTTCCAGCCAGTACTGAGCTCTGGGATGCCCCGACACCCTGGGAAGGAGCAGAGCTCCAGGGAGATGCACAGCTTGCAGTGCCGTGCTGCAGTGGCAGCTGCTGAGCGACCGTGGGCTCGAAGCCTCTCCGGATATCGCAACAAGCCTCTCAAGATGACTGTGCTGGTGAGAAGTGTGATGTCAAGTGCTGAGAGGCTTTGCCCCTGGAAAGTAGTGGGTTTTAAGGCTCCAGGTTTGTTTCAGCCTCTCCTCTTCCCTCAGCAGCGCTATGACTGAATCAAAGTGAACAGACTCAGCCTCTCAGCCAGCTTGGAAACTGGGGCATAAAGAGAAGTGACTCACTCCATAGCTATCTACCAGTCAGAAACTCCTCTATAGGACAGGAGCCTTGCAAGAAAACACAATTTTCCATAAGCAAGGTCAGCAGTTTTCTTCAGGCACTCAAGCCCGGGGCAACCCCTGTAGCTGGCAAAGTCCTCCTGAGCCCACAACCCCACCCTGAGCCTCTCCCAGCCCAAGAACCGTGCAATTGCCCTGTAAGGGAAGAGGAGGGTGCCATGGTTTGGAGGGTGCGGCGGTTTGGAGGGTGCCGTAGTTTGGAGGGTGCCATGGTTTGGGGGCTGCTCGCAGCCTGAGGAGCTGGCAAAGCCATGCCCACCTCTGGCCTTGGGCACTCGAGACATGACTTGCTCTCAGCAGTACCACCCTGAGAGAATGAGCCGTGGCTTCACAGGAATGGCCTCGCCACAGAGCAGGAATCTGATGTCCTCAAATCCCTGTGGTCCTTGCACCTTCTTAGAGTTTTCAAGGTCATTTGACACCCACCACTGAGACCAGAGGTGTTTGGGTATCCTGAGTCTTATCTGTAAGGTTTTGTCTCTTTTTGGCTTTTTCACCAGCCCAAGTCTCCACTGCTGCCAAAATTGACACCATCAAGAATGCTCCACTGCTGCTGACTGATTTGGGAGCCCAGGCCACAGGCTTTTTCCCTGACAATTCTACCACTAGATCAGTATCTGTGTTTGAACAAGAGCAGAGCTCTCAGAGATACCTCCAAATGCAAACGGGACCCTCGCCAGTAATGAAGAATCCATCACAGCTCTCCAAAGCTGTGCCAGTGTTTAATTAAGCCTCCTGATAGAAACACATTTTACACTTAATCTGCATTTGTCTGGCTTCAGATTGCAGCTGCTGGATCATGTTTTACCTCCCCTTAATTGGGCAGGATTGGTGTCATTGCACTCCCATTGCACATCACCACCCAGCAGGACTTCCCTGGACCAGTGTTACCCCAGACTTATTTTTCCCTGCCCAGAAATGTTGCCTGGATGGAGCATGAGGGTCTCAGTCTCTCATTTGACATTTCAGATGCCAGGCAGCCCATTCAGAGCCGTGTGGGCATTGGTGAGGGAGCTCACATGTGTTTCCCCAGGGTCAAACTGACCATACATTTCCTCTGGATATTCTGCTTGTGCCCAATTTGCTCCCCACACCTCAAACATGCTGGAGTTTCCCTCTAGCTCTTGCAGAGATCAGGACAAAGCTAATAATGCAGTCAATGCACTTCACTTGGTTTACTTCTTCAGGAGCTTGATTTTTCCTTCTCTGCACCCTCCTGGACCACCTTTTCCTCTGAGGGATGGAATTGGTGCCCACCCCAGAATCACCTGGCAGAGGCACTGCAGGTGCTTGGTTCACCCTCATGGTCTGGTCCAGCCCCTGCTCTCCTGCATCCCTTCCTAACATCCTGCTGCTCCCCTGGGCCACCCCTGCCTCTCACTCTCCCTGCCTCTGCCTGGTTTCTCCCTTGGAAACACAGCCCTTCGCCTTCCTGGCAAAGCTGTGTCCTCGGGGGACACAGGCTGTTCTTCATCCTGATGGATTGATTCAGTTTGACTTCCTCACGCTCATTTATTCAAGTTTCCTAGAAAGCCTTTTCCACTGGGGGCTTCCTGAGAGAAGCAGGTGGTGTGTCCATGCACGTGTACGTGTGGGTCTGTGGGCTGGGGGAGCTGCATCCTAGCCCCTGCTGTTCCCCCCAGCACTGTGAAGAGCTGTGCCAGCCCCGTGCATCCGCACGGCGAGGGCTGCAGGGACCTCGGCATTTGTAGAATGAGCATCTGGGAATGTGCATCTGATCCTCCAGCCACGTGAACGGGGGGCTAAAAATAATAACCAACTGCTGCTCCATTCCTCAGCAGCATCTGGGAGAGTTTGTGCAGGGAGGAGCAGCCATCAACCTCTAACACTACCCTGCAGCATCCCTCTGCTTGGCGACCTGGGTTTGTGCGTGTAAAAGGGGTCAAAGGCTGCAAACTAATCTTTTAAAAGGGTTTCTCTAGGAGAGGGCTATGTTGTGCATTTTCTCCCTCTTTACCCATCTGCTGCTGTCCTGGCCTATTGAAAGATGCCCCAGTTTTGCACTTGAAACCTCATTTGCCCTTTGCAGAGGAGCTGACAAAGGTGCCCACTGTATCAGTGGAAGGTTATGGAAGGAAGGCTGTGAAGACCATCCCTGTGAATAAGGGTGGATACCAGCTTTTTAGAGCAGTCAGTGCCTTCTTCAGCAGTGATGAGCAGAGTCCAGCTGTAAGAGATCTGCAGTATTGCTGGTGGGAACAGCCACTGCCTTGGCAATGTATTTTTGTATTTTTGGTCATTACCTTTAGCTACACCACTCTGCAGTGGCACTGACCAATTGTGGGCAACGGAGACAAAGAAGAGACAGCTTTGTTTAAACTTGCTTATTCTGTAGGGTTTCTTGTCCCCGCTCCTAATACAAAAATAGCTTTACCCAGAGATTTCTTTCAGTGAGCAAATACCATCTTCAACCAAGGAACAGCAGCAGCATATGGATCAGGTGCTGCACATCTCAGGGAGAAAAGCTCAGCAATATCCAACGCAGCTCACACCTGGATTCCCTGTGGTCCTACAAAAGGGCTGGGCATCTCTGGAAGAGCAGAGGATGATTAAACCTCCCTGTGACTCGTTTCTTCTACTGTAAAATCAAATTAATGTCACTCCTGTATTTCTTGGCAGAAGGTAGGCGAATCTTGCACAGGGATGCAGACAGCAGTACAGCCCGGCTGTGGTCCTCGGTGGATGCTGACTCAGCCCCATGAAGGGGGTTTGTTTTCCATTTTCTCCCTCCCTCAGCCATCTCTGCTGCCTCAGGGGGCATTGGAATGAGCAAGGACTGAGTGGTTTCTCTCACGACCTACAGATAAGAGAAATGAGCAAGTCCTAGCAGCTGTTGAACAAGGAGAGAAATGTTCCCTCCTGTACCAGGAGGAACATGAGCAGGGAACATGAGCACTTCCCCAGCAGGTTTATGACAGATCCCCTGGCTCCCCAAATCTAGTGCTGTAGCATTTCAGGCTTGCATGTGGGATAACACCTCCAGGGCTGGGCAATTTATGTTTTGTGGGCTGCCTGTTTGTGGGCTCACAGGCTGTCCAGAGCTGGTTCTTGTGCCAGCAGGCAGCAGTGGCTGTAGGTGGCCTGCTCCATAACCCTCACCCCTGGCTGGAGGCAATGGGAATAAACACATCAACAACAATTTGCTGGGTCACACAGCCACTGGATACTTGCCCCTCCTGCTTCCCTAGAGAGTCAAATGGGCCCTGGGACCATTAACCCCTCCCAGAGAGATGGATTGGCATCTCCAGGGTGACTCCACTGCCATGCAAATGAGCATGAAGACACCTCTGCTGTGGCCTGGCTTGTACCTAGAGAGAGATCAAAGCCCTACCTGCTCTGTGGAGCAGTGGGGTGTGGGGGGTGCTGGGAGAAAAGGGATGCACTCCAAGAGGGACTCAGGAGCATCAGTCTGCTGCATTTGGCTTTCCCAGAGGGTAGGGACATGCCTGGCTGGATTGAAGCTGTAACCACCACCAGGATGTGTCAAGACCATCCTTGAAATCCTTGTGTGAAATTGGGTCTCCTGGGCAGCCAGCCAGAAGCACAGGGTATAAAATGCCGTGGCAGGCAGTGAGCAGCTTGACTCACACCTGGGCTGGGTCCCCAGGCTGCGATAGGCTCCCACCTTGGGTGGGTCAGGGTGCAGGTGCCAGGCTCTGTGCCCCAAATTCTGAAGCAGTCTGGATGCTTCACTGGCAGAAGGCCTGTGGGGCAGAAGACAGCCAGCAGCCTGACGGAGGAGACCCGGCTTGGCAGGGAGATCAAGGCCCTGGGAGTGGGAAGGAAAAGGAGAGGAACCAGGAATGAGAACTGGGCTGGGATGGGGTGTGGGAAGAAGAGCTCAAGGGAAACATCTGAGAGTGTTTCTGTGGGAGGATGAGATTTGGGAGCTGGCAGACCCATTGAGCCCTGATCCAGATGTTTCCCATGAAGGTTCTGCAACATCCCCACCCCTGGGCTTTGCTCTCGGCAGTACCCAGGGGAGCTGGGGAATGACAGCAAGAGCTCTGCAAGCTTTGGCACCTCCCACCTGGCAGAAAACCCTGTGGAGGAGAAGCTCCATCTTCTTTGCTATTTGCCTTGTACAACCCTAGATCCAGCTCCTGGATGCTGACCCCTTACATTGCATGGGAAGGAGACAGACTGGAGAAGCACAAGGAGTACCCAGGGCAGTACTGGAGCACCAGGGATGGGAGCAGGAGGGCTATTAAACATAATTCTGAGTAGTGTCATGCTTAACTGCTGAGAGATAAGACAGGTGAGGTCAGGATGTGCAAGTGACCGTGGAATTTCTGCTGCATGTGGTCAAAAATGGTGTATTTCTCCACCACTTTTCTCCCTATTCTTCCAGCCACCAAAATCATTGACTTTTTATTTGTAAGCGTACATCTCTCTGCATTGGGAAATCTGCTGCTGACTCTTGGGTTGGAAACCCTACGCCCTTCTGTGCTTCCAGGAAGGGAGGTGAGCTCCCTGCAAACACTATCTCCTCTCTCATCAGCTGTGAATCATGGACCATCAATGGCAGCGCAAGGAGAGGGAGAGCAAGAGGTAATTAAAATCCTCAGGAGTTCTGCAGCCACCTCTCTGTGCTAAGCCTGCTGAGGCTTTCAGTTTTTCATTAAAACAATCCCCAATTTCCTACCGAAGAAGCAGGAGGAAAATTTGTGACTATGTAGTCCCCAACCTGCGGCCAAGCCACAGATTTATTGTTGCTTCCTGGTTCCAAACTCAAGAACCTGTCTAACCAGGGGCTGTTGCTCAGAGCTGAGCCTCTGGGGGTACTTCAGCACACCAGCCCAAGCCATGGCCCCCATCAGAAACACCATTCTGCTGCATGTTCCTGAATCCAGATCACCCAGTCCCTCCCACAGCGAGCTCAGGAACAGCTCCACACAGATTTACACCTCTGCACAATATGAATCATGTCCAGCGAGTCTTGAGCTGACCCTTGCAAGGAGCTCCTGAGGCATTGCATGAAAATTATTTATGGATGGTTTTTATTGCCTGTGAAAGGATGTAGAAATCGGGCAGCGCCCTTGTGGTTTTCTTCTGTCAAATTATGATCAAGGTTGCTATTTTGCTGCCCAAATATTTAAACGTGAGACAGAAATCTTTACGAGGGCTACCACATTCCTTAGGTTATCTCTATTGGTCCTGCCAGGGCCTATAAATACTAGAGGGACTACCAAAGTAAATAACACATTTGCCTGCACATATGTTGCTCCAGGGGAACTCCTATTTCCTCCACCACGGAGGTCAGTAGGTCAGGGACTTACTTGCAAATCAATAGAAAATTACCTTTCAAGTGACACCTGCATTAACCTTTGATTCTTGTTGGTCTAGATGAGGTTAAGGCCACCAGTCCCTATAGGGAGAGTCTTCCACTGTGCCTGTGATTTATTTGCATTATCTGTTTCCCTCCTTGATCTCTGGAATTGCTGGCACAGTTCCCACACAACATGCATGTTTCCCCGCACACTGGTTGGGAATGGCAGGAGATACACAAGGCTGTGCTTTTTGCTGACAGGTGTCAGAAACAATAAGGAAAATGTATACATTTGGAAATGAAGAGAAAACTAAAACAAACAAGAGGAAGTAATTATGAAGACTCACTTGTCAACATAAACCCTTTCTATCCAAAAGTTGTGTCCTGAGCCCAGTCATTAAAGACAGCCATAGGTCATTGAGAGTGAATGAGTTGTAAAAATCAATTCCATTTGTCATTATAGCTGAGCTACAAAGAAAATTGCTGGACCCTATGGCCTCCAAACTGGTGTGAATCACTGGTTATTTTCATCAGGGGCTGGATCACACCTTGTAACACTTCTAGCTTGAGTGGAGAAATCAGACTGATCATTTCATGTTTCAAATCTGCTTCTTTCTTTTGCTGTCCATCCCTGGCATTGCTGTAAGGCTGTGCTGGTCTATCAGGACCAAAGAGCATAGCAGAGCATCCCATGCTCACCTCACCTCTCATTCTCCCATGGCAGTGCCAATGGGTTACAGCTCACTATCACCTCTCACCTCCATCTCCCCTGGCCAGAACTGCATTTAGCAAAGGTGTCAAAGGGGTCCTTGGACCCTGTGCTAGATGCTTTCCCCATAAGCCAATTAATGTGGAAATTAATTTTCCGTCTCTCCTCCCACAGAGACTCTAGGACCCCCCTTTTCTGGGCATTATTAAGATTCAATTGTCACGCAGGGACTCCTGGACACAAATCTCTTTTTTTTCTCTTTTCACAAATCTCCTCAGATGCTGTTTCTCGCTGTATGAGGTGACTACATCTGTTGTTTGTTTCTAATTCCTCCTTTGCACCCCAGAGAAATGCTGCTTGGTTGCTTTGCCACTGGTGGAAATCCTTCTGCAGAGCTCTCTGCAGACATGAGGGATGTGGTGATCATCGGAAAATAGCTGACGTGTCTCGAACAGCTCCTGCGAGGGCTGAATTCCCAGTCAGCCTAAGCAACCCTGTCAGGGTGTGCGGAATGCCCAGTGGGCCTGAGATAACGCTGAGCAATGCTCAGCTGCCAGGAGGGCACTGTATCCTCAAGGCCACCGTGGTGGTTTGACAAAAATCCACTGGCACAGGCCACCACTCTGCCCCTGCCACCCTTCTTTGGTCCACGGGAACATCCCAGGTGCAGGGGGGACAGGCAGCTCTCTGAAGCTCAACTTCCTGTTGCTTTGGGCATGTGCGTTTTTGGCCACTTGCTTCTGATTGTCACTTGGGACCTGTGGGTGCTTCTAGAAAGCAATTAACAGCCAGAATTAAAATGGGCAGACCACAGGACTTGGCACTCCGCAGTTGGCAAACACTCCCTACCCCTCTGGCTTACTTCAAGCCCTGAACCTCGCTGATTGTATCCTGTTAACAGGCTTTAGTTCTGGATGCCGTTGAGAGCCTGCCAAGCACAATCTGTAGGATGCTTTAATTGGAGCAGAGAACAGTAATAAAAAGACCTTTGCCCGAGCCCTGCAGATGAGGCTAACGGGAGGGGAGGACTGTGCCGCTGTTCGGTCACTTCCCTTGAGCTGTCCTTGTTAGAGAGAATGGACCCGAGGTCCCAATTTGCTTGCCAGCCATCTCTTCTGCTTGGCCTCTTTGTGCACAGAAGAAATGTGCCCTGATCACCCAAAGCCACCCAGGCACAGCAGCGCTGAACAATTTTCTGTGGCTTCCTGAAGCCAGGGAGGCAGTGGCACCCCTCAGGATATCACCTGGGTGGAACACCTGCCTGAGGGTCCAGCACAGGGATGGGAGGTTAAGACATTCCCTCCCTTCCCATGGGAACAGATATCAAAAAGCATCTGGAGAAGAGCTTGCAATGTAACATCCTTCTCAGCCTACCTACATTCAAGTGATTCCACTTTTCAAGGATCTTCCTGGGAATCTGAGGTGACCAAGTCGTCACCTCTTTATGCCACTTCTCAGACACCCAGCCTCAGCAAGTGAAGCTGAATCACAGAACAGGCCCAAGTCTGTGCTTAGTCCCAGGGTTTTTTTCCCAACAGGACTGCTGATCTGCAGCTCTGCTGGTAAAAGCTCGAGCACTGGGACTGCTCTTCCACCTGGGAGCCTCAGCAGGCAGCAACAGTTTCCTGCTTTCCACCCTCCTTTCCTTTCTGCTTTGAGCAGCTTAGTGTTCTTGCTGTGCAACATCACACAGCACCTGCATTCTGCTTCACAAAGGTTTTCATTTGCACGGGGGTCAGATGGTGCCCCTCCAGTGTGCTGACCACATGCTGTTCAGTCATCAGGAGAACGCCAGGGGGACAGGCTTCAGAATGGCAGCAATAAAATCAGTGCCGCCCCAGATTTCAAAGGAGCAATTGCCAAGGACCAGCTTGTCCACACAGACCCTTGAGAGCTGGGATATGTGGTCACTGCGGGCTTCACCAGGTCCTGCAGGTCCCATTTGGGCTGGAAACAAGGTCAGGAAGAGATCATCCTAGATTATATGACAGCAGGTCAGAAATCTAATCTTGGTCCCTCTCCTGTAGGCCAGGCCTGGCTGAGCATCCTTACTGAGGGCAGCACGGGTGGAGTGCGGGCGGACACGGTGCACAGCGTGGGGAGAGTGGTGGGTGTCAGAGTGGGAGCCCAGGTCACAGCATCCCATCCATGCTGACTGAAAGCACAATGTGTCACCCTCTGTCACGCACCGGCACGGCGGGACCTGCTGAGGGGGAGCATGGCTGAGGGGTTTGACTGGGACCTCAGTTTCACTTCCTGCCCTGTGTGGGGAGAGATCATTAAAAATATCTGACTAAGGCAGACTTCTCTGCTCTCAGTATTACTAAGCCCTCCCCGCTCCCCAGGTCCCTGCAGTGACAGCGGTGTGGGCAGAGCTATTTCACTTTCCCCTGGTTTGCAGGTGCACAGGTGGGCAGGCAGGTGTACAGCACCGCACACCTCCTCGCCTCTCCCAGCCTTGCTGGAGCATAATCCTTTCTCCAACAGATCTGGGGGCTTTTCCCAGCATCTCAATGGGTCACAGCCCCTTAATCCTCAAAGAGGTCCGAGGATACCAAGTCAGAGTAATGTGGATGATGCTGAGGGCTGTCAGGTGGGGATCAGGTCCCAGGGATGCCCAGACCAAGGGAAGGTTTGGGACCCTGCTTGCCAGGCACAGCATAGCTGGGCTGCACAGCTGCCTCCCATGTGGTGCTGCACAGGGGGAAATTGTGACAACCTCCCTCTTAGCCATCAACAGATTGATCACAAACTGATTTCCTTTTGGATTAGCATGGTTACCATGAAATATACAAGAATTTTATCATCTGCCCCACCAACTGCAGTATTTGTTTTAATGACCATGTTGGCTAATGTGCAGTACTTTACAAATCTGTAACATGCCTTTTCTTGCCAGAGTAACTTGCACCTAGTGCACATACAGACATTGCAGCTTAGAGGAGCAGGGGTTTGTAATTTGATGTATCCTCTTGCACACGTACCAGGTCCTGTGGTGCAATTAGATGCTCTCTTTTGCAAAGGCAATAGTAATTAATGCTTCTGCAGAAGCCTGGGAGTTGTGATTGGGGCAGGACATGTGAGGTGAGCTAAAGCCAGGGTTGAATGGCTGTCAAAAGCTCATATCTGAAACAATCAAGAGAAGGCACAACAGGTCACCTGGAAAGACTGTTTTTTCTTGTTTTTCCACTTTTGTCTTACTAAACCTTTTTATTGATTTCACTGCAGATAAAGACATGAATACTACACCTACATGGTCTGTCATGAAGGCCAATGTTTCATTCCATGTTTCCAAACTCCAGACTCACTGACTCTTGGGCTGCATCCACTTATCTTGTGCATTTTCTGCCTGTCTCCAGTGCCATTCTTCCAGCTGTACTGATGACTGATGTGGGATCCCATAAGAGGTTGGATTAGATTTCAAAATGGGTGAGATTAACCTGGAGCAAAATGTCCACACACCACTTAAGATCTAAATCCCTTCAGTTTTGTTGCTGCAGAATAGTCATGTGTTCACCTTGGTCATGAAACCAGGTGACAAACTGCAGGTGGAAATGTGCTGATATTCATATTGGGCTGCAGTAAGTGGAAGCTACCATATCTCTCCATGAGTAACTTGACTGGCATTGCTGGGCTCTGCTCCTGAAAGCTCAGGTGAGGTGGCACTCTACCAGAAACTCGGAGCTCTGCTTGCAGATCCACGGCGACCGTCAGAACCCTGAGTGAGGACTCATTTGCAGAGACACATCCAGGAACAGATGTGAAGGGTGGACGGAGCTGCCTGCCCATGTCACCATGCAGAGGGAGGTCAGTGGTGCTGACTGGGGCTGATCAGAACTATCGCCTCCCTGGAACAAGCCCTGCCTGTGGGGCAAATCTCGGACACTCTCCCACTGCTGTCACTTCACGTGGAGCTGGTGAGATGGGAGCAGGGCTGGCACTCGTGGGAAGGCACTGTGGGAGAGGCACCCAGAGCATTATTTCATGGTAGAAGAAGAAGCTGATTAATAAGCCCAGGAGTGTTGGGCTGAGCCCACTCTGGAGAGAGAGAGGGTTTTCAGTGAATTCATCCTCATTCTTCCTCACAGGAGTGACATGATGGATAGCAGCAGTGGTGGAATCACTAATAGGGCAAATTATTTCCCGCATAAGTGGACCTCAGAATTTAAAATCCTGGGGACAACTTGTCTGGGGGATGTTGCGGAGCAGGAGCTGATGCAGACAAAGCCCTTCAGAGTGAATGCACAGCAATGCTCTCCTGGAAATTAAACCCTGATGAGGATGTGCCTTTGGAGGCTGGAGGACACCTTATGCATTCAGCAGTGACCCCATCCCCTCCTGCACAGGCTGCTCCTTCAAAGCAGAAGAGATTGGTCACAATTTGGAGGCCATTTTTGTGCAAAGTAGCCAGGAATTAGTGAGAAGGGGCTATTTTCAAAGTTTAATTTTTAAAAATAGAGCATTTTGCATATGATTTCATAAAAAAAATTAAAAACATAAAAAACAGGAGAGATCTTCCTTAATAAAACAGATTTTTAGGAAATGTGAGGCTACATGTGCTGTTACTGTCACTCCAGGGTGCTGCAGGTGTGTGGAGTGCTTAGGATGCTTCAGGGAGGAAGGAGGAAAAGAAAAGCTTTTGGGATGAAGTGGTTTTTGTTCAGCTAATCAAAGCTCCTCACTCAGAGCCAGGACAAAGCAGCCAAGACCTCTCTTTTTTCCATTATCAAATGAGAGGTTTCTGTTGGTTGTCATCACGCAGGAAGTTGCAGGTTGCTGTTATCCCGAACCCTGGGCAATCCCATGGTCCAGAGCAATGCCCTGTGCTGAGCAGCGCAGCTCCTCTGGGTGCTGCTGAAGGACATCTGTCAGTCAACACTGACTCTTCACAGCTCACCTGAGCAAGAACTGCCCCAGCCAGGTGTGGTCCCGGCCTGCAGACCCCAGCCCCAGGGGCAGGACCCACCTCCCAGTGTACCTCGGCTTCCTGTGCTGACCGAGGGTACCGGCCGTCGGCTTTGGGCAGGAGAAGCCGAGTCTGGCTGGGATTGGGTGAGCCCTGGGTATGACTGCTCCGTGCAGGATACATTGAGCTGCCCCACCATTACCTCCTCCAGCCTTTTCAGGGCAGGGGGAGTGAGAAAAAATGGGTAAAGGGAATGTGAGTGTGTGTGGGTGTAGGACAAGGTGTGTAAATAGAGGTGAAGAACACACCATGAGAATGAGGATGGGGGCTTGGAAAGGAAAAAAATCCTCCACCACAAAACAGAATTCCTGTTTTTCTCATAAAGCAGCATGAGTATGTTTCTGCTAAGGCAGTCTCCTTTCACAGCAGCTGCATTATGAAATTACTTCTTTTTAACAAATCCATCTGCCTGCTTTTTAATAAGCAGGGCTTTCCACCATTGTATATGTGCGAGGTCTGACCTTTTCATAGGAAAAAACATTCATAACCAAAAACTATAAATAGAAGCCTTCAGACTGGAGCAGATCAAGATGTAGGTTTTGTGACTTTTCAAAAAAAAAAAAAAAGCCAGCATAATGTGGGAGGGAAAGAAACAAGCTCTTTTAAAAAGTCATAAACTTGTGTTATTGCCTTAAGCTTACTTAATATTTACTGAAACATTTAATGAAAGACTTAACAGTAAGGCTTACAAGACTTCTGTATCAAAGCAGGTATTTTTACAAAGGAAAGGAAAAAAAGATTAGAAGTATATTTAGTTTAGGAAAAAGGGTATTTCCTCTAACTATGTAATGAAAACTTTATACAAGGTTTGTATTTCTAGGGTAAATTAGGTTTTGTGTTTTGTTCGTGTTCTGGTTCTGCAAGCTCTCATGATATACATGTAATTTTGCTCCTGAGTACAGACACTTAGCCTTCAAAGGGACGACTTATGTGAGAAAAGTTGATCATTCATTGTTTCCACTTCAAGCCATATTTGGTCCTGTGTTTTAAGTCCCAAATGCTGAAGGTAGGTGATTACATAAAAATCTCAGCTTTCTTTAAAAAATGGGGGGAAGAAAAGTAAGTTCTAAATCTTGTGGTTGAAGAGAAAGCTTGAAAACACGTCCCTCATGGAACTTCAGAGCCGGAAGGCAAATAATAATGAAACAAATCTTCTATCTGAATCTGCTAATCACGGACATTTCTTGATTGGGAGCAATATTTGTTAAGTGTCTAACACAGGAGTTCAAGAAAGGGCAGTAGGAAACAATCAGTGCAATTGTGGCTTATTTGAGCCATGGCAGAAAATCACAGTTGCCACATGCCAAGAGCTTTGGTTGATCTGCTCACAGATGCTCTGAAGAGCTTCACTTAGCAAACACCCAGGTACGTCAAAGTGAATAAAGAGGAGGCTTTGGTTAACGTGCATTTAGCTCATCTGTTGTATCCCATGCCTCAGATTCTAGGAGACGCATATCTCCTCTGATATTTAATACAGCACAGAAAATAAATCAACTTGCCTGGTGCTGTCAGCATGGAAGTAAAAATAAGATGTTAGCTGAAGCCACTGAAGGGTGCAGTGGTGATACAATGCTTCAAGTCTCTCTGTTCCTTTTTGATATACTTCAGCAGCCTAAGAAACAATTACGCTGATCCATATTTCATCAGGCATTGTGGGCTGAACATCTTTTACAACCATTGTGTAGCTTCTCAAGTGTTGGCTACAGCTTCCTTAGAGAGGCATCCTTTTGCTGGAACTGCTCAGTGCCAGGGTCCTTCCTCCTAAGAGGCAACAAACACCCCACCATTGCTGCTCCACAGGACAGCACAGCCACAGCCTTCCCTTGAACTGAGCACCTCTGGTACCGTGGCACTGCTCACGTGAGGAGCCAAGTCATGGGGTGTGCCCAACACTCACAACAAAGAACTTTGTCTCTTTTCTGCTGCAAGGCATTTTAGGATGAGTTTATATCCCCATTTCCCTGATAGCTATAAATATTTTTATTTCATATATTGAAAATGGGAAGCTACTGAGAGGTCGTAGAGATGAGAGGGGGACAGCAATTCCCGCAGAGATCTCTGTGGGTGCAAGCACGTGTGCACACTCACTGCACGTAGGGTTTGCCTCGTAGCTTCATTTCTCCCAAATGACAATGACCTGTTAGCCAAAAGCCTCCCAGGCAGGAATGTTTGAAATGTTTTTCAGAAGCTGCAATTGCTGCAAACGTATCGAGACCCAAAAGTCACGCGAATGATACACAAACCCTTGAGGCAGCCGGGAAAGACGACACGAATTCTGCCTGGGTGTTTGAAGAGAGGGGAACCCCACCATCCACATGCAGAAAAGTGGGGCATGGATTTTGCCTAGCACCTGCTGTGTGTCTGCTCTCTGTCACTTGGGCTGGACGCCAAGATGGAAGAGGGGCTGTCCTTGGGAGAACTTGAACTCTACAAGACATACCTGTTTTAAGTACAAAAACATTCCTTGCTGCAGACCTGCCCTCGGGGTGGTCATTAAGGTGAAATCTGGGCCTGTGGAAGCTGATGGTGAAGTCCCCATGGACTTTGGTCTGGTCCAAATTCCAGCCCTTGGGTTTGACTGCTGTCCAGCCGCTACCTAAGCCTGAGCCTGGCTTGCTGCCCTACGCTGAGTTTCCTTCTGCAGCCATGGAATGGAGCCTAGGTTGTATCTCACCAATAAAACAAACAGAATTATATGATGCAAGAGTGTTTGAGTCGTGATTTTCATCAGCATTTCCTTTTCACTGAGCTCAAAGTCTAGCTTGAATGCAGCCTACTATTTCAGTCCACAAGAAAAGGCTACATAGAAAATAGGTTTTGAATCAGATGCTTTACATAAACCATGGGTTTTACTAAAAGCTGATCCATTCTGCTCTTTTTCATTCCTACAGTAGCGACTCAGCAGGGAGGCATTAGAAGTTTCAGTACTTTCATCTTGTCTCAGAACATTTAAGGTGGAGAGAGCAGGTAGTAGTAGTAGTAATAATAATNCACCACAAATAATAATAATAACAATTAAATAATTCACTGCTTTATTAGAGGAATTTTGCCACACATGGACATTATAAGTCATCCAAAAATAGGTCATGGTTTCCTGAAATGTATCTGATGTGCAGGATTATTTGCCAAGTAAACTATACCAAAAAAATTCCTATCGTTGTTAGTCGACGGCACTTTTATTTTGAGTTGTTTTGACTGAGTAGCAGCATGGTTCACATGGTGAATATCTCTGTCTTGATTGGGAACCGGGGCAGGCACCCAACTTCAGCCGTGTGCCAGATGGCTGCAGCCAGCCATTAATGCATGTTCAGTCTGAAGATACACAGGGAGGCTGAATTTGGTGACCCGTCCGTGTGCCAGTAACACCTTTTCAATTTGGCAGCAGTGGGAGCAGTGGACTCAGTGCTGTCCTAAGCCTGGAGATGCTGCAGTGGGGAACAAAAGTGACATTTTAACTGTCCTTCCTGAGATTCAGATGGATTTGCGGGAGTTGTCCCAGAACAGCCAGGTAGGGGATGAAGCTGTGAGGTCTGTGGGAAGATGAAACAGAACACTCCTTCTGTTTGAACAAAATAAACTGTTATCTTCCTTAGCTTTGCACCCAGCCTTACTTAGTTCTGGCTGATACACCTGGCTTTATTGTCCTTGATGGAAGTAAGCCCAGTGTTGAGATGGTGGTGGGGATGAGAAAACTCTTTGTACAGAGACCCTCTCAGGCAGCTTAAGGTAGACTCAAGCCCACTGATGTCAGCTGGAGACCTTTCAAAGTGTGTGGCAAATAACATGAAATTCCAGCAAAAAGAAGGTGAGGGAAGTTTGTCAAGGCCATCTCAAATGAGATTTTTGTCAAAAGATCAATCATCTGTCCCACTGCTTTCTTTTGAACTCATCCCACGGTATGGAGCAAGGAGATCCTTGCCGATTTGGACCTCAAGGTTTATTGTAATCCTGTGCTGCATGTGGGAAAGCAGGAAACTTCCCTGCTGTGCTTGGAATTGTAACTCTATAGAGGTGTTTACGTGTGGGACTTACTCCTCTATGAGAAGTGGGATAAATTAGGCTTGAACAAAGCCAGCACCACATCCACCCTAGGGAATTACTCTGCCTGTCTATCACTCTAATGCCCACTCCATCACCCTAACTGAACTAGTTAAAAAAAAATCACATTCTTGACCAACATACACGTATAAAAATGCAGGTTTTTCTGCTTTCTAAGATTCTGACAGAACAAAGGTGATTGAAATGGGTTGTAAATTAATTTCTGTGTGCATTAAGAGTTTTTACACAGCCTGAACAGTATAAAAGAGCTTTGGGTTCACTCAGAATTAGGCTGAATAAATTCAGAAAGCCATGTTTCTTTATACAGCACATAATCATTTCCAAAGCATCTGCCATAAAAGAGGATGATTGAAACAGATTTCCTAGTGGATAATTTCCTGCCTGTCCATTGCACTTTCATCTGAGGAAGCTGAATGCAAAACTCACGGTCACCAGTGTGAAAACTCCATTGATCTCGGTGGGCTTTGGCTCAGCTTTGAAAGTTATGAGAACATGTTCTGAGAATTTGGGTTTCTGGAGCTCAGGGTAGCGCTGTCCCCATTTGACACAGCACAGTGAGACCAACACGCAGCAGAGCTCCTTCCCACGGCCATCGTGCTGTGATCCCCACTCTTGTTCAATCCTCTCAACACAGCCAGGGTGACATGGGGTGATGGTAACAACAGTAACACGGACCTGTGATCTGGGAAATGGATCACAAACTTACACAGTTGGAGATTACAGGAGTAATTCAGTGTTCAGGTGCTGTGGCTCAGGATGGGAAATCTGCTCAGCTGGACTTTCCCCATGTTTCCCACTGTCACCCCTCCCCTGCTCCACTTCAGCAGATCACAGCAGGGTTAATTAACGGGTCTCCAAGAAAGGTATAAAAATGTGTAATGGGTGTCTGGGGAAGCTCCTCACATTGCTTCCTTAATAAAAACGCTCTCTCATATCACAGCACAGGAATCTTCTTCCCATAGGAGCCGGGACAGCTGATGCAGTGGGTAGAACCCTGGTGCTAACTGAGGTAGCTGTTACTGACTTGAGTTGAGAATGAGATTGTCAGTGAAATGAATTGATGGTTTCAGTTCCAGATCTGGTGGACAAATTAAAAAACCCAACAACAACAAAAAAGCCAACCAAAAGTGGGCTGTGTAATTCAGTGCTGGCTCTCAGGAAGCCACAGCACAGAAGGTGACCGTGGGGACTCATATCTCTCGCTCTTCAATACCAGCTCACTTTCCCCTTCTGGAGGAGGCAGGAGAGGGAGGCAAGGACCCAGCCTGGAATGCTGGCAGCACCCAGGGCCTCAAGGGGTTTGCTCCTTTGTGTCCCTTCTCTGGGAAAAAGAGCAATACTGGGGGAAAACAGTCAAGTGGAAAGCTAACCTCCATTTTGGTGAGATCTCATTCATCCCAAGACTGACTGAAATGATTCAGATATAAATATTATCACACCAGAGCTCGGTGGCATTTTCTTTCAAGCACAGCATGCGAGGGAATTTCGGTTAACCCTCCTATGGCTAGAAGTTGTAGAAGGAAAGCCAGATTCATGAGAGATGTCAAGTCAGCATCCCTGTATCTCCAGACAGTTACACCAGTGTGAATTTCACTGATGCCATCTGAGGAATTTAAAAGTACCCACCACATCCCTTTGAGAGAAGTAAAAAACCATCTCTTTCAACAAAGACAGAGAAGGGGACACTGGAGATAAAAAGTGTGAATTTAGGAACATGCTGGCAGAGCACTGGGGAGCAGGCAGGAGCTCCTGGCTGCTGGGAACACAGCCTTCCTGAACAGCCAGTCAACAGGACGAGGAGCAGGAACAATGAGCTAAGCACTGTGATGGAAACAAGCACCTTTTTTTAGGCTCTCTGCACCAAGCTGCTGCTGGTGCTGCTACTTTTAACACACCATTCATTTGGGAAGAAAGCAGTGCAGCAAAACAAGGTGCACGCACAAAGCTGCACACTATGTCTGAGTTCAAGCCAGTTACCAGCCAAAAAAATCCAGCTGTTAAATTATTTCATTTAATGGTTTGAGACTGCAGTAATCTTGCATGATGTTAAATCATTGGAAACTGGATACAGCTGGGTTTGTCCTTCTGAGCAGGACATGGATGATCCACAAGGGGACTGAGGACCACAAGTGGTTGCTAACTTCTTCTGGGCAGCCCAAGCTAACGTTTCCACCATGCAAGTCTTCCATGGAGGCTCATGAGCTGTTTTACAGACAAACACATACACACGTGCATGTGAAACCCCCTGGCAAAAACAATGGTTGTTTTGCATGCCAAATGTGTCAGTTGCATTTCGTTTTACGAATGAATTCATTCTCAAGTCACGAATGCAAAAAAAAAAAAAAAAAAAGCCAAGTGAATGTTTAAATTTAGGGCATTAATTTTGCATTCCAGTGTAGAGGGAACCCAACAGTCTCAAACCCCAGAAAAAGGCACTCCACCTCTGCTTTATGGGCAATTTCATTCTGTTTGAGTTTCCAGAGCCTACTTCAAAGCACAGATGTGTTTCAGGTAAATAATGACAGCCTTAGAACAAGTTTTCCTTGTAACACAAATCACCTCACTAATGAAATCACGGGAAAAATTCAGAACAACTTGATATCCATCTGATCCATCTGCCTCAAATCAAATCCTTCAATTTATGTGCTATAAATATGGGCCTGATTCCTCCCACCATCAAATCAGGGGTGAAACTCCCACAGATTCCAGTGGGATTGAGGTGAGGATGCCCTGATCCATCCACAGCAAGGCAGAGAACGTGCCCGTGGGTGCAGCACCCAACAATGGGGTCAGGTTCAGAAGAATATAAGGCACCTTCCCTCAGCACAGAGAATAGATTCTATAGTTTCTACATTTCCTTCCTGCTCATGTCAATCATGCACAGGAGAAAACAATTAAGAAACACCAACCCCACATGGAATAAAGTAATGGGAATCCAAGAACTAGCCACATGCTGAAAAGAAAAGTCATCACATCCAAGATTGAAGGTATTGACTGTCTGGACTGCCAAAGAAACCAAACTAGCCCTGAGGACTTGGATCTATACCTGTACTTCCCTCTTTACCTCAAACCTCAAGGGCAAGCTCCTTTTGCTTTTGAAGTTTGGAGGTGGGCAAAGGATGCAGCTCTTGGTCACCTTCATGTGCACTGCTGAACCACTTTGCCCCCCTGCAGGCTGCTGCCTGCTTCGAGAGACACTCCTCTCAGATCCCATCACCTTTTCCAAAGGTTCAGCTGTGTTATGAGGGGAGCTAGATGTCCACTTGGCTTGGCAACAAAGAGAAAAAATTGTACTTGAACCTGGAAATTTACAGGAATGCAGAGCAGCCGTGTTGCTAAGCCAGCTGCAAACCTGCTTTGCTCGGGGCTCTTCCCTTTGTAGGGTTGAAGGAATGAGGCACGTGTTGCCAAGTAGGACATCAGTGCTACAAACAAATGGAAGGCCCTTATCCCACCAGCAATCTCAACCTGGTAACGGGCAGGCAGCTGGAGTAACAAGGAAGCTCGGCTCCTTCCTACTCACAGAAAGGGGAGGCGGTAGGATGCAGGTTATAATTAGAGCCACCCACAGCAATTTTGGGGAAGCTTCAGTGTATGGATTGGGATCTTATTGTTAGTGCTGCCAGTTCACCACCTGCTTGGACTGGGCCAGTTCAGAAATCCAGTGGCCAGCACTCCCAGACACATCTCCTCCTTGTCCGAAGTTAAGCAGTGCTTTGAGCCACCTCGGTGCCTGCAGGAGAGCCACAGCAATAGGAATTTCTGTATAAGCCTTTAGCCTGACTGTCCTCCTGATTTAAAGGATTAGCTTCAGCTTTGGGGACAAACTCCTTTTGGAGCCCTCACTCCCTTTTTTCCATTGGATTATAAAATGTCAGTGGCTCATCCAAACTGGATCTCCCCAGTACCGCTTCCTGCAGCTGGAAAAACATCAGTTCTGCCGAGCAGCGCATGCTGCAGGTACAGCACATTCCGTAACATCCCATGCAAAGCTGCCCAACTGTCTCCTTACAAAGACCCTTGAGGCAGAGTGAGGAAAATCAGAGCCACCCCTCACTCTCCTTCCAGCTGCCATAGAGGCTGACAGCAAGCCCTGGCCCAAGCCATGCTTGCCTGGAGCAGATCAGCTCCATGCTCAGAGCTCAGATCCAGCAGGACTGATGAGGTCTTGCACCCTCCTGGTATAAGACATCAACATCTCTCATTTGTTCCTAATTCTTGTGGTGCTAGTTCACAGCACAGATTTGATACCCCATGTATGAGCCTTCAGGCACCATTTCTGGCCTATTGCACCTTATCCTTATCCTCATCCCCAGGCAGGAGTTACCCTTTTTCAGAAATCCCATGTGGCCCCCTCAAAAGCAGAAACAGATGTTGCAGATTAAACCCCACCAACGTGAAGATTTCAACCACCTGATTGGGAAAGGTAAACCACATCAAACCCTTGTGAGAAACAGGGCCTGCTGAGGAGACACGAGTCCTTGACAGAGGCACCACACCTTAGGTTGTTACATTTGGTACTGCCTTTTTCATAAACACCCTGAATTTCGGTGCTTTTCCCCAGATCCCTGCTGTAGCACCCTGGGCCCAGCTGTGAAAGTCTCACTTTTTTCCATCTTGCTTTTAACCACCAGTATTTCTAAGCCTCCTTGCCTGTGGAAACAGGCTTCAAACCATGAGTCCAGCCCTCTCAGAGAAAACTACTTCAATCTTTTTTTAAATTTCTTTATCCCTACTGCTGTCATTTATTTAAGGAGGGACTTGAGGGGGGTCACTCAGGACTTTTGGGTACTGCTCAGTTTGGGGAGAGCAATCCCAAAAGCATTTCTGCACCACAGGGACTCCAGGAAGGCCTGTGATAACTGCTCTGGCTGGCACCCATGCCCTGGCCGTGCTGAGGGGGAACCTTTCCAGCTGAAGGCACAGTGAGAGCTTTCTTCCAGGTAGATGGAACAGAATCACGCAGATTATGAATGGTGATGTGTCTGCAGGGGGGTGGAGACGGGGTGAAGGAGGCGTCAGTGTGTTTTGTAAATGCTTTGAAATGTATTTGTGTGTTTCTGAGATGAGCCTTACAGAAAATACCTGAAAACTGGTTTTGCTTTTCCTAAAGCATTGGCTCTTTCAGGCAGCAGCTTTGCCAAAAGTCATTAATCACATCTTTATTAACAAGGGTGGGGGAACAGTGACCTCAAACAACCGAGGAAAACAACTAAAACTACATTCATTTGAAGGACCGCTTTGTAAAATATCTTCTGGCCAGCACATGCTACTGTTGACGTGTTTAAGGTGTGCTGTGTCTTTGGGATATATTGGGACTTCTGGATGGAACCAGGGCAGGACTTGGCCCAAGGCTGTGTTTGACTTAAATATATGTCTCCTAGAGTAAAAGGGGAGAAAAAAAGAAAGGTTTTTTTAAAGGTCTTCATGCTTTTTTACTATATTGAGTTGCATCATGTGAGTGGGACAAGCTTAATGCACTTTTCACTTCCCAAGTTTCAAAATTCATAGGTTCATGGATCTCATGATCTGTATGGCTTAAATCCAGAGGGAGCATTGTGATCACTCAATTCCTTCACTCAATTCTCAACAGCCTGTTTGCTCTGAGTATCCTGGCCTGCTGCTAACAACACAGCACAGGGTCCACCACATCTCCCACCACATTATTCGGTGATGTGCTCATTTTCTTGGTTAAAAATGCAGCCTGCTGAATGAGCAGCTGTATTAGGTGGGACCAAACACACACTACAGGGACTGCTGCTCTTGGGGTGACTAGGGCCATGGGTACAGCCCATGTGCCCCTGCCTCATCCTGCCAAAACTCCGTGTTTACCGCTCACTCCCTGCTCTGAGAGAGTCTGTCAGCTGGGGAACGGGGATCAGTGAGAGAGTGGGGACTTTTGAGGGGATTTCTGGAGTTGTGGGGCGGGCTCTCAAAGGCAGTGTGGGGAAAGGGCAGGTCCCCACCTTGGGCAGGATGCCAAGGGTGCCTCGTGGTAGGCACAGTAAACCCAAACCCTGGAAGGCTGTTGCCGCTGATAACGCCCATCTGCTGTGGCATCATGTCCGTTGACATAGCCTTAATTAATGATATTACCGACTTAATGAGGAGATAAACCACCGATCCCAACTCCTGTTAAGAAATTGTCTTAAATACCAGTCACTAATCACTATGGAGAAACAGATAGTGGGCCAAAATGCACACCTGGAGTAAAGAGGTGTGGCTCCTGTGTTTTCTGGTGAAGTTGCATTTGTTTACTCCAGGACTGACTATGAACCATCCTGATTAACACATGGCGGGTGTGCGCTGGGCGGGAAGTTGTAAACAGCCACAGCCTTAAGTAATGGCACTGATCTTGTGCAAGACCTGTCATCCAGATGGCAGCAGGATTGATGGCTGCGGAGATCAGCAGGGTGCCAGACCAGGGTGCAGATGTGCGTGGGAGTGCACCAACCCCAGGCTCACTCTTCCCAGACCCTTAACTGGTGCAGAGGGGTTCTCCAGCCACCTCTGAGGCCTGGGATGTTTCACATGGACTGCCTGGTTCACGTGGCTTTAGTAATAGCGGACATCACCAAAGTGGACATAACCAGCTGATGTCCACTATGGTGGCCAAGAGCCTTTTGGGCTGTTTAATTGAAGACTATTCACCACTTGTAACTAGATTTCCTGCTACCATTAGGGTGGTGTGGATGTAACTTGTAAAACAGGGAAGGGACCTGTTTCACTGTACTGATTTGATTCTTTGGCTGTTACTTTATTTCCTTGCCGTTGTTATTCTGATCCAGTGAAATTAAAAAGGCATGAGCAGCCTATTTGGATCTGAATGTGTGAGTTCCTGCCCTGCAGAGCTTTCAGTAGAGATTAGATTGTACATGCCATTGTGTGGGGGAGATGTGCCATCAGGCAAAGGAGGAACAAATGCAGGCGGGGCGGGAGCGGAGAGACAGGAGCGGTGCGTCTGCATGAAGCTGCCTGCTGCTCGTGGGGTGGTATCTCCATCTCACTGATGGCTGGTGAGCATCTCACAAAACATTCACTGCCTTTGGTTTCTTCAGGGTGTTTAGCTCCTGGAATGTGTGAGACAAGGCAGCCACATCTTCCTCACATTAACCTTTTAGAACTTGTCCTGGGCGGGCCTAAAATAAAAACTGTGCATAGAAACCTATGCCAAGCCTCATGTTCCTGAGCGGACTATAGGGGATCTTGGTCCTTAAGAATGAATAATCCTCCACATTGCTGGAAGGGTAGATATGCACTCAGTTTGCTGGTACCCAAATAAATCTTATGGGATAAAAAGGATTTATGTGCCTACATGACACCTGATGCAGACACCAGGAGCAAACAAGGCTGGCACACTGTGCTACCAACCATTCACCTATTTCAGCTATTTCACTCTAGCCCTCTGTGTTTCTATTCAGGCAGACTGCTTCCTGTTGGAAAAAAAAAAAAAAAAAAGGTGTTTGTTTGTTTTTTTAAGTGATCATAGGCATGCATATATCAGAAAAAAAGAAAGGACCTATCTTCTTCTTACATCTCTATTATTTCTATTGTTCAGGTATGCCTCGGGTACTTTCCCAGACATGTTGCCTTCTGTTTTTAACATTGCCATCTGGGAATCAGATACTGCACATCTTTTGTGGTGCTGCTCAGCACGGAGGGAATTTGTTATTGCTCCTTTACAGACAGCTCTAGCTTGATGCAGACGGGTAGCTCAGAGAAGAGGGATGCCATGGGCCTTGTGGCCACTGCATTTCAGCTCGGGGAAAAGCTATGGCTGTGTGTGCACTACACAGCTTGGGATGGGCTGAGAGACTTCTCATAACACCTGCAAGGCAGGTGATGTCCATGGGGTCCAAACTCCTCACTATTGGGAAGCTATGCAGTGAGTTAATCCTGCACTGGACCCTCTTCTCCATCTGGCACATGTACTGAGTGTGCTTTAATAATAATTTGCTTTTTGTAAATCCAAGGAAAGCAGAGGTGATCTCCGCACAACAGACACAGACCAGAACAGAGTAAACTCCAGGGCAGTTGGAGCTTGGTCCAGGAGCAGATGCAGAACTGAGCTCTGTGGCTTGGACCCATTTCTTGAAGTTGATTCTGACAATTTCCTGATTCAGAGCCCTGTGCTGTAACCACAAACCCTCTGTATCCCACCCTCTTTGGTCTCCATCTCTGTCTGCTCCTTTAACTAAATGCTGCTTAGTAAATGCTTACAGATCCAAGAGGAGAGGCTGCTAGTTCAAAGTCTTGCATTATCTGGACAGCTGGAAAGGAAAATTAAGAGCAGCAAGAACTAAATCAGAGCCAGGAAAAAAGCCTGGCTTTGAACAGTGACAGATACCTGCTTAAGACATATTTCTCCAGCCTCTGTTACACCCACTGCAGAATACAAAAAGTTGCTTTGCCAAGCTTTACAACAACCTGGGGGTTCAGGTGTGTTACTCTGCAGTGGGCTGCTCCTGACTCTAGTAATTTAGTGAGATTATTGTTCTTTGTCATAGAGCAATAATCATCTTTCCAGTCTAGAAAGCAGAAGGGCTGGACCCTGATGCTGTTACAGAGCTGCAGATGAGAGGAGTGGAACAATACCCCTGTATCACAGGGGAGAAGACCTTGTGGGATATCGAGAAGCAAAGAAACTACGACAGAGTGTGCATGTGCATGGCTTCTTCTTTAATAATAATCTCTGCAGACTTTCTCATTTTTTTTTTATTCTTTAAGACACAGGGGCTAAAAATGTCCTTTCAAAAATAAATCAAGCCCGAGGCTGGGTCTGAAAACACTTAATGAGGGGTAAAAGTGGTTGAAAAAAGGAAAAATAAAAATTCCCATGCTATTCCTAGCACTGACTCCCCCACTTTTGCATGTGAACTGTAACTGCATCACACTAGGACACTTCCACCCACTTCAGACCAATACCTGGCCCATTTAGGGCAGATGATTGGAGAGCAGAGACTCTACTGAGGCTTTTGTCTCCTAAAGGCACTGGGCAACCCATCATGTACATCTCCCAGCATGGCACAGCATCTTCAAAATTACGAGGGCATGACAAGCTTTAAAGCAAAACTGCACCACACAGTAGGATGAAACCAGTTGTGGACAACATGATGGAAAAGCTGTTAGGAAGCTGAACTGAGTGGAGTTAAAAGCTGTGACTGTTATTCAGCCTTTTTTAAATGAAAACCAGGCCTTTTAGACAAATCCTATTATGTTCTTTGGAGAGGTTAAAACTTTTATTGGGAAAAGTGACTTTGGATGGGATAGATTTTTGGCAAGGTAGTTGACTTAGCAGATTCTCTTACAAATATTGCATGATATGAGTAGCACAAGCTCTGCATGACTTAGAGAGCAGTGAGATCAAAGTTCTTCCAAATGAACAGTCCCTGAGAAGTCTGAGAAGTCAGAGGAGACCCTCAGGGAGTGACAGGACATCACTAATTTTCAGTGCTTATACCCAGTGAGTGAAAGGTGAAGCACAATGACTGCTGTCCAAAGCTGCAGGTGACACCAGGCAGGTGGGGAGGTGACTGATGTGGAGAGATGTGGTCACTGACGGGCAGAGAACATGTGTTCAGGCAGCCAGAGCCCTGTGCCAAGGAGACAGGGGTGCAGCTGCCTGTATGGAAGGAGAACACCTACCTTGGAAAGCAGAGGAAGTGAGGAAAGGACGCTGGGGTAAAGTGGACACGCAGCCCAATCTGCGTGTGACATTGCAGAGTGATAAGGGTAAAGATAGCAGATGCAGACTGCAGTATGGACCCAGTTCTGGTTCCACAGAGGAAAGAAATTTAAGAAGAAAATTAAGAAATTTAAGAAGAAAATTAAGAAATTTAAGAAGAAAATTTAAGAGACTTGAAGAATTTAATGTGCTAAATTCATCCCGAAAATGAGAGGCAGTGTCATTACGCTGTGTAAGCACCGTCAGGACAAAATGGTGATAGGAAAAGAGTAAGGTAAGGTAAAGTAAGGTAAGGTAAGGCCCCCAACAAGAACACTGCAGCCCAGAAAGTTCAAGTAAGAAAGTAGCACACTCTGTATCAGTGAAGACACTTACTCTTTGGGATGAAGTCCAGAGGCAGGATTGGATCCACATTTCTTGATGCCATCAAATCCAACCTGGCTGCCCTCCTAGGAGGTCTGATTGAGATCAAGCTGTTCTTTGCCAAACATGAGTTAAGCACAGAAGTGGGGGAGTGATAGTCAGGGATCCTAAAGTGCTGGAGCTCAGGAGAGAGTCTCTAGCCCTCCCTTGCAGCCATGAATTTTAGGACTGAGAACTATGAAGCTAAATAAGAAAAATATGATTTAAAAGGCCTATTGCCTCTCGGAATGTACAAGAGGATGAGAAAGCAAGTGAAAAAGCCTGGGAGCTCTTGGTAACTTCTTCCAAACTGATAAGCGTCCCCAAAACCCCTCAATCCTTTCTCTTTTATTGGCTTTTTAGTGCTGTAAGTGGAATAAACTGATTATTTTGTAGATGTTTGTTGGTAGTGATCTTTTTAACACGCTGGCAAATTGCTCTTGTTCGGTTTTGGTTTGGTTTTTTTGAATGACTGTCGTTGGGTTTTCCACTCTTTGTTTCCAAGTGTTTGTTTAGGACTTGCTGAGCACAAGTTAAACACAACAAACGAGCTATGGACAGAGTTTTGAAAGAGATTTATTCTGTGGTCATTCGTTTTCGTCTCTGAGGAAGCAAGTCCCATATGCAGGCACTGCTTCTGAGAAAGTTTTTTTTATGCTAACCACCATCCTTGCTTCGTAATGGTTGCAAGGCATTAAGATGAAGACCAAGGACCCAATCCAGAAAGATAAAATGAGGTATTTTACCCTTAACATTGCCCGGAAATTAGTTCATGTATTGATGTACTATTAAAGAAGAAGTTGGAGAATACTGAGGAAAAAAGTCAAGTCATGAAATTCCCACAGAAAGTCAGTGGCAAACCTAGGATTAACACCAAAACCACACAGTCTGTGGGTCCAGCAAGCCAAGAATGAATAAGGCAGGTAGTAAATCTAGAAGAGCAGTGCAAAGGTTAAAAGCTCAGGAATTAAAGAGCAGTGAAAGAATAAACCAGAAATACAGCTGCTGAAGGAAATAATTCATGCAATGTTGATCATCTCATCCCCATATGCTTGTAATAATTTTGACAAGCATTTCATTTTATCTGTTGTTATTAAGAAAATTATTCCTTTAAGGGCAAAACCTAACTACATTTTTCAGGTCAACTTGATTCTGGGAATCAGTCTCACTTGCCTGTGGTTTTTGCTATTGGGCCAGACTTAATCCCTGGTGTATTTCTCTTGACTCGGTGGAGTTATGTTGAGTATCAGCTTGGCCTAAGGGCCTTTAGTTATATTGCCAATGGGTTTTTTAAAGGGATATTTCCCTACTTTGAATGCAGTGATTCCGGGCAGTGATTTTCATTTTGCAATCTGGAAGGACTCCTGCATATCTTAACAAAGTTTTAGTTACTCTGATCCTGAAGAAACCTTCTTTGGCAACAGATTACTTGTCTCGTGCTGGTCCAGCTGCAGGCAGGTGTGTGCGTGTGCTCGGGCTGGTCTGTGGATGGCAGCCTGGAGAGCCAGCTGCCAGGTGCCTGCCCCTGAAGAAAGAGCCCGGGAAGAACCACAGGAAGGGACATGAAATACACAGCAGCCCCACAAAAGCAGCATGAATACTGTTCACAGTGTTTCTGATTGACACAGGAGCATCTTATCTTCCCCCGAAACCTCTGCACCCAACCCTCCAGGTGTGTGTGTGTGTGTGTGTGTGTTGGGAGAGGAGCCAGGATTCTGATTAGAGGGATTATTTAGATTCCACTACCATGGGGAGCAGCTCCTGGTACACATCCTTTGCTTGGAGAAAGACAAAGGGAAGACCCAAAATAAAAAGGATAGGCCTTTCAGTATCTTCCACGCTGGACTTGAGGGGCTGAGACATGTCACACGTGAGGGCAGGTGAGTGCATGCCCAGTGTCTCTGTACAGACTGCTGCTCCCTCAGAGTCATGAATCGGTGCAGGAGAGGGGGTCACAAGGGAGCTTCTCATCTCATGAGGTCCTGGACAAAGAGACAGATCTGCAAACTGATGGCTGCAGGACAGTATGACACCTGCTGAGATGGTTTAGTGGCACTCGCCCTGTCCTGAATGTCCCAAGTATTGCCTGTTTCAGCTTGCTTTGACAGCCAGGTTACACCCCAAGTGCTCCAAATCACTGAGAAAAAATACAAAATAAAAAAAAAAAAAAGAAAAAAAAAAAGAAATCTTTTTTGATCTTGCTTCATGCAAGATGTGAAACCTACTAACTAATGAACGTGAGTGTAACCAGCCTCCGGTTATTTGCTTAAAACTGAGCAACACATGAGGCTGATACTGCAGTTCTCAAGACAGATTTGTCCCTGGGACAAAAGAGACCTGAAAGAGACCTGAGAGAGCCTGGAGCTAGGTTCAAACAGGCTGGGAAGCATTATGCAAAACAGCAGCACGGAATGTAGGGTACATGATGTACTTTTGAGCTTTTAAACTGAAAAATCTTCCTGTAGGGACTGATGATGGGCATGTCACTGAAAGACCAAGTTTACCTTGCTTTGCAGAGAACCCACGTTCTTAGTATGACTTTGTCTGGTCAGAAGAGACAGAAGACTTTTTAATCTTGATGACTGGATGTGATGGGGCAAGCCAAAGCCTGAGCTCTAGGGTTGCTGTGGGGTGCTCCAGCACAATAGTGTGCGTCAGGGGAGGGCAGGGTTTGAGGGAGCAGGGCTCAGGGGTGAGCTGCTTCTGTCCTTCTGCAGCTGCTGTCAGCTTTGCACAGCAGTGCTGAGATCCAGCAGCCTGTAAAGCATAAAGCTACTTGAATAGGGTTTGGATCTACACAGCACCACAAAATGGATTTAATTACCATTAAGAGAGCTGATGAGAGAAGAGAGCTGATGTGATTTCTCTACAGTACAGCCCTTGTGCAGAAATGGTTGTTGATCCAATCATCCTCTCTGGAGATCTCAGCTCTCCCCCATCCTGCCATCTCCATATGTCTTCCTTGAAGATCATCTGCCTCAGCACATAGCAAACCAAAGGCAAACGACGCAGTCACCAACATCCACTTGTTGCTCCATCTCCATCTCAGGGAGACCAACTCTGAAGGTGGTTCTCCTAAGGAAGCTTGGGGTTTTCCTTGGGAAATTCCTTTTTCTTGGGAAAACCTGGAAGGCTTGGGATCTGTGTCATCTAAAGCAGGAACTGGCTGACTCAGAGAGCAAAAAATCATTTGCTGTGGTGTCTGGAGACCTCTGAACAGCTGCAAAATCCCAGTACTGAGATCTCAGTAAGGTTGCATTTGTGATTGGCTGGGCACATTGCCAGGGTGGAACATTCCAGGATCTGCAGCCTTCTGGGAACACCTAGCAGCCAACACAGGCTTTGTAAAGACACCTGAAAATCCTTACTTAAAGCTTGTCAGCTTAACATTAATAACTGGGAGGGAAAGGGTTTGGAGCCACTGCAGTGCAGCCTGCGAGGTGGAGCAGAAAAGCAAAATGGAGGACAGAAATGAGTCAACTCAGAGAAAATCAGCCATGCCTTTCAAAAAGCATGACTGGAAGCATGCTCTCTCCCCACAGACCGGCTTGTTTTTACAGGATCATACACACATACACAGAGCAAAAGTAAAAATAGTTAAGGGGATGATCATTGCAAACTGCACCAAATAACAATTCAATAATATGATTTTAATTAAGAAATCCATGGCACCAAATAAATTCAAGATTTGGCACAACAGCAGTGTCCAATAGCCATAAATAAAGCAATTTGCTAATGACTGCACATTCCATCTCATTTTCCTTGATGTTTTCCATGGCGTCATTCCTCTGAACCACAGGTTTTCTTTTAATCTCATCTCAATCTACACCACTATTAGGTGCTGTGCTTCTTCCTTGACAGCACCATATTTGAATGGCCACTAACCAAAGCCAGGGAAGGTGAGGCTGGAACACAACCTTGTCTCCTGCAGGCTGAGCCCCAAGAAGGCTGCTGATCACGCCCCGACTGCACGAGTCACTCACACATAATCAGCTGTGGCTAATTCAGAGCCAGAACCATCCCCGTGGCCCCTAACAGCTTCTGCACATGGGATTCAGTTGGCTCTGCAGGTTTGACATGTCATGACAGAGACATTTCTTCTTCACACAGCTCATTTTGTCCTGAGCTAATGAGAGATTAACTAACCCATAGCAGCGAATCAGCTGCTGCTGGTCTAGGGAGGGCATCTCAGGTTCTCCCCTTAACGAGCTTCACATTTGGCTTTTCTTAGCTGAAGGAGAGTTCATCAGCACAAACATCCTGCCAGTGACACGGTCCTTATCTGACAGATGGAGCCCAAGGAGAACTTTGCAATGACCTAATGTTGTTTGCTGCTTACCTGGCAAGACACCAGTGAGCTGCTTCTCCCATGCCCCGAGAAGTCACTAAACAGATGCTCGTGGCTCCCAAACAAGAAAGTCTTCACTCTTCTTAAACAAAGCCAGAGTTTACAACAGATCAAAAGCACTTTGGAGCCACTTTGTCTCTTCTGCTGCATGCTGTTTCTGCACGGGGATGTCCCCTCTGTGCTGCTTTCAGAGCCCACAGAAGGCAAGGACTCAACGGGCATTTAGTGTGTCCTGTCAGGAGATGATTAACCCTTTTGTCACCACTAAACCACAATGGGAACATCTTCCTTTTTTTCTCAGTCATTAAGTTTTTTGCATACTGGAATTATATGCATTAAACAAGGAAGTTTTCCAGTAGGTGCACATCCTTGAGTCTTTCAGCAGAAAGCAATTTGAGTGTCCATAATCACAGAGTATCTGACAAACCACAAAAGAAGCCTTCTTAATTTTAACTTCTTTTGGCCTAAGATGGGTAAGACCTGAAGTCGGGGTTTGACAAGCTCAGAATTACTTTGCCATTACCATAAAATCCCATTCTAGGGGAGCTTTGCCATTTGGTGTTGCCGCATCTGCTTCATTCCTCTTCAGGTTTCCACCTCAAAATTCTTCTTATTCAGTTGTCTTTTCTTATGCAACTTTATAGGCTGTGGTAGATGCAGATAAGGAGGCCAAGTCCTGAAATGATCTGTCTGTTCTATTTTGCAACCTCAGTGACAGCAAATATTAATGTACATGTGTTCACTGCCCAACTTGTCTGACCACTCTGCATGGACATTTTGGTGACAAGCAAAAGCCTTCCACACAGTGACTGATTCTCCATACACCACAGAAATATGGTTACTGTTGTCCTGATCCCCCAGAAATGCTTTTCTTTTGCACCCCTCCTGCTTTTTTTTTGAGCATCAAGGTCCAGCATTTCTCTTGTGCCAGGCTCTTCCTGGACTGAGCCTGTGTTACACAACTGTGCCCTTCAGACTGAGGCAAGGATTAAAGGTGTCCAAATTATTAGGAAATCAGAGCAGTGAAAGGTCAGGGATCTTTCTATTTTCTCTCAGCTTGTTAGGTGGTTGCTGAAAAATCACAAGCGCACTTTGAAAGTGAGGGGCAGCGAGGCGCAGCTTTCCGAGCACTCCTTGGCATTCATGTCTGTGAGTGAACTATTTACAGGTATGGCAAAGTGTTACTAATCTCTGAGCTATTTAGAAAGGAAGTACCTCTAGGATCTCCTCATTTTTCTTCCCTGTTTCTCAAACACCATTGAGTCACGCTGAATCTCCTCCCCTCTTGAAAAACTGCTTTGCAGAGCTCCCTGAAGAAAGAAAAATATCCCTGGACAGTGAAACAAACAATCCCAAAGAGGGTTGATCATGACCTAGTAACTGGGTAAAAAATCCTGGAGACCCTGGAAAGGAGAGGTCAGTCCAGAGGCTGCCTGAGGACTCAGCTGCTCTCGAGCCCCAGGGAGGAACTCTCTTATCAGGGCTTGGAGCCCAGCTGGACACGATCTGGAACTGACCCTTCCCAAAGTTCACGTCTGTTTGGATGGAGGGTTTGGATTCAGACAAATCTCTGCTTTCAGACAGCCTCTTGGAAGACAGGGCTGCCAGTTGGCTTTGCAAGGCTTTGCTGGATGTCCCCTTATGTCTGAACTTTCCCTGTTTCCTTCCCCTCCTCTCCAGTGTGCCTGTCTGCATCTGGCTGCTCTTTCAAACTTAGCCCCAGATGTATTACGTTGCAGCTTGGTTCCCTGGATGCTGTTGCAAATGGCAAGAAATTCTGAACAGAATTCCCAAAGAAAGCCACGCTGAAGAAAGAGCTGAGAAAAAGGGAAACCTTGCTGTTGATATTTAATTTTTTCTGTGCCCATACTTCTTGTGTTGCTAGAGTTTCAGAGAAAAAGGAAGTGTGTACAAAGGCTGCCTCGAACAACAGGGGGATGCTGGCTCAGGCAGTGAAGAGTGAAAAGAAGAAGTAGGCACTGTGGGAGAACTGGTGAAGATGAGGTGGGTGAAAGAGGTGCTTCAACACCTGGTCTGTGAGCAGTGGGGACTGGACAGCCTTTGAAACGGAGGGGCTAGGCAGTGCTTGAAGAACAAACATAGGAAAAAAACCTTTGTGAGGAGAAGAAAAAAACTGGGATTTTTTTTCACAGTAGTATAATTCTGAAGAGCAAACACCAAGGGACAGTGTCCCTGCTCCCAAACACAACCTGACAAATAGCAAAGGAAGAAAGCCAGGGTCCCCGAGTTCTGGTTTTAGTGCGGCACCAACTTCTCTACCAGAGCACGTACCAATTGCAGGTGCCGCAGGCAGCTTTCAACAGCAAAGGTAAAAAGATGGAGCAGGGTCCTCAGAACCAGGAATAAGCAAGTCAGGCTTGACTCAAGGGGATATAAGAGCATTTGGCGCCTCATATCTCTGGCCAGCTTCTGACCATCTGTAAAATGCAGCATGTCTCACCTGCCGCAGACGGTGCTGGGAGGTTAATAATGGCATTTCATGTCTGAAGCCCTGTGACAGAAAGCTGCCACGTAACACCACGCTTTATTCTACCCTAAAGCCAAAGTCTCCTCCACCCAAATAAATATGTATTTGTGTTGCCTGCCTCCCATTTTTAATCTACTAACTATTCTTACCAGAAAAAATAATAAATAGAAGTCTCTGGCCGTACAAATGTGCCAAGAGCTTGGCTAATCAGCAGGATTCTAGTCTGTCACTACAGATTTTGGCAGCCTTGTGTCAAGAAAATGAGGCAACCCCATTCCTGGGAACCAGTGCGATGGAAAGCGCTTCCAGCTGATTCGGATTGTTTATTCTAGGTGAAAGTTTGCAACATTTCCATTTGGTTTCACCACTGTGAGCTTTGCCAGGACTTTTTCCCAGGCAAATTAATGTTTTCTCATTTCTCTGCTTGATCTCCTATTTACAGGCTTAGTTGTTCCATTGCTTTTGTTACTCTGGAAGGTGTTTACTTGGTCAAGAATGGGTTTCATCTTGTGAGACATGCAACATTTTCGTCTCCTGCTGACTTTAGTTAGGCAGAAGGCTAGCATGAGCAAAGGATCTGTAGTCTTGAAGAAGGATAAATTATGCCAGAAGAAAAGCCAGAACCTGGGCAGGAATACATTAAGCATTATTATTACATTTTTATGCAAGTATTTAACCTGTTAGTGCTTTCACGGAACAAGGAAATGCATGGAAAATACTCCTTTTATGGTTCTACTCTGCAGATTAGCCTGGCATGGGTTGTTAGCCAGTACCTGCAGCCTCGCAGAGCTCTGGCCTAAAGAAATAAGGTCAGTCCAGCCAACTGTATACAGGGATTCCTCCCTCAGCTTGAGCCAGGCCTGCGTAGGGGCTGAAAGTGTACTTCCAGGAACATATTGGTCTGTTTTCTGCCTAAAACAACTGTTTCCTCATTCTCTTTGTTCCTCTCTGTCATTTCTTCTTTCTGCAGCACTATAACCAAGTTCCACTCTGAAATGAATCACTGTTCTAATGCTCATTAAATTAAGGAACTGACCATTCTGGTAAGACTCATGCTGACTAATTGCAGGTGTTGGTTAAATTTCCCCAATAAAACTTCTACAAAATCAAGACATTCCTAGCTGCCATTCAAATTCTGGGTAGCTGAGGAGTTTAGAAGATCCAGTTGGAGTGATTTTCTAAAGGGAAATCTCTCATAAAAATGTTCTAATCCATTGCAGCCTGTCTGAGAATTTGACCTTCTATTTCCAAATTCAGCAGGGTCATTCGCTGGCCAGATCAATGCCAGAACTTCTGACCAGTTCACGGGCTGACCCATGGTTTACGATATCTGTGTCTCTTAGAAGGAAGTGCTCCTGACATTGCAATGAACAATTCATTCACATGATCAGATCAAGATCTGTGCCCTCTATTAAAGAATCGTGGTCGGGATATGGATGCTGGAGTTGGGGCACTTCAATCAGACAGTATGTAATCCCTAATAATCCAAGTGTCATCGAAAACTCAAATATCATCTGATCCCTGTGACACTAATCATGACCCAGAAAGTTCTTCACTTTCCTTTTCCCTGTTGTGCTCACAGGGAAAATAATGGACTCAGAAATATGCCTTCTCCAACACTACACACAGATTGTTTGTGGGGGGAGGTTGACAAAAGGTGGTCTTGTGGTAAATCACAGTGTGAACCTCCAGAGACAGTTTACCTGAAGGCCTGATTTGATGGCACATGTCCTGTGGCAGCTGGGTGAAAACTGTGTTCCCCACCTGTGCAATGGAAGCAGTAATCTCTTCATACAATGCTATTGCTTGCCTCACAGTGGAGAGAGGACTTTGAGGAAATTCTGCCACTTCCTGAAAGTTTTCACAAAGTGTGTCAGGGGAAGGCTTCACTCTCCAGGTCCTGCCGTTTAATAATAAACCTGCTGTTTATTTTGTGGAGCTCATTTCCTAGACAGAGGAGCAAGAAGATGGCATAAATACCTGTGTGCTGCACTTACCTTTCCTGGGGTACCCTGTGTCCCAGGCACCTGGCAGAGGCAGCCCAGCACCTTCAGCCCCACTGAGGCTGGGGAAACTGCGTCACTGCTCATGCTGCAGTGAGGCAGAGGCACATCCAGGCACTCCTGGCTTTCTAGCACCTGTGCTTCTACCACAAGGCCAAATTAGTACTGAAGGGACCTGTATTTTACTGCCCCCTTCTTCTGCATTAATTAAAACACATCACTGCACACTTAAGCAATTTAAATGTTTTGGAACCAGTCTCAGGACGACCAAGGGCATTCAAAGTGAAGGGAAGGCTGGCAAATTGCCCTCAGCTCGCTGGCTTGCCTGTCTATCACAGGCACACGTCATGCATTACAAAACTCTGAGATCTCTGCAGATCCAATGACAATAATACAGTTTAGGGAAAAGGCTGAAGTCAGAAATCCCTGATTTTCCTGGGGCTCCATCACATGGACTTGCGGACAGCATTTCTGCTGATCTTTTTTCAGTTTACACATTTTTCTTTACACTTCTCTTCTATAAAAAGCTGGCGGGAACTGCTACTGCAGGAGATAACACCAGCACAAGGTTGTCTGATGGAAAGTCCTACTAGAACTAAGTTCAGGGTATGTACCTTGCTCTTGAGGACTTTTGGGGAGATATTCAAGGCATAAAAGAGGAAAGTCATAGCACCTCAAACAAAATCCAAGGCTGGCGAAGCCTGTGTTTTGCCCTGAAGGTGATACGGAAGTTCAGGGTACATGTGAACCTTTCTCCAAAGGTCTGTTTGTCTTTCTGTCACCTATCGGTCAACGGCGGGAGGAGGCACCTCAGGTGACCTCCAGAGCAGCTTGTGCACTGTGGACTCCAGGCAGCAGACAGCTGACTACAGTCTAGGATGGAAATGAAGGACTAATTTGCCCAGGGACATTCCCTTTTGTATTTTAAAGTAATGCAAAGTGTCTTTTCACTTTCAGCTCTGGATTTGAGACCTAAGATGAAGAGTCACTGCCATTAGATCCACATCATCACAATTGTAACATCAAAACAAGTGCTGTATTAAAAATAAACACAACAGGCATTCACTGACTCGATTAAAATGTATACATATGGGTGAGGTCATTTTAATAAATGCCTTATGCACAGACATCTGCATTTCTTACCATGGCCCTAGGCTTGGAGAAGGAGCGCTGTACATCCACAACTACCTGCTCTTGTGCAGTTGCATCAGCCCAAGCTCTCTGGCTATTCACAACATCTACCACAACTGTCCCTATCACATCCCTGAGCACTGACCTCCCCTAAACACCCACAAAGGCTACAGATCACACAGCCATGTGTGTGTCCACATTAGCTGGACATCTTTGATCTCTGTCAGGCCACCATGTCAAGGTCCTCCATCTCCTCTATGAATCTTTCAAAGACACATTCTGATCCTGTTTGGAAATAACTCACTGAAAATACTTCAATTCTCCTGTCTGTGTGCCTGGAAAAGGCTCTAGTAGTCGAGGGAAAGTCATCTGGACTTTCCAGAATGACACGAAAAACTGCAAAGCCAATAATGTCCATATTCACACTGATGAAAATCTTCTGTACACTGGAAAAAAAAATCCTGGACTGAAAGCCCTGGCTTTATGTACCCTCCTAGGTGACCCTGTGCTGAAGCTTCTGCACCTCCCACTGTGAACTGCCAAGCCTCTACAGCTCAGATGAAACAGCACCTTCTGCAGCAAGCCCCTAGAGCTGGCAGCAGCGCTGGTGCCACAGTGGCTTTCCTACACTTTGGGTAGCTCCTCACAAGCACCAGTTACCCCTGGCTGCAGCTCCCAGTGCAGGAGACTCAGGCCATGATGCAGAGATAGCCCTGCTCTGGGAAAGGATGGAAGAGGGCTGTCCCTGAGTGACTTTAGTCTCTTGGTCATACTACCGTAGATATCCCACCTGCAGAGTCCCCACCTGACTCTGGAGCAACCCTGGGCTATCTCAGCCCTACTATGAGGGTACCAGTGCTTCCCAGTACTGCAGCAAGGGATGCAGCTGAGGGGGGTTTGTCCTCTTGCCTGCTACAACCTCAAAAAATTGCTTTTGTGCTACTCATTCTTACTGATGGCTCTTATACTGCTGCCCAGAGGGAGCTTCAGCCTGCTCCCTCTTCCTTTCTGGCAGAAACAACCACTGCCTGCCACCAAAGAAAATCTCACCTTCCTGGAGAGGGAGGAGGGAGGGTTGCCTTTAATATAATTTAGAGTCCAGTGGAGCTGTTTGCTCACTTTATTTTCTTCCTGATGCCTTAGAGCTGGTTGGAAATGTCTGTGCTTGTGATACTTCTGAATATGTTCAGCAACGCCCAGGCAAACTAAGCTGCCAATGGCTTTTGCAAAACTCTGAAGCATGGGAGCCACGAACATGGTGTGAGGGGACAAGAGGACCTGTGTGTCACTGTCCTGGGGTGACTTTATGATGCTGGTGACTCCCAGGGAGTGTGCTTGCAGGAAGTGTCACAGAAGTCCCAAACTGCAGTTCAGGAGTTACACGCCTGCCCTGAGTGCTGAGGGAACACTTCTGAGCACGATTTGTGCTGTCACGATAGTGATGCTCCAGGGTGAGAGGAGCACAGCTGGGGACCCAGGGCAGCCTCCAGCAGCGATGTGCCATGTGGGGACACCAAATGTGTGCACAGGCAGAAAGCTCAGGGGCACTCAGAGCTCATGAAGGGGCCTTGTGCAGCATGGGTGCCAGGAAGTGGGGCACAGTGTCCCCAGCTCTGCCAGCAGCACCCTGTTTCCCACCCAGCTGTGGGACATGTGTGACAATCAACAGTCTGGGCCAGACTCTGGCCTGATTTCCCTCTTCTGATTCCCACAGTGCTTGCACCAATAGATCTTGTCCTAAAAAGTTTCGCCAAATTCTATTTGCATGCTAGTCCTCCAGACTCAGGCTCACCTTCTCTGCAGGATACACCTTCTTGGAGGCTTTTTACTGGTCTCTACTATGGGATGAGCAATAAATTAGCCTGGGAACAGCTTGCTTTGCTGTTCCTGTGTATTTTCAACCTCAGTTCCATTTTAATATATGATAATATAGACAGTACTGTCCCCAGCCAGGATCCAGAAGGAGTGAGATGATTAAAAATAATTCATCTTACACTGAATTAAACAACTGAAAGCCTCAGGAACGGTCCCATTTGAGTTTGGTACAAATCACGGGTGACAATCTGGGTCAGTTTTTATTGGACCTGCACCTTTTTGCCAGCCCTAAATCTGCCAGCCATCACATAAGTTTAATAAAAAGGGACAACAAAGAGGCAAAAAAGGTCAATCTCTATTCGAGAAGGAGATGGAAGGAGCAGGGCAGACAGGGCAGGGGAAGGTGGCGTGTCCTGGCAAACATGCAGGAGGTGATATTTCCCCAGGAGAGGGACAGACAGCAATGCCCTGGGTTCTTTGGAAAGCAAACAGGCTGCACCTGGAGCCCATTCTGCTGTTTGCTGAGACTCGGCAGCCTGGACCACTTGTGGTTTCCTCTGTGAGTCTTGCCTCTGCCCACAGTGACATACAGAAACTGAGGGAGTGAAGGTGAGCCGTGCCTGGCACTTTCTGACCAGCTGAGGCTCTGGGGGCACAGGGCTGTTTTGCCCACCCTTCCGCTGGGAAAGTGGCAGCAGGTTCCCCTTCCAGCCACCTCTGCTGAGTCACAAAATCCTGTGTGCATGCCATCGCCAGTGTCAGGAGGGCTGTGTGCTGCATTGCCCTACCTTGGATTGAACCACCCCACTTCCCCCTCCCGGAAATAACACGAGCAAGAGTGAGAATGACTCATCTGTGCATATGAAGACATGTATATGCACACACACAAAGATATCTTATATGCTGAGAGCCTGGGGCAAAAATTTCACCCAGCTTTTGAGCTCCCTGGTTCACATGGTTCTGTGAGGTTTGGTGAAAAATATAAAAAATTTTTTAAAAAAAACAAATCAAACCAAACAAAAAAAATCAGCTAAACAGTAAAAAAAACCAACCAAACAAACAATCAAAAAAAAAATAGTAAACAATTAGGAAAATTCAAAAGTAAATTCTGTTACCAATGTCTCTGATTTGAAAGGAGGCTTTCCTCCTAGTGTCTGTGCACACATTTTGTCCCCCATGGTCTCGTTTAGTGAGCGGTGAGCTGGCTTGCTCTGCTTCAAATCCAGCTGTACCATGTGAATCCCAATACTGCTATCTGCCTAGGAATTGGATAGTTGGTTTCTTTCCCTGTCCTTGTAAACAGCTCCTTTGACATGGTTCCTGGCCAGAGATGCTGATAATGGACACCACACACATGCCTGTGCCTCAGTTTGAGCTTGAATGGAGACAATCAGGTGACATTTCCCCAGATTGTTCCTGAATTCAACTTTATAAACTCTTCCTCCTCCATAAAAGTCCCTAGAATGGTGCAACATCCCAACAAAGGTTTGTGAAGCTTTGTAGTTGTGTCAAGGTGTTTCCTTGTCCCATTTTCCAGTGGGTTGCATGGAATTCAGTGTGGCACCCTGGACATGGAGGCCTAGAATCACAGAACCAGTTAGGTTGGCAAAGGTCTAAGATCATCAAACCCAACCATAAACCCAGCACTGCCAATCCCACTGCTAAACCACACTCCTAAGTGCCAAAACTGCACATCTTTTAGATACCTTTTCAGTTCCCTGTGTCAGCCATGGCAAGCACATCTGAGGCTACAGATCCCCATCGCAGCTGAGGCCTTGCGCAATTCCCACTTGTAAGCAGTGGAAGGCAACAGAACCGGACACTTGGCCACCAAAGCACAGCAATCAACACCAGCATTTTGTGGTGGGGAGTTCAGGTCTGCAGCCAGCCCTCCTCTCTGCCTTGGCAAGCGGGATCGTTACTGCTGCAGGCCTCCCTCAGCAAGCAGAGCCAAACGTGATAATATGATGGGTTTTGAGAAAAGGGAAACCTTTTAATTATCCTGCCAGAAAAGGTGAGCTGGTAAATGGGTCTTGCTGCCCAGGGGTCTTGCAGCAGGGAAGAGAAATCTGTCATTCACCACAGTGTTGTTGTGACGGGCTCTGACAAACATCCTGAGGCAGCTGTGTCTGGTCACAGAGCCATCAGATGGCATAGCCTAGGAAGAGCAGCTGCTCCCTTGTGTTGGGTCAGAGACCCTTCTCCACAGCAGCCCCTTCAGTGACCATTCGTGCCCTGGCAGTGTGACATGATGCATTTCATCAGCTCTTGGGAGGATGTTAAGCTCAGTGACACCCATTCCAGCCAAGCAACGCTGTTGAATAAAGAGCACATAATCACAGACATCAGCTGCAGAGGATTAAGGTTGCTTTTCCCCTCCAGTGTGGTTCACCTATTTTGCTACATTTTCTCTGCATCCTCAGCCTTCCCTCCTCAGGACTGCTCGTGCTGGTTCTCTCACGGAGAGCGGTGTGAGTGTGTGAATGGTAAAACTGCAGAGGAAGGAAGTGGTGTTGCTGATTCAATTGAGTGTGCTTTTCCTTCTGAGTCAGTACAGAACAACTGTCTCACTGTGCTCAGAACATATTAGAACAAGAAGTCTGCCTCTGGTGTGTGTGGGCTTGACCCAGAACATGGAAAGGTTGCACAGAAGGGATTTTAATTATCTTGAAAGTTACTAAAGTCCAATTAAAAGTGTGGAGTCATCACAGCAGGCCACCTATCCACTGTATCACTCTGTGGGCCAAATGCTGTGATATATCCAAAAATCACAGGGTACGAATCTGCTTCTAGAAAACAGAAAGTGTCAAGAAGCAGTATTGTTAAAGCTGTGACATTTTTGAATTACACAAGATCCTGCCTAGAACTGCAGCTGGACTCCATGAAGACAGCAGGTCAGAGACAGCTGGGAGGACAGAGAGAAAATATGAAGGACAAGGATATAAAGTTATAGAGCTAAATTTCCAGAATTTTCTGCAGTAAGTAGATCAGAAGTAGGAAGCCTGCAAGAAAATACAAGGTTTGCTGGACCACTCAAAGACAAATACTGAAGAAATGGAAATTACACAGCTACTAAATTATGAGTTCAATTCAGATTTCATCCCTCAGGCTATCAGGGTGATATATGGTTCTAACAAAAAGAGATGATTTGCTGGTACAGTGAAAACTAAAATAAGTTGGAAACCAGTCCAGCTTGGAAGAAAAAGTCACAGCAACCATACTACCAAAGCAGAGGATCCAGTGGGAGCTTTAGAGCGAAGGAGCCAAGGTGCTTTAAAGAATTGTAAGGATGCATTGAAATCAGTTCCTGTGTCATGGGTTGGAAAATAGCAAATGTTTTGATTAATAGTTTTGCTTACAGTATTATTTAAAACATGAAACAGCTTCAAATTTCAAAGTTTCATGCACATTTCTCACAGGCCCAGGCTGGAGGAAATGCGGGTAGTGTCTTCTTTCATGATACTTTCTATTAAGCTCATTTCACCTCAAAGGTTTGGGTGAGTCTGAGCCCTAAACCAAAAGCAAAACTCAAGCAGGCATAAAGGTAAGGCAATGGAAAGTGATTGCCCGATCCACTGTGAACTGAAACTGCCATGTTATGCACAGTGCAGGTGTCAGAAACATATTGAACTTGAATTGCAGCATCCTGGAGCAGCCAAGGACTCTGGCTTCCAGCAATGAAGTTCTCACGAGCAGAACAGGCTTCTCCATAAACCGGTAAAAGCTGCCCATGCACTATGAGTGATGGTCAGGGAACCTGACTCCAGCTGCTGGATGACCACCAGGGATGTCAGTGCCCTGTATGTGCAACAGTGAGGGGTATTTCATTCTTTCCAGCAGCCTACCCTTCATGTTCATGCAGTGTTTTTCAATCAGGCAACAAAAAACCTGTTATGTATTGGTTTTCTTTTTCCTTCTCCTGGGCAGTGAGCAAGACACAATCAGGATTTTCTTGGGACAGACTTTTTGGTTTAGTGCCTAGTTCTTGACTTCAGGTTAGGGGTCATTGACTGAAGGATTCCACTGCCACTGACTGGCTGCCTAGTTCTCTCTCTTGAGTACATCTCTAACTTTTATTGTAGAGAGCTCTTTTGTGCTAGGGAAAAGAAATTACCAATCTGAGTTTCATGCTGCTTTAAAATAGTCTAGGCCAAGGTTGTCTCAAAAAAGTGTCTCAAGGATACAGCTGCAAGCTTCAAACCTGATTTAATAGCTTGCTGTCTTTCTGTAAAGTGCTTTTGGTGCTCTGCGGGAACAATGTGGTGCGTGGAATTAAGTACAACTCTTTGGCAAACATAAATTAAGCTTCAGATGAAATATGCTGCTCCCAAGGCTTTCTTAAAATGAAGCAAGGTGGTCCTAGACTTGAAATGCATTCTATTTATACTCTTACCTCCCCATTCCTTACTCCCCATCGAACTCTGCTCACTTGTTCTGCTCTTGAATCACATTTAGAAACACCAGCCTATGTGTGTGCACAGACACACAAACACAGAGGCAAAGCCTTCAGGAAAGCTGTTCTATTGCAGCACTTCACATGGTTTCATGATATGAATGTGCTGCTCTGTGTGCTGCTGCCCACAGGCTGTGGCAGGAGCCCTGCAGGTCTGGGATGCGGCCTGGTCAAAAGTCATACTGAAATAGGTGAAATTGCAAAAAGAGAAAGCTGACCACAGCTGCTCTTCTGTGCTGCTGAAAGCCGTCATCAGGGCAGGCTCTGCAGCTGCCTGAAACCTTGTCTTCACAGGGAGGCCAGTGGTGCCCCAGGTGAGGTGTATTTCAACTCAAAATATGATGGCAATCCTTTCACTGGTTAAAAAAGCCAATGCACTGAAAGCAGCATAAACATCCCCCAGATAACAGGTCTTTTCTGGAGGCTGTTTGAATAAATCCATGGATGTGAGGGAATGATTGGCCCCTCTGGGTAGCAAGCTCTCTTCCTTCAGAGAGCAGCAACAGTGAAACACAGGGGCAGTGCAAGGATTTGCTGGGAGGGAGGGAGGGAGGGAGGAAGGGAGGAAGGAAGGAAGGAAGGAAGGAAGGAAAGAGAGGTGGCTCTGTAGCCTCCCTGCCCACATGACACCATACCAGACAGCAAATATGTTTTTACCTACAGGAACAGCTTTGCAATCCAAAAATCCAGTGCAGGAAGCTTGGCAGACAGGCAGGTGCAGAACTTCCCAGTGGGTGGAGGTCCAAGACCAAGCCCAGGGCTGGAATAAGATGAGCACATTGGGAATGAGGGAGCTATCCAGCAGGACACAATGGAGGAATTGTCCAAGGATAGGGGTGGAAGAAGATAAACTCTTCTGGCAATCAGACAAGGACCCTGCTTCCAGCAACTCATGGTGAAAGCATTTCAGGGCTCCAAAGAGCCCCCCATCAGTTGCTTCTGTCGGTGTCCCAGGTTCAGCAGATCTCTGGAATGCATTTCTCACCCACATTCAAGAGAGTCTGGCCTGTTTAGTCTAGCAAAACTAAAGAGGAGAGGGCATAGCTTTGTTATCTGTAAATACACCAGAGGCTGGGGTAGGAGAAGACCTATTCAAGCTAAAAGATTCTGTTGGCATGAGAATAAATGAGGGATCAGTTGCTGTATGAGAATATTTGGGATAAAAAAATAGGATGTTTCTAGTTGGCAAGGAGTTTGACAATAGCTGCCTGCAAGGAGAGGGATCTCTGAGGAATGGCAAAATTTTGAGGATGGAGCTAGAGTAATTTTTGGAGGGGATTATAAAATGTTGGATAAGCAAGGGAGTCCTTTATAGCTGGAATAGGGGCAGAGAAAATGGCGCAAGAAATAGAAAAGCAAGAACTGGAACTGAGCTCTGTGGAGGAGGCTCACAGAGAAGAAACCATTTCCAGATGAGCAATAGATAAGCCTCACTGAAAAGGACAGAAGAGGCCAAGAGCTTTTGGAAGTATAGCTGAAACATCTCTCACCTTGTCAACAGTGTCTGGGCAATTGTCTCTCCAGTGAACTGGTCTGTATTTATCCATGCAGACCTGCCTGGAGGGCAGTGCTGGCTTGTAAGCATATAAAATAAAAACCACAGCATCCAAGGCTTCCAATTAATGCTGCTTGGAACATCAGAGATGTTTTTTCTAGATGAATGCAAAGGATTTCCATCACCTCTGAAACAGAGAAGAAAGACTAGGGAAAATCGGTCCGCAAAAGAATATCTGATGGCTTTCAGCTAGGACTTGTCTATCTGTACCCATCTAGTTACAAGCATAAAATCCTCTGCTGAGGAGAAAACCATGGGTCATGGAGAGCTCTGTGCCTGTGGGAGGAGGGAGTTTCTCCAGTGGGTGATATGCATCCCTCCATACCCAACCTTATCATCACATCTGAGCCATGGCCTTGGAATAGGAAACACAGGAAACACACCATGTCTAGGAGAAGGGTCCTGGATGGCAATGCCTCTTCTATCTCTCAAAGGAACCATCTCCTTTATGCCAAAGAGAAAGTCCTCTTTGGAAAGATTTTTGAGGGGAAACCGCAGCATTTTAGAAACCAGAATCTGCCCAGCAAGGAAAAGCGTTCCAATGTGCCGCCCCAGAAAAAGTCCACCAGCTGGTAGGTGTAAGACACATTGATCTATTTATCCATGTCTGAATTCTTTAAAACACAGATCCGGGGCCAGGATACACTGGGGGTGGGAGACTGTGCAGCCAAACAGCCTCACTTATTTCTGGGGAGAGAGCAGTGTGCCTAGAGGTATTAATTTGTGAGTGGGAGGGGAGGCGAAAGCTGGGAAACCCAGGCCTGTATCTGTATCCATGTTTCCACATATGCATATATAAAAATACGCATACACACAGAGGGAAAACAAAACAAAACAGAGCAGTCCATTGCACACGGTCCTCCCCCGGAGAGAGGGTGAGAGAACAAACAAGCGGCAGATGTGAACCGTGTCGCCGTGCCTAGCGCCGCAGGAAGATCGTGTCCCGCGGTGACGAGGTGCGGTGAGAAGCCACCAGAGCAGGAAGCAGCAGGAGACCCCCAAGGCAGGAGAAGACCACAAGGCAGAGAGGTCCTGGAGGGGCAGGCACGCAAGCCACTCTCCTCCCTTGGCATCACTTCGAGGTGAGGAAGTGCCTGGTGCCGAGGCGGACTCTGGGCGATGGCCCTGGGCCCCTCCATGGAAGAACGGATGGGACAGAAGGAGGGCTGCAGGGTGACTTTCTCACAGCTGCAGCAAAGGCCAGAGCCAACCTGCAGCCTTGAGTTTTGTGCCAATCCCACTGCCAGGAAGTGGGAGCTCCTGCACTGCCTGCAAAGTGCAGAAATGAGAGAAAGAGAGATATCTTCCAGCCAGTTTAATCAAAGATAATGATGAGATCTGTTTCTCAGTTAGATATATCTATTTCTGTTTTCCAAAAGAGCATAAAGGGCCTTGGAGAAGAAACAGGAACATGGGCCCTCTGTCTCTGGCTTATCCTTTAGTGGTGTTCTGTGTTTCCTTGTCCATCCTGGGGCAGTGGTTCTGAATGCTGATAAGGCCAGACTTGGCCCAGCCTCAGTCAGACAGTTGGTGCAATTTGACTTTACATGACACATAATGATTTGTTTTTAGCATCGAGCTGGGGTGAGTTGGGGTATTTGTTGTTGTTTTTGTTGATTTTGTTGTTATTGTTTCTCCCCCTCCTTCTTTTCCAACCAATTAGGTTCAGTTTGTTTTGGCAGAGGATGTGATTAGTGGGGCCGGGCTCCAGATGGTTGGGCGCTCAGCCGCTCACCATAAATAACACTGGATGAGCAGTGCTCCTGCATGCAAAGCTGGGACATGAGAGGCCCAGGTGCCAGATCAGAGCATCCCCTGGCTGGCCTGGTGGGACCATACCTGAGCCCTTTGGAAAAGGCACTGACTGGCTTTTCCTTACATATCTCCAGAAATGGGTTTGTTTCCACTCCCAGGCAGTCACTGGCAGGGCACCACTCACCCAGCTGCTCCCAGCTCTCTGAATTAACCGCCCCTCACTGGGTCAGCCCAGAGCTGCAGCTGAGCCTTAGCCAACAGAGAGAACGTGTCTCTCCCATTTCCCCTTGCAGCACCTTTTGATCTGTCTGAAGATCATCTGATCTTGCTCCTGGCATGGATCCACAAGCGAAGGGGAGCATTCTGTGGGGCTGATGAGTCCAGTTGAACACCAGTGTGGAGTGGGACTGAGCTGCCACGTGTCCCACAGGAGCAGTCACAGCCAGGCCTGCTGTATTGGCACTATGCCAGCCAGACCCTTGGACATCCCTCAGAATTCTAGTGGGGCTCTTTGGGAAGGGGAGAGTGGTTATTGGGTAGAGACAGCCTTGGTAAGGAAGCAGATCCAGCAAAGAAATGTGGAGAATTTGTCAATTTTTTTTTCAAAATCTGACACTTTTCAGTGTTTTTTGAACAAATAATGTTTTATATCAAAGCAATGCCCAACTCCATCTTACTGTGAAACTTTAACAATTACCTTCTGTAACACACTGTAAGATCCTCAATAAGAGAGGAAAATAAAGCCCCTAGTTTATTATTATTGCTCTATCAGTATTTAAGAAATACTCAGTGAATCGCAACCTGAATAGCTATTCAACATTTTACATTATCTTAGGCAAGAAAGCATTTGCTGAGAATGTCTTATGCTTTAGGACAAAGCTGGTTGTTGATTTAGTAAGTGACAAACAGAAGGTTCCATTCTGTACAATAAGTTTACCATGGATATAATGTGACTATTGTATAAAAGTTAAGGGGCAGACAGTACAGCAAGGAGGAAGTAGCTATGAAGTGTTAAAATGTCTTTGAACCGAGCATTTCAAGCCTTTGAACTGAACTCTTTTCCTCCCACCTCTCAGTGCCACAAGCTGCCCTTCCCTGGTGCATGTCAGGTTGCCCAGGGAGTCACAGCCATTCTCATGAGCACAGCACGGCACAGTAGACACACCTGAAATTGGCACCGGCTTACGGGGAAATAAACCCCAGTTCAGTTCTCGTCCATAGTCCAGCTCTGCAAGTTCACACCTCTGTGTCGCAGAGTTTGCAGGGGCAAAACCCAGATCCCTGTCCTCAAAAGACTCGTGAGATGTGCATGTCTTGACCATTGAGCAATCTCAGGCTCTGCTCTCTGGACTGTTTGCATTGTAAATCCTCACACCCAAGCTCCAGTTGGGTCTGGAAGATCTCTGCAGTTCTTTCAAAGCTTCAATGTTTTTGGGGCTATAATATTAGCCAAGGTCTTGCTCCTGGGAAGACAGATATATTGGAGAATGTTATGGTTCTGTCTACAGCTAGACAACCCACGACCAGCCCTTTGTAAGCTGAAGATACCTCTCATGTGGCTCAGCAGCAATTTTGGGCTGCAGCTAAGCTCATGCTGGCTTTGTGTAGAGGAACCCTGGTGCACAGGCAGCTGTTCCTGGGCATATCTTTGCTCAAAACATGGGAGCTCACTATTCCATCTCTGATCTTCCTGGATAGTTTTTTTATTGTCCAGTATCGGGGGCGGGGGTGGGGGAGACACACCAATGTCAGAAGAGATTCGCCTTAGGGAACGCTAGACAAAGCTGCTTTGCAGATGCTTGCTCCATGCACATGGCATGTTTGGCAGTGTTACACAGGTGTGGAGTGTTTATACAAATCAATGGAGCTGGTCTCATTGTCACATGCAGATGTCTGGAGCTGCAGTGAAGTGCAGCTGCAAGTGCTGTAAATGCCAATACAACCAGTCATATGTGGCCCATCTCGCCTAGAGCACAGGTGTAGCTGTGCCACTCCAGTGATGTCTCACAGAAAACAAAGATAAGATTGTCTTCCAGTCACTGTGTTGTCTCCCGTAAGAGATTTTCTGGAGGGATGTTGTAGAAACAAACTTTAGATCAAACAGAAGCACTGAGACCCCTGGGAATCGGTTTTAAATCCCGTAGCCATGGGATTGGTGTCACATGCAAAGAGGTGGAACAGATGTTCATAACTGATAAGACTTGTTCTGGACTAGTTTAAAACCTTGAAAATTTGAGATGTGGCAAGGCCTCTGCATGGCCTCACTGACCAGAACCCACAGTTCACAGAGCTGTTCTCAAACAGGTTTACATACAGCTCTATTTATCTCTGGACCCGTTGCAAATCCATGTGTACAGTCACACGTATTTTGCAAAATGCCTGAGAGAACCATGACAGAATCAAAAGGAGTCAGAGATGGAAGTGATCTATCAGATCCGTTTGCTCATTTCTCATGAGCCAGGCAGAATTTTTCCCTGGGCTATATTCATTGCTTTGCCTCGTCTTGTTTTTAATCATTCAAGCAAAGAGACTAGAACAGCCAGGCAAAGTTATGTCATATTGCTGCAGTAGGGGCACTGGGGAATCCTTTATCTCTGATCAGAACTGAGTCCCACAGTTGTACAATGTATACTTATCAAGCATGTGTGATGTGGTTAAAAAAATCCTATGCAGAAATGCATTTAATTTCTCTAAGTATTCATCTTCCAAGAATTTTTAAGACCTTGCAATAAACATAGCCAAAGCCATCATTCAACAAATTGAAATCACACTTGTATTAATGTGGTTGCTGTATTCATATTCAATTTAACCCTCATGACTTTATCTTGTAATCCAGTAAAGTGTGCAGGTCAACAGAAGGTGTTATTACAGAGCTGAGTGAGCATTTCTTTTCCATCATCTCCTTTACCACTTCCTTGACTTAAGGCACTTCATCCACAGATCCCCAGGCAGAGCACAGTTCCTAAAACATCCCTCCTGGTCTCCACTGAGAATCTCTTTCCTATATTAAGTGAATTCAGTGTTGCTTTCTAAGGTTTTTTTTTAAGTGTCTGCCCTTTGGTAGTGGTGACTTCTTTTAGAAGGGTGATGTTCCACCTCACGCGAACAAAGAGAAACAAACAACTCAGAAAAAAATGTGATTGCAGAAGTAATATTTTTATCATCCAGGGTCCTGGTTTTCTTCCCTTGAAAGCATAAAAGAGGAAGGTTCCCTCTCAGCAGCCTGAAGATGTTGCAGCAGAGGCAAGTTGCAATGGGCATGCCATGCTCTTGTAGCTGGGCTCACACAAAGTATAAATAATCATTTCTTACAGCCAGAGACACAGTTCTCTGAGAATAAATACCCAGTGTATTTGCTAGCTCAGTTGCATCTAATCAACAGACATGTTTTTTTGTTAAAGTAACCCAGGAGGTTTCTAGGGTCAACAGAGCTAAACAAAACAACCGGCAAAAACACTGTGGTTTAGGAAAGGGCAAGACTTTTCCAGAGCTCAGCTCCCCTTGGTGGTATGGCTCCTGTACGGAGCGATGAAAGTGTTTAAGTCATCAGAAAGAGCAGGCAGTGACCTGCAGTAAAATAGATGGCCTGGTGGGATATGTCTCATCTTGCTAATGACCTCCAGAGCTGGGTCAGCAGATGCCACTGTGGGGGACACCATCATCTGCGAGGCAGCACACACAGCTCTGCTGTCTTGGCGTGCCTCCACCCTCACTGCAGCCCTGGGCTCCACGGAGGCCCAGAGAAGGCAATTCCGATTTTTGGAAATAACACCTAGCAGTAGGGATCCTTCCCAAATTTTTCAAGAGAATAGTCTCACCAGAAGTCCAGTCTTTCCAATGAGCTGCAGATCCCTGAAACCAACAACCTCTCTGAAACTGTTTGGCTGCAGTCACTTACCCTTTTTTACCAGAACCACATAAAGGCATTGATGAAAACAGTGTGAAATTATATGGACATCTCAAACTTGCAAAAAAAAACACTTTGGGATTTTGCTTAGTCAAATACTTGGGCTAGAAGTTTCAGGGCAATTGTAAATTTTAAGCCAGCAACTCATCCTATATTTTTGAGGCAAAGCTGGCATTTTCTGCCCTTAGCACATGGCTCTGCCTAATAAGGATACAGAGCAGGGCAGCCCAGAGCCAGCCTGATGCCTGGCCCTGTAACCATCTTCTGGCATGGAGAAAAATGGCTGAGGATTGATGGGTTGGGAGCATGGTGCCAGACACATCCTGCTGCTCCAACTCATCTCAGATCTATCTGCATACCCTTCCTCCCTGCCCAGCTGGCAGATTGTGTGGACTGCAACAGAGCAAACTGGGGCACAGGGCAGAGCTTGCTCTTTTGTGCTATACAGGAGCTAATCTCATTGCTGTAGAGTGAAATTTGGTTTCATGAAGGCTTTTGAGCTTAGCCCCATGTGTCCAAACAAAAGACTGTTTCCAAGTGGCCCAGAGCCTTCTCCAGCTCTTGTAACACTGGAGTGTTGGAAGTCTGAGACCCACACTGTCCGGTATAGCCAGGTTCATGATCCTCGGGTCCTCTCAGGCTGGGACTTGGCACTGCTGCCATGTGCAGAGAAGCACTCTAGGTATTTCTCCCCCATTAGCATGTCCCCGCAGCACAAGTCTCATTTCAGCAGAACATGTATTGCTAAATCTACACACCTTGTAATCCTCACCCTCTCTGGAAAGAGAGAAAACCCGATGCACAGCAGAGATATGCTATGCACAGCTCTCCCCACCAGCCACAGTCACCTCAGCCAGAGTAGCTAGAGTGCATCTCAGCACCTAAAGATACCCAATCCCCCCAAAAATAACGAACCTTTAGACTTTGGGCCCTAGATGAGGGGGTGGGGGAGGGTTGGAAATGGCCCCGTTGCTTCACGCTGCACATCAGCAACGAGTTCACTTCACAAACACAAGGTGCGCTGTCAGAATAGCCCGGGGCAAAGTTTGTACTTTGCTTGAATTCTAACTTTTGTTTACCAAGGTAATAAACCGGTCTTCTCTTCCAGGTGTAAATGCTATTATGAAAAGCATATTTGTGTTTCATCTCACCTCAGATGTACAGTATGTGCTCACATCCTACACTGTGTGTACAGCCCACATTGCTCCAGAGCCAGCAGAAGAAAAGACAGGGGGTAAAAATAAATAGTCCCACTCTGTCCTCAAAAAACAGTGTGCTCTGGAGAATCTAGGAGTTTAATTTGATCTCTTTGCCTTCAGACCCTGTGTGCAGCTTTTGCTTTACTCTTTGAAGACTAGGCCAGACCTCTCCTGCATCCCTGTGGTCTTCCCCATTAGTCCATCTGGGCAGACCCCATGCAGGGAGCTGATGGGGATGAACCGTTCAATTTCGTGCAGACAAGCTGATCCCAAATCAGTGAAGTTTAACTTCCACCAAACTAGTTGGGTTGCCAGTTTGGTTCCCTCCCCCTAAAACCGCCTGCATCTCCATCATGCAACGTGCATTGAGATGTGCTGAATTTTGTGTAATCTCACTAAAGCTAATGGGAGAGGAGAAGGAGGGGGTGGGGGGGAAATAGAGAGAAAAAAGCCTAGCATTGTTTTTTTCTTGCTCTTCACCTCCTGTTCCTGGTGTCGTGCCCACTTGGCAAGATTTAGAGATAGCAGATGAGCTCTGGATAAAAATGACCTAAATGTTTCCTCATCCCTTCAAACCTGTTCAGTGGCCTTCTGTCTCCACACCACTGGTAGCCTGGCCTGGCTGCTGTGGCTGCCACCTGAATGCTACTGAAAGCCAACGCCACAAGACCTGCAGCTACTGAAACAATCACAGCTCCAGTCCAGAGCGTGGATCAGCCAGCACAGCACGACATGGCACAGCATGGCATGGTGGGCATAGGCAAGAGCACTGCCTGCCAAACCAGTGCACCCACCCCTGGCATCACTTCGTTCCTCTCACACTGAACTAGTAAAATTCCATGAGATGACACCTTGAAAAACTAAGTGTGAAAAGCCAGGCTTGGATGGGGTCTTCCCAGAAGCTGCCCAGCTGCAGGTCAGCAGTTACTTCTTTCCTCACCTGTTGTAGCCCTCGACGAGCAAATTTAAGAGGGCAATAACCACACAATAATTTCTTCCTTTTTTTTATTCAAAATATTTATTCTGTGAAAAGCCTGTTCCCATAACTCCACCTGTATTACAGAAGAGCTGCTTCAGAGAGGCAAAGAAAGGGTCTGAAGAAGAGCAGAGTGTAAGCAGTGTGGGGTGCTGGCCCGCGGTGCCCAGCGCGGGCGCTTTCTCTGAACGCCTTTGCTCCTGAAGCCAGCAGCCCCACGGAGGGAGTCGGGCTGCCAGTGCCACGCAGGTCTGAGCCTGCCCCGGCCCAGACGCTTCCCCACCCCGCTGTTTACACCAGAGCGCTCACTCCAGCGCAGGCTGAGACTGAGCCCTGGCTCCTGCACCCAGCGGGGCCCTGGCACACTCTGCTTCCCTTGGGCAGTGACAGGGTCTGGACCCCTTCGGTGCTGCCCCACCCTCCAGGGACCTTGCATGGTGCTCCCGGTGCCAGCGCTGGACTCAAGTGATCACAAGGCAAAGAGCTGCGGTGCAGATGGGAGAATGGAGGTCCCCAGCTGCACGTGCTCATGCTCCTCTTTGCTTCTGGAGTCACAGAAGCTGGTTTATGGTTAGGATATTTTTAATGTCCACAAAACTCATTGAAGTTTCTTAGCAGCTTTTGCACTTTTATTTTTCTGCCTCCAATATTCCTTCATGCTTCCACAGTAGGGCTAGAAGGAACATTGCTCACAGGAATGCAATCCTTCTCATCCATCAAACCCAAGCATGACCAGCAGCTCTGCTATCCCTTCCCACAAAATCTCACACAACCACATGAGCTGAGGGAGAACATCCTCAGCAGCAGTGATTTTAACAGCCTTCTTGCAGCAGTGGAATGAAAAGCCCACATCTGACCCATCACAACTCAGGAGTGGGGAGCTCCTTTCTGCTTAGGAGGGGACACTGGCACTACCTAGGGAACTGGTGCGTGCTCACCTCCTCAAGAGGGACTGATTGTAAGCGAGTTACTGGTGGAGGATGGGAACATCACAGGTTTCCCCACGTGGTTAATTCCTGCCACGGTGCCTTCTTGGATTCACCCACCCTCTTGAGCTGGGTGGGGCAGAGGAGGACACGTCTGGGTCCACCCATGTGCTCCCAAAGAAGGAGCGACGTGTCACCCCACTTTGGGAACAGGTGTGTTCAGTGGCCAGATCAAGGCACGTTAGGAGGCCTAGAACTTGTTTGACATAGGCTATTATTTCATGGCATCTCAAGTATATTCCACATGTCCTTTAAGTGCTCCAGCAAAGTAATGGCCCAGGCCAGCCTTTCCAATCGTGTTCTTCTAACACGTCAGTTTGGTTCCTCCAGAACAGGGAGGGGGTGGCTTTTTGCCAGCATTATGTAAGGAGCAAAGGGATTGCGTAAGTTCAGTTGGTCGCGAAGGTGTAAAATAGGCTTCATTGGTAATCACTGCACCTGGAAATTTCTCCAGAGGCATCTGTGCGTATTTGGACAAGGAACTTGTCCTTATCTAGATTTAGGGTCTTCTGGAATTCTCTTTCTTCTGGATACTTCTGTTCTCAGAAATGCTTGTGCAAAGGTGAATGTTTGTTTTCATGCGGGAAATGATAGGAGGAGGTTGTATGTCCCTTCACTGAAGCTGCATAAAGTGCTTGAATTGCTCCACTGACCTGTGATTTGTGCAGTCACTCAGGTGCTTGTTTTAAATCGGTTCCCAGGTGCAAACCTGGGACACCTGATGGACCCATCCAGCCCTCCTAAGAGTCACAAGACTGTATGACTGCAACTGAGAAGAATTGCTCTACTTAAGATCTTCCTAGAGAATCAAATAGCAAGTAACACCTGTCAAAAACGCAAGTTATTTGACACAATTTCACAAGTAGGAAAGATCATTGCATTCCACATGTCCATGTGGGATAGGACCTTGTGTATTTTAGGAAAAAAGAAAAGTGAAATAGTATTTAAAAGTAGTCAGAATGTGACCCACTGTAACTGCAGGAATGCAAAGAGAAATGTCAAGCTTCATTTTGTCTCTCTATCTTCTATACATTCAGCATTAAGTGTACGGAAAAGGCTTTACAAAACCAAAGCCTGATCAGTAGCTAATGCATTCCCAGGTTCAATAACAAGTACACTTTGTACATCAGAGGAATGGCAAACTGCCCAGAGCTTTTGGGCAGATGCTGTTTCTAAAGAAATTAAATGCATGAATAGATAATAGCCAAAGAAATCCCTGCTGGAATAGAGGAAGGACAACCTCTTTCTGATAAAATCAAGTTCTTGCTCAATCATTCCCCACTTGAACACGAAGACCAAATTGAGTCAGCCATGAAGGTCCTGGAGTCTACACATAAATGGCTGGGCTTCTTTTCTCTTCATCATGCAATACATTATCCTAAGAACAGAACACAGCAAGAATGACTCCTCTGTCCCTTCCAACAGGAGGGACATTGCAGGAAGTCAGCTGGGTCTGCTAGGCAGAAGAAGGAGTTTCCCAGTTATTCTTCAACTGGTTACCTCAAATCCTCTAAGGGCAGAAGGGAAGGAGGAAAGTGTGTTTGACCTGTGTCCTCATCATGCAAACAGAGGATTCGGGTGAGGAAGACCTGTGGGACAGCAAGCGTGAGCAGGGCACCAGTGGTGAAAAGATGAGCATGAGATTGGCAAGGAATGGATGAGCTCTGACGTAGGAAGGAATGAGGTGAGAGTCAGGGTCAGAGAATGGAGAGAGCTAACCTCAAACCAAACCACCTGGGTATTTCAATCCTTGATTCCAGTCATGGTGCAATGCAAATTCCTCAGCTGGCCTCCTCCACTACTGAATCTACTCCCTGTGCTGCTGTCAGACCCTGTCTTCATTGCCTGAGCACCGCTGGCTGGTCTCACTGGAACTCCTGTGGGAGTCAGACGAGCACGTGGCCATGCTCCTGGCAGGGAGTTTATACATACAGGACTCAGAGAGTGGGTGGGTGAAGTGCACATGGGGAGGCAAGAACCAGCTCCGGGGTGTTGGGATAAACTGTTGCTGTCAATGTTGGTGTGACCACTGCAGCTGCTGGTACAGGGGGCTGGTCAGAGGCACGTGTTCTGTGCCCTCTGAACCAGGCTGCTCATACCACATGAAGGGTCTGGGAAGCTCACAGATGTTTGACCAAATCTTTTCGATCTTTTCCAAGAGACAGAGTCCAAGTCTTGCTTCTCTTCCCTCTTGTTTCCCATGGTCCATGGGGATGGTATAACCTCACAAAATCTCTTCCAAGGCCACAGGCCCTGGATGCAAAGGACAGCGACTGTTCTGTCCAGGATCTGGCTCAGGAAAATAAGGGGCAGAGCTTAAGATACAGCTCAGGAGTGGGAACCTGGCACACAGCTGTAGCTGAGAGGCAGGTGGAGATGCCCAGAGCAAAAGCTGGGACACCTTTGGATGTCAAACAAGTGAGCCAGTTGCTCAGCAAGCCCATAGGCTCATCCTTTGCTTCCAGGTGACAATGTCCAGGGGATCAGCTGTAGTGCGATTGCCAAGGCAAAACCATGGTACAGGTGACAGCACAGGGCCAGGAACATTTTTCACACAGGCTTGGTGCTCCATCCAATGTTGTTCTTGGCCATTGGAACCACTGAGGCCACTGGGGTGCTTCTGAAACACCTCACAGGGAGAGAGAAATTCCATACAACCATTCATTGAGGATAGCTGCAATATCTAGTGTTCCTGGATCTCACTCAGTCCCTGAAATACATTTACGGTGTATGTGACAGGTGGTTTATTTTCACTACCTAGAGCATAGAAGGCATGTGAGATGATGTGCTGTCATCTAGAACACTTTATTCTTGTTTAGTGCCAACTATGTTACAATATCATTTTGATGTCACCATTTCCATAAAAAAAAAAAAAAAGAAACATAAAACAAAACAAACAAAAAACCCATTGCTAGACAACATTTCCCAGCAGGGAGACTTCTAGGTTTGTTTCCCATTACACCTCCTTTTTATTACTTCATTTGCTTGTTTAGAAGAGAATGAGAAAGAAACTAGAAGAAACATGAATACATTCCTATATTTTTTAATCCCTTTAGTTATAAAAGATCTGAAGAATCCTTTAAAAAATACCTGATTTTAAAGTGTCAACACGTAGCTGATGTCGTAAAGTATTCATGGGGGCTAGGATTAATGCTGACGTTTTAAACTGATTAAATTTTAGAACCCGATGACTAGAGTCAGATTTTCATTATTCCCCTGGTATGAGGAGAACGTTTCAGAACTTTAGAGTTTCTAAGTATCCAGCACATCTCTGTGGAGCCCAAACAAATGGCACAGGGAAAGCAGTAACAGGTGGTCCCCAACCGTGGGTTTTTTAGCTGCATCTTTCAAGCCCAGTTACTCACACCCAACACTTTCATCCTGATTTGTTCCACAAATCTGCCAGGCTAGGCTCTGCAAGCAGCCATCAGCTCCTTCATTCCTAGGAGTCTCTCTGGGAGCAGCTGCAGGTGCCAAAGCCTTTGCCAGCTGTGGAGGAAGAAAATGGTGCCTGGCAGGGCCAGTCAAAGCATTGCCAGCTCCCAGCTCTGAGGCCGTAGGAGACACACACACATTTCTGAACACCCTCTCTGGCTGTTTGTGCTGGATTTGCTACAGCACTGCACATGGGATTGGATGCAGGCTCCTACCTGTGAAGCATCATGACACAAATGTGGTAAACCACAGCCTCCAACACCTTTGGGAGATGCTGCCGCACACAGAAAACTTCCTCTTAGAGGAAGTTTTTCCATGCAAAATATTTTCTCTGCTGGAGCCTGACAACCCAGCACCAACTCCAGGCTCTCTCATGAGATCTGTCCTCAGGAGGAGTTCTGCTCCCAGAAGAGAGAGCTCTGCAGAGGATTACTCTGCACAGTAACCTGTCATGAGGGTTTGTAAATGAGCTCTGCAAGAACCCAGCTCCCCCGGGAAACACTTCAGAGTGCATGGGCTGAAAAAGGCCTGAACTCTGCAGGGAGCCCTGGGGAGACAGGTCAGAGGTTAAGTGTTTGACTGCTGAGCAGCTCCAGGCCCAAAAGTCACAGGCAAGAGGAAGGGATGGAGCAGGGGAGCTTGGGCTGCTCTTGGATCATCTTGCTCAGGACCTTCCTCACTCAGTCAAGTTGCTCTAGCACAGCCTGACAAGACAAGACTCAAACTTCCCAAGGCAACAGGTGTTGAGCCAGGCCCCACACGGCAATGACATGAAACTCCCCCAGCCTTCCTTCTCTCTTTCTCCTCCTCCTTCTTCTCTTCCTCTTCTCCAGCCCTGGCAGCACATCTCTGCAATGGCCGTGTAACAACAGCGCCCTGGCTCCTGCCCAGCAGGGCTCCCACTGCATCTGGCATTTCTGGGCATGGGCCTCCCGAGTACACCCATCTTAACTGACCCACATCTTTCCACAGGCTGTTTCTGGGGCAGCGTGAGCGTGTTTTGCTACTGCAGCTCACATCGCCCCTGCCCTGATAGGGCAGTTTTCCAGGCAGGGCAAACATTTCATCACCATCTCCTTCGTGTTTCTTTTTCTTTCTCATTTCCCTTTTTTCCACCCCCATGTTTTTTTCCTTCAATATTGCCTAACCTCCACCTGGGTGCAGGCGGTGGGGTGAGCTCACCACCAGCCCGAGGGCCGTGCAGAGCCGGCCTCCTCCATCCTGAGGGAGCCATGGGGACTCTGGTGGGAGCCATGGGGCCTGAGAAGTGCACACACCACCAAGGGACACAATCCTCAGCTGCCCCGCTGCACATCCCAGCATGGCATTGGGTGGAGGGAGCTTGGCCGCTTCCATCAGCATCCCTGATGAGAAGACACGGCTCAGCAGAGTCCAGAGAAAAGCATCAGCCCCGCCACCGTCCTCCACCTGACTGTGGGAAACCAAACCTTGCACTTTCCTGGGGGTGTGGGAGGCACACAACTACCGGGGTGAGCTGCTGCCTTCCTGCACTTTCTCAGCCCATACCTCCCAAGAGACACAGCGGGAGCTCTGGTGGCAGAGCTCACCAGGAAACGGTGCTTTCTGCAGGAAAAGCATGGTTTTTTTCATTATTTTCTGTTTCTGCTCTTATTATTTTTTTGGAGGGGGGAGGGGAATTGAGCTGGGGTATTTCTCTAAAAGTATATATTACAAGGGAAGAAATATCCATTTTCTGTCTAATCGCGAGAATTTTCTTGATGCAGACAAATATCACTTCCCAGAGGGCTGAATTGCTTCTGCTTCCAGTTGCTGAGAACTACACTTTGTTAGATGGGAGTTTGATGAAAACCTTAAGTGGTGGCAAAAATGGAAATTTTCAGAGATAGCTGCTGGAACCCTCTGAAAGGTCATGCTTTGGTGATGAAAAAAGAATTTAAAAACTTTTCTTTGCACCAGGTCTTTCTGGATGGCTTTGCAAAAGGAGAAACGGGTTAGGAAAACAGGATGACACCATTTTCTTAGGGACAGACAGAATGAGGAAAGGTGGGGAAGGAGTTAAGGTTGCCCGGTGCTAAACATAGGCAGGAAGAGAGACCTGGAACTGGTGGCTAAGAGCATGGCTGGGGTTTTGCTTGGGGACTTTCAGCCTTCTAATTCTAGATTCAGTACCGGTAAGTTGCATTTTTCCCAAAAAATATATTGGTAGAGTAATTCAGAGTGCTACAAAGGTGCTATGCAAATTTCTGGTGGGAAATACAGCTGTCTCAAAACATTGATAGCCTGTGGTTTCATTTATGTGGTGGATGTTAATGTGTCTAATGATTCTGAGGAGAGATGTCTGAAAAAATGAATTTGGAGTTGTTTTGTTTCATGAGCAGTTCTGAAAAGTCAGGAAGGAGGGAATTAGTTCAGATTGCAACTAGGATTATTAATTTAAATTACAGAAAATGTGAAAGGTGAGGAGAAAATACTGTGCTTTGATTTGGAGCTATTTACAAGTAAAATGGAGGGGAATTTTAAACTGAAATAAACATTGCAAATGTACTTTCTTGGAATTTTTTTTCTCAGGACAAACAATTTAGTTCAACCAGCACTAATGCTCAAAACTATTTGTCACCAAATTTGCATTTTTCACACAAGGGAAGTTTCAGGTGAAATAATTGCACCCATCCCCAGGTCTGAGCCTGGGAATTGAGGCTCTCCCAGCCCTTTGCCATTGTGTGAACTAACTCAACTGGACATTCGTACCAAACCTCTCACTGGTGAGGATACCGCTCCAGACCAGGCTTTCCATATTGTATTTGGGCAGCTCTGTCCTTTTAACATTTTGGCAAGGTTTCTTGCCAATGTGGCACCACATAGAGAGAGCTCACGGGGCAGGGGGAGGATATCCAGCTCCTGGCCGAGTTCATGTGGGTCACTCTGCTTCCCACAATTGCACAAGGCACGAGGCCAGTCCCTAGGGAAGGTCAGGGAACCCACCCCAAGTCCTGACCCCACACTGAGACAACCTGTTCCAACCCCACAGCAACCAGGTTATGGGTCCAGAGACAAAAATGTCACTCCCAAACACTCAACATGAGGTCCTCATCTCACACACGTGGCTGCAGAAAACCAACCCTTCAGGCTTTGCACCCTGGTGAAATTCCTTTTCCTGGTGGGGGACACAGAGGCCGCCTCCCTGCCCCAGCACCCAGGGCTGGAGGGGATGAGCACCCTCCCAGGGGATGAAGGCAGCTGGTCACACATCCCAGCCTGGCTGCACCTTGGCCAATCCTGTCTTTCTGAGGTCCCACTGAAAATGGCAGTGGTCAAGAAAAGAAAGTAGCCAAGGTTAGGAGCAACGCTTTTCTAAGAGGTAAGTTAAATAAGGGGAAATTGTTTTTCATCCAAAATGACCTGAAAATCTGGTTTGTAGCCGTGTACATTAGCTCTTTGGTGGCAGCAAGGTTCGGAGACATCCCTAATGATTTTCATGAACCTTTCAGAAGGGAATGGAACAAAGCAGCTTGGGAAATGGTTCCTATTTTCTGAAATGTCTCAAAAAACACATTAGGGTACCTTGAATTTCCTCTGTTCCAGGAGCTAGGCAAAGGAACTTTAATAAACCAGATATTTTTATATCCAACCTGGCATTTTTTCCCACCACTTTAATCATTCCCTGTGACCTACTGCCCAAACAATGAAGCAGTGTGCTGGGACCTGAGACTCATTCATTAATGTTTACAAGACACTGAGATAAAAGGGGGAGAGAGGCATAGAGTATCACATAGGAATAAATGGTAGCAATAATATGAGATTATGCATGCTCTAAAATCTGAGCACGTGCGTAAGTTTTTACAGGTTTGGGCCTTTGTTTGGTCCAAAGATACTTTCAGGTCAGGCAGTTAGCTCCGTGAATGAAGCACTCCCTGGATCCACTTAGCTGCTGTGGGTGGGAACAGGGAAGCTGTCAGATATCAGGAATTTGGCAATATCACCATGCTACTTAAGTCATGCTAGTTAACTGGAGGAAGGTCATTCACTAAAACACTGTGTTGATAAATACCACAGAAGTGTGGAGCTGGGGAGGTCCAGAGGAACAAACATTGTTTAGGTTTTACAGTGCAAATTGCTCTAGGAACAGAAAAAATGTCTTTCCATTTTTCCTGATCCCAGACATTCCTTGGAGCATAGGCCATGGCTGCTTTATTTTTAAAATCAACAAGTTCTTCTGAAGAAAAAGCATATCTTGGTCTCGTGACTGCCACAGCAGAAAGCTCCGTCCCCTCGAAGTCAGGCGATGTGCTTCCTGCCAGCTGGACTCGCTCGCTGCCTAAACCCTGCCCCAGCGAGGCACAAGCTGCCTCTTATCTGCCAGCCTGGGCTGGAGCAATAGGATTGAGACATTTCAAGATATCATCTGGGAAAGCGAGATAAATCCAGGTGAGTTGATTTGCCAACCTCTGCGAAGCACGCAGCCAGTGCATGGTCCCTGCAGCTCCGTCTGTGCTGAGCCCACTCAACCCCCTGCAGCCTCACCTGGGCACAGGGGCTGCCCTGCAAGGTCAGGGGGAGCCTTCAGCCTCCCCAAATTCTCATCCTGCACACACACCACCATGCTGGGGAAGCACCAAGGCCACCCTTCCTAACAGTGTTGTCATTGTGTTCTATAAGTAACCCCAAGGTTTTTATACCGACTGGATTAACCATATCAATGCTGAATTGTGCAAGAAAAACAGCTTCTTTCCCCTCATCATGAAGTTGGTTACAATGTGAAGGAAACACCAGCACTACACATTTTAAAAGGAAAAGTGTTTCACTCCAGAAAAATGCAAAACTGATACTCCTTCCCCTCTCTGGCTGTGTTCCTGTTGTCCCTTATCTCCATGACACATCACAGCATGCTGTGCCTGAAGGCTGAGCCCGGTCACCAGGCTGCACCACCACCTCACAGTTTCAACTTTCTCTGTGTTTTCAGTCCTGTTCCATACTGGCTACTTTGTACCAGTTGAAACACCTTATCTCCTTTGCTGGATGAAGGTCTCCTCTGTGTGTGTAGCAGTTTAGCAGCCTGGCACATAGAAATGGCAAGTTTCAGCTATCACCAGCTGTTCTGTGTCTCTGTCCAAGACACGCCGTACTTCCCTCCAACAGGATTTCTTTACACACTGAATTAAAGCTCACGTACCTGCAGCAGGGTATAAGCCATTGCTGCCTACTAAGGATGTGTTCAAGCTGTTCAAGTCTTTGTCTCCTGAATAAGCAACCAAGTAGGGAAATTCAGCCTGACACGTGGGGCTGGCAGAACTGATGCTCTGAAAGCCCAAGGAGGCAGGAATAGCCAGAAGAACCCCAAACAGGGGTTGTGTATGAGCACTTGCAAGGCTGGTGCTCACACCTGAGGCAGTCCTCTGGGTGGTCTGTAAAGGTCCTTGCAGGGCACAACAAGCCTTCCATGGACTGCTCCTTTAGCTGAAGGGCCTCTTTGGAGCATCTCTTTTTCTGCAGTCATTACAAAAGCAGCAGACTTGTCCAGCACCTGTGAAGATGCTCTCACTGGTGTACCTGCCCAGGTTCACACTGCAGCACTGGCAGGTCCAGAGGAGAAGCACCCCACATCATCCACCTGCCCCCTTCTTTGCAGCCACTCGTCCCCTCACCAGCTCTTAGACAGCAGAGACTGTCCAAGTCTCCAGACTGAAATTCTCAGTATTATCATTACTGTCACAGCATCTAAAGAGGACCCAAAGAGGAACAAAAGACTTGTTTTGCTGGATCCTAGACATCTCGCCCGTGCTTGAAGGAAGTTTCTCTGCCTGTGAACACACTCACAGAGTTCCTGGTCTTGCAAACTCTTACAGGCATTACCATAAAATCTGTGAGAAATTACACAGAAAGGAAAATGACCAGGCCCTGCAGAAACTGCTTGTTCCTGACCTCAAGTCTGTCCATCAGCTTAGGCTGTTCTAAAACACCTCATGGAAGACGAAGGCAGGACAGGGAGAGCTCAGGAGGTGTTAATGACCCATGGAGAGCACTAAGCTGGCACTGGAGCTCTGCTCTTGCGGTCTTGTGGAGCACATGCTGTTCTGGGAGGCTGTCTTCACGTGTGGCTTGTGTTTTCTGTGTAATTGATTGCTCTCAGCCAATGAACGACTCTGAATGTCTCTGCTGAGAGACTCCCTATCAAGGCTCAAATTTCCTTGTTTTGCATTTTTGCTCATTTCACAAACATATTTACTATTTTTGAGCATTGTTTTCCATGGAACTCCACGCCTGTGCGCAACAGCTGCGGTGCTGACCCCTCCAAGCCACATCTGCAGAGGGACTTGGAGGTGTGTGCACTGCCTCCCTCCAAGGCAGCGCTGGGCTCTGCAGTGACCTGCTGTGAGCCACCACGTCAGTGGTGCTGTGCCAGCGCCTCCACGCTCTCTCAGAACGCTCTGAACACTCTCCAGCCAGTTCTCTCACTCTCAGAGCTAAACCTGATCTGTGCAACAGACCGGCTCCCTCCCCACAGAAGGCTCTGCACTGTCATCCTTTTGCCTTACCCAGACAGACAGACCGATGAACCCTTGAGATACTGGGAATGCTGGCTACTAACAAGGTTGGCCAATGCCTGGGATGTCTGGGGGCTTCACACATCTTAGCTGAGCTCTTCCTGCTCAAGAGAAGGCTAATTAATCAGCTCTGCTGTTCTGGCATCACCCAAAAGTGAAAATACTTTCTGGCAGGGCAGCAGGCACAAAATTAGCTGCTGCATTAAACTGCCAAATCTCCTTTACTCCTTTATTAGTTGCATTTGGTGATGATGAGGAGTGAGGCATTAACCGGTCCCTGATGGATAAAGAAACTATTACTCTGCTTTCTCTTTGCAGCTGGGAAGAGGAAATAGGTTTTATTACTGAGATTTCCTTGAAGACATTCACTTGACTTTGTGGCATCAGAGATGGAAGAGAAATGAAGAACACAGGAATCTTGGCACAGCAGGAGAGATTGTGCACAGATAATAACAGAGAGAAGCACCAGGTCAATTGGGAGCTGAAATATACTTAGGTGATTGAATCCTTGTGTCGGGTTGAAGCTTTGACGATCTGCTGGGCTCAACTAATTTCAGCCTTACAGCCAGAATCTCTGTGCTGGCACTGAGAGCCTAAACCAGGGAACTTGCTGGGAAGACACATTTGGGATGGATTAGAATGGAACAGAAGAAAAAAAAAATAGAATAGAAATGACAGATTATTAATTCTTTGTTATTTGGTTGGGGTTTTTTTTTGTCCAAGGTTAGATTTAGAACTTACCCATTCTTGTTTTAGGCCTAGATCCCAGCTAATATGACATGACCCCACTAGAGGAAGATGCAGACTGGAAGAACCCATGCAAATCATAATCCATGCCATCTCAGAGGATTATTTTTGGAATGAGATACCGAGTTTCCTAAGGGATAATCCCAAATTCTTGTGTTTGCTACCCATTTATTAGCAATGCAAACACAGCCTGGACAAGAGATCTAGAGCAGACCAGAGCAAAAGGGCGGAGCTGGTACAGAGCTCATGGTGGGGGACCAATGGTCTGTGAACCAGCATTGGGAGGAGACTGGAAGAAACACCCTCACCATGTGGGGAAAGAGATCTTGTGACAGGCAGGCAGAGGCAGAAAGCCAACCTGGCCAAAGAGGATGTGGTAACCCAGGCCTGTGGGGACCAGGCTGCATAGCCCAGCAGGTCCCTCCTGTTCTTGGCCACTGAGGGAACCTTCTCATCCCATGGGCACGTGGAGCCCGGTCAGGAGGAGGGTTGGGAAGAGGAACCACATGAAACCATCTTGTCCAATCATTTCTGACTGTGAGAGGAGATGACATGGGCAGGAGGGGCAAGAGGCCAAGAAATATCCTCCTGAAGAGGGTGTACTTGAAACTCCTAGGAGGAAAAGTTCAGGCTCCTGGCTCAGGAGCTGGCCCAAATATCTCTTGTCTCTCAGGACAGGTCAACCAAGAGGCTGGCAGAGGCCTGAGGTTTACTTCTGGTAGCTCTTGCTGGCTGCTGCTCAGGGCACCCAACTCTGCTGTACCTCCAATCCTCTCACCTCCCTCCACCTCACTTTCCACATCTACAAAGTGGAGCTAAGGCTGATTACAGCCCCTAGAATAGAGCTGCATCACTTGGCTTTACCAGTGTTTCAAAAGCACCTAGACATGAAAGGTGCTTGAGAAAGCAGAGTATTGTTATTATTAATAATTACAAAAATTAACCAAATATTTGTCTAGCAGCATCCATCCCCACTGCTGTTTCTTACATAAAACACACAAATGCTCTGACTGCCAAGCCAAAGCCTCAGAATCACTACATCAGCCCTAGAGTATCGAGAAGGGGGGCAAAGTGCCTTGGGTCTAAAAAGGTTTGTCTGTTCCAGCAATTAATTTAATTGTCCTAAATATAACCCAGGTATAGTGCAGATCCAGATTGCTGGCTGACAACAAACCCAAACAGGGCCCAGAGGCTGCGAGGCAGCAGGTTAAATGCTGCCTCTGAAGCTGCTGGGCTGATCCTGGCACACGAGTATATTTTCTCTTGGTATTCGCCGCCGCTTGCTGCTGTGGAGTTGAATTCTCGTAAAATGTTTATCAATGCCTGGGCATCTTCCAAACCAAGAAAGGGTGTGTGAGAAGTGTCCCCTTGCAGTCAGCAGAGACTGGATTTCATCACTTGTTTTAATTCCTGTCTCGTAATTTTATTGCTTTTTTTTCTCCTGTTTTCTAATAAGCTCTTCTAACACCTAATGAAATCAGTTCTTTTTTCCTTCTACTTACCTCCCCCTGCTGCCATCACGATTACCTAGACTAGAAAAATACCGAGCACAGGGTCCTGCAGGCTGGGGTTTTAGTGACTGATTTCAACTGACGTGAGCAGAATCGGCAATGAACTTCAATGTCATGGTATTTTGATTCCTCCCTCTTCCGTATTGCATTAAATATCTGAAGGGGACGAATGCCAAGGAGTGAGAAGAATTCTTTTGGGTCGTACAACCAAAAATGAAACTAAGAAAGGAACCATTTCCAGAGGGGGAGATGCAGTCAGCTGTGCAATCCTAATCTGTAATAGATGGCATCTCTCACTGATGTGATCTCTATTATCCTCCTATCTCAGCATCTCACAGGCTTTAATGGATTCTTCCCTCCAGCACCTCTTCAAGATCGTCCCATTGTCCTACACACATTTTACTAACCAGGACCAGAAGCACCAAGAGGCCAAGACCCAGCTTCCCTAAACTATGTGGGCACTCAAGTTCCTGTTGGTCGCTGTCTAAAACACCATCTGTAATCTGGGCAGTACATTATTTAACAGGAAATATATTTGCAAAGGTAAAAAAAAGTGCTCTGCAACCACAGAGAGGCAAACAAATCTCATAAAATCCAAGTTTGTTATTTCCTCCTCTGCTTTCAAAACAAAACACAATAATTTTAGCAGACAATTAAACTCTCTGATTTCCAAGGGAGGCAGGCACACAAATACTTTTGAGGATCTGAGCCCACATGATTACGTAAGGAATTAGAAGGGAATTAACCCAATCGCTGGAGCATCCTTGTGGGGACGATGTCATCCACACTCGGGGCTGCTATATGGGAACATGTCAGAGCAAAATGCAAAATTCAGAAATACTTAAAATTTAAATCAAAAAAATGTCACAGCTTTGCTCCATGTCAGGGTAATATCTAGCCTGATCCCTTTCTACCTCCTGCCTCACCACCGTGCTGTCTGTACTCCAAAAAGCCAGGAAAAAAAAGCCCACCATTGCACGTCCTCCTTCCAGCATGGGGGACCTCCATGTGGGACAGTTGCCTGTGGATTGGTTGTCTGTGCATGACCCTCTGTGCATGGACACAAGCTCTGTGTCAGGGCAAACAGCCCTGGGCACCCATGAGACATTTGGCAGCAGGACTTGGGGTGCCCTGTGCCGAGCAGACGCAGGGATGTGGGGACAAGGCAGCAGCAGGGCAGGATTTCCGTCATCCGGCAAGGATCTCGCATTTCTCCCTCCACCCTGGGGCTGCTCATTAAATATACTGTGATATTAAAACAAGGCTACTTTAAAAACATCAAAATAAGCAGGAGCGAGCAGGATTTGGGGAAGTAATGGGGAAGGTTGTGGGCCTGATCCTGCTCTTCCTCAGGACATGGTAATGAGGAGCATTGGGTGAAGACTGTTCCGAGGTGGGCTCCTTGATTCCAGCCTGAACGGGACATAAAGAGATCTGGCTCCTTTCCCGTATTTTAATCCTGTCACAGTCGAATTTATCATGCTGAAACCGGTGGAGTTGTTTCAGGAGTGAGGGCTGGGGCAGCAGCAGACCTGGGAATGCAGAATGAGGACAGTGGGAACCAAACCTCCCTGCCCGGGATGGACGCAGCTCCCAGCACGGCTCTGACGATAAAAGCAAACCTTCCGGGGCAGGCAAAGGCTGCCTCGACTGTCACTTTAATTGAAACCTTCTGCAGCTGTATACTTCACCTCACGTTTAATGATTCACCTCTTAAGCAGCCCACTTGTACCTTTGTAATCTTTCTGAAGGTTAACTTGTTGATCCTCGAAACTTGTCTGGAGGGAGAGAGGCAATTTGCAGGGAGGCTCGGAAGGAAAAAAGTATCAAGTTTTCTGATGAAAAATGTTTTTATTGAGGGAGAAGGAATGAGAAATTAACTGCAAAATTCAGAAGAGCCGATAAGACTTTGGAAAGAAAAAAGAAAATAAGAAGGAAAAAAAAAATCAATAAAAAAATAGGAGGGGTCGGGGGAGCAGTTAGGTTTAGCTTCCAGTTCCTGGGAGATGGTTTATTTCTGCTTTATAGGGATCAAAAATATATTTGTCATTTACCAAATTAAATAAAAATAATCCTAGCATTAAATTATTTTTAGGACATTAAGAGTTACGTTCTTATGGGTAATAACCTTTTTGTAACACTGTAATGGAGTAACTGGCAATTTCATACAGCTTCACGATCGATTTTTCCTATTTGCCATGTACCTATGCAAATAAATATCCCATTTGATTCATGCCCATATCGTAGGATCTGCCTGCTGTTTCTTACTCCTTTAATATTTAATTATTTAAAACAAGGAGAAATCTCACAGGAATTTTTGTCTCAAAAAATAGCTGAGTTTTTCTTGTCATTCGAGAATAACAGAAAAAAGATGTGAAAATCTAATTCTTTTTAAGTCCTAAAACTGAAACTCAAATAAGGACGAGAAGAAAAAAATCTTAAACCCCAGAAACCAAACTTCCTCCCCTCTCTTTTTACATGAATATTCTGAGTTTTTACTGCAGCTATTCATAGTCATACCTAAATGTAGTCTATAAATCTACTAATATATTATTTAACACTCTAACTACTGGTATAAAAAAATTATAAAATATTCTGTTGGCAATACATTTAATTGAATTCTTTTTAGAGACAGCTTGTTACTGCCAGACATGCTTTTAGAGATAGTAGGGAGAAATAAAAGAATTCCAGAAGGCAGTAAAACAAATAATTACCATTTTCACCATTACTTCCAGATACCCTCCTATCCAGTCACTAAATCCTTTAAGTCTAAATCAAAGAGTTTCCGTGAACAAAATTGCACAGATCATTTCAAAGAATATAAAAATTACGTTGATGTTTTATTTGAAGAGAGAAATTGAAATTCACGCAGCACTCTACTGGCTGAGATGTCCGGGGAGTTATTAGAGAAAAAACAGAAATAAACCAGGCTAGTTTAGCCTGAACTTTAGAGGCTTGTTTCAAAATGATCAGGGTCAATGCAAATCCCTCTTTTAATTACAATGTGCTTGTGCCTGTAGAAGTTTGAGGCTTTGTCCTTCTTCTTAGGCTTTCTGCTGATTTTTAATATCAGCTATCTGCAAGATTCTCTGAGACGTAGGAGTAATAAATAATATTATAAACCATTCAAATAAAGCACTGCCTTTTATTCCTTTTATTACTTTTTTCCCCAACAAAGCATCTTGCACATTTGAAAATAGGGTTTGAACTATCTCAGCACAGCTCCTAATCAGAGAAGTATCTGTAGGGGTTAGTGAGGTTTTTTTCACGGTAACATCTGAACATTGACAGATCTGCTGAAAAGAAAAGAGGTCAGTAGTGCTGCTCAGCCACGGGCCAGGGATCTTCAGCTTCCACTGGTCACACACTTCAGTTTGGTGCGTGCCAGGATGACAGGATTTGGGGATATGCAGGGGATTGGGCTGGGGATGCTGATCAGGTGAAGGCTCCCCCACCATGTCCCCTGCCAGGAGGCTTCCTGCCCAGCACAGCCCCACTGAGGCACAGACAGGCTTTGGTCTATAACTGGTTAAAAATCAACTGTGTCTGGTGGGGGGGCAGGAGGTAATTATATGCAGCTTGAAAACTTCTGGATGAAATTTCCCTTTCAAATCAAAGACAGGGCAGAAGTGATATGGGGGCTGTGAGTGGAATGGAGACAGTCCTTACCCGCCTTCTGAGAACTGCTGTTTACGCTCAGCCAGTTTGGGAGATCAGACAGGAGACAGGCAGATATCTTGCTCCTATGTGGCAAGAAAGTAATTTTTGACAGGCAAGTCTACACTGTCTCCTGACAGCAAGCACCAAGCAGATATGCCAGTTATTTGGGCAATTTTGCCAGAATATTATCCTGGGGGTTGATGTGCACACAGCACGGATGCACACCCCTCCATCATGAGAGCAGCTTTTCTTGAGGAGCATTCATTACCCCAAACGGGATGTCTGGACGTGGCACGGGGTTAAAATATGTTCTCAGGCCGTGTGGGGAGCCATGGAGTGGCATTGAGGCACTGCAGGCAGGACAGCCACACACCCCTCCATCTCCTCATCCCTCCGGTCCTGTCCTACAGGGCACCCCGTGCTTCTCTTCCCAGTGACCATCCAGATGCCAACAGATGCCAAGTGGTATCTGCAGCCACCTAAAGCCTCTGCACGAGGCGTGAAGGGAGTAGCACAGACTGGGCCAGGGGCTTGTGGCCGGTGGGCTCAGTAGGAGTCAGGCTGGGCCAGGGTGAGGCATGGTCAGGTGTGCCCAGGGCGTGATGGGACAGCCAGGTTTTACCACAACATTCAAGTTTTTCCACTCCCAGCCCTTTCCCTTGCAGTAAAGACCGAGTTAGATCACAAACGCTCAAATTTAAAACAAGAAAAAAATAAAAAGAAAGCAAGAGAAAGGAGCCCTGATGAGCACTGCAGCACCCCACTCCCTGCCATTCCCACACATCCAGCTGCTGCTCCCTCTTCTCCTCTCAGTCGGAGCCCATGCCTCTTCCGATACCCAGGAAAACATTTTGTTCTGCGTAAAAGGCTAAAGCTAACACATGACCAGCGAGAGGCAGCAGTTTGTTTAGCTCTTGGAGTTTATTTTAATTGCGGCCTTGTTTTGTAATGAGGACGGCTGCAGCAGGGGGAGCCTGCTGGGATCCAGGGGGCTGTTCCAGAGGAGTTTCCTTATCAATAAAAAGAAGTCTCAACTAGTTAAATTAACAACAACTGCATGGCATGCATGCTCAGCTGCTTTGTTTTCTGGGAAGTTAAACTGTACACATTTGCTTATCAAGGATTTCAGTGGCTGGCTGGGATCACAGGTCCCCTCCGAGTGCCACCTTTCACATCCCTCGCCTCCACCAGGGAGGAATGAAGACGGGAGAAATGGGCTCTGTGTTCATGCTGACAGACACAAAACAGCCAGGTAAACCTTAGCAGTTTGTTATGATGATGCATGAAAAAAAAGGAAGAAAAAAAAATAAAATCATGTGATTTTTATGCAAATCAGATGAATTGGACAGTTTAAAAAAACCTTAAATGTCATGTAGATAAGATCACATACACCTATAGCAGTGTCATGATGTTCTCTGTATATTACATTCATAATGGAAACCAAAACGTGTTACAGAAATCAGACACCCACAAAAAACTCTGAGATTGCACTGAGAACAGGTTCCTGCAAAGCACTGGCCTCTGACAAAAAAAAAAAAAAAAAGGCAAAAGAAAAAAAGTAGGTTAGATTAGAAAACAAGATAGTTGAATTCAGGCAGGGACTCGGCTGTCCCTGCACAGCCTGGCCTCGCTGCATTCGCATTAATATGCGCAAAACTCCTTTTAAGTAACGTTCATGCAGCAGCACCCAGCTCCGAAATGGGCAGGCTACTCTTGAAACACATCCTCGAGGGCCATGGGGAAGGGGAGAGGTTCAGAGGCTCTCTTCTGTCAAGCTAAACTTTTCTCTCTAAGACAGTTTTGGTTTTTTTCCCTTTAAAAGTCCTGGCAGTTATTTTTATGTGAGGATGGGGAAGCCTTATGGCCTGAAGGAGTTAATTTCAAAAGAAAAAATTATAGTGGGGTACTGTTTATTTAAGCAGTGTTTTGTAGAAGACAAGGCATTTCTTTCCAGGGGTGCGGTTCACCTGGGAAAAATACGCACTGGCCTCGATGTACCATCAAACCTGCTCTGTGTCCCCTGGAGGGAAACAGCCCAAGCCCCGGGACCCCCCTCGCTGCCAAGCAGCACCTCCAGCTCCGAGCCCCTTCACCGTCCAACTGCAGCTCCCAGGGATGGCTGAATAATTTCACACGGCTCTGTGCCCTGCACACCAGCACACAGGCAGTGGGGTTGCTTTTCATCCCAGGAGCTTTGCAAGGGGAGGACACGAAGGAGCTGGAGAGGGACAGTGCGTAGGAGGGTGCAAGGCACCTGTGGCAATGCCCAGCATTCCTCCTGCTCCTTGGAGCTGCTCCAGCATGACCAGAAATACCCCGGTCAACGCCAAGGGGGACCATTTCCCAGCAGCATCGCCCCTGTTCCAGCGTCGCCACCACTTTGAGGGGTGGCACTTGCGGGTCCAAACCCTTGCCTGGGTGAGGAGCTCACTGCAGCGTAGTGGGTGTTTTTGAGAGAGGGGTGCGTGGGGCTGACCCCCCCAGCGGGGTTGCCACAGCCTCCCACAGGCAGGTCCCCACTGCTGCTCCTCCACGTGCCACACAGGCACCTCGTGGGTGTGCAGGAGCCACGCCGAGCCCAGGGCCACTGAGAAGCACCCCGCAGCTGACATGGGGCTGCTGGTGGCTTTGCACACTCCCAGCAGTGACCCTCCCCACCACCGTGCCTCCGTTCTCCCCCAGAGAGAAGACACTGGCTGTCGGCTTGCGGAGGCAGGGGAAGCTGTCCCACCGGGACATTGCCACCCCGACAGCCACCACCACTGCCAGCGGCTGCCGTGCTGGTGCCCAGAGCTGGGGCAGGCAAAGGAAGAGGATGGCAAGGCCTCACTCAGCAACGATCCCTCTGGCTGATGGTGGGAAGAGGCTCTCAGGGAAATGACTCTATCCCCAGCTCCCTGAAGTCCCCAGCGAGGCACCACAGGGACCACTGCTGCTTTGGGGGCACCAGGTAGCAGTAGGGAGTAGAGGAAGGCGGCAAGAGCCCGTGGGCAGCTGCAGCTGGGCCCCGAGTGACAGCGAGGGAGTAGGAGAAGGTGTGACAGCAGAGCAGAAAGGCCAAAAACTCAGCAAAGGCGCCCAGGCCACTCAGTTCCCAGTCCGAAAGGGATGTTGCTGGCTGCTCCCTGTGTCCCCGCAACGAGGCGGGTTAGGATGGAAACTCTGATGCAAGCCCGGCTTGGCTGTGGCCAGGCAGAGTGAGAAATCTCCCCCGTAAGAGCGCTACTTGAACGGAAGCCGTGTTCGACCTCGGGTCTCCACCAAAAATCCCCCAAGCGGCAGCCCTCTCGCTGCTGCTCCCGAGCGTCCCGCGGGCGCTGGGCTCGCTGGGCTCCGGCTAAAGCGAAAGCGTCACACGCTGCAGAGAAATGACAAACAGAACAGATCTGTCGCCCCCAACAACCCCCTTCCTTCGGGTTTCATTGCTGGGGAAAAAGAAGAAAAAAACAAATCAAAATCCCGAAACTGAGTTGCTGCTCTTGGGTCCGTCCCTCCTTCGGTCACTCGCAGTGCCGGGAGCCCCCATCCCTGCCCGGGGCCGGCATCGGAGTCGCACAAGACACACAGCTCCAGCTGCACTCACTCCTTGGGAATTCCATGTTTCATTTTAACTACAGGGAAGCCGTTTCTCCAGCATATCTGTACTACCTCAAGTGTCTCGGGAGTACCATCCCTGTCTTGCCACCGAGCTATTTTTAATGACGAGNCCCCCCCCCCAATCTCCTCGCTTTAAAATGTTTCTGTTCAAGAGCTCAGCTGAGAAATCAAAATAAAGGCAGCACCCAGGGACTTTGCGTCCAAGGGGCCGCTCCGTGGGCTCGCCAGTGCTGGAATCAGTAGCTCCGAGCAACTGCACCAGCAGACCGAGGGCACCGTGACCTGCGGTGGTTATTCTCGTAAACAAATTTCTATTAATCACCAGGGCCCGGGAATGCCTTCACAGCCCAGAGCGTGCCTTCCCCCGCTCCCCGCCACCCCGACCGGCAACTCGCAGCCCAAAAACCCGACCGAGAAAGCAAAATAAGCGATCCAACCACCCCCAAACTCAACCTTTGCTGCAGGCCTCCTGACATAAACACGCGAGACTGGGGTACAGACTCAAGAAATCTCCACTTATTTTCATCCAAGGAGCCACAGGGGAGCGGGGAAGGTCGGGGTGACAGGTCCCCTTCTCTGCACCCGCTGCGAAACCCACCCGAGACACTGATTGCCAAGGCTTTGCATTATTCTCCCTCTCCACCTCCCAGCAAAGGCCTTCGCCCGGCAAGAGGCAAAAAGTGCAGAAATAAAATCCCTTTCCAGAAAAGCCAAAGCGATTTTGCATCCCCAGCACAGTACAACAATTCCATACAAGCAGAATATTTATAGACTTACAGGTTTTTTTGCAACAATAACAAAACAGTTACACAGAATTAACCCACCACTTGAGTGTCCTGAAAAGGAAAAGAGAACACGGATGGAAAAAAAATAAAAGAAGAA
>VXBU01000060.1:76735-90670 GCA_013400315.1 Bombycilla garrulus | reverse complement strand
TGCCTTGAGAACACCAACAAACGATTCCAGACTACTCCTTCAACAGCACGGGCCGGAAACCTGGACTTTTCTACATATTGCGGGGTCTCCTGGGGTTAAGGAGATCCCAGCAGTTGTGGCATCACAGACCAGAACAAAGACCACAACAATTATCAAATCAGAATAGGGTAATGAGAAATGAAAGCAAATCTTAATACCTCTGCCCCCCACCCCATCCTTCTTCATGGGCTCAACATTATTTGTGAATTCTCTACCTCCTACCCGTGAGCAGCACAAGGAGATGGGGAATGGAAGTTATAATCAGTTCATCACCATAGTTTCACATTTCTTTCTTCTGTTTCCCCTGCTCCAGCATGATATCCCTCCCATGAAAGACAGTTTCTCCAGGAACTTCTCCAACATGAGTCCTTTCCACAGGCTGCAATTCTTTCCAAACTGTTCCAGTGTGGGTTCCTCCCATGGAATGCAGTCCTTCAGGAATAGCTTGTTCCAGTGTGGGACCCCCACAGGGTCACAAGTCCTGCCAGAAAACTCACTCCTTTGTATGCTCCTCTCTTCACAGGGCCACAGCACCTGGAAGGAGTGTGCTCCAGCACAGGCTTTGCCATGGGGTTGCAGCATCCTTCAGGAGCATCTACGTGCTCCCCCATGGACCTCCACAGGCTGCAGGGGGACAGCCTTCCTCACCTACACCTATGGTCTTCACTACAAGCTTCAGTGAAAACTCTGCTTTGGCACCTGGAACACTTCTCCTCTTCACTGATTTTGGCATTTGTAGATCTGCCTTACAAATTCCCACTCCTCTCTTCTCTGGCCACAGTTGTTCCTGCACAATAACTTTTTCCTGTTTCTAAAATATATTATCCCAGAGGTCTGATGATGAGTACGGTCTCAGCCACAATGAGACTGTCTTGGATTTTTTTTGCATTAGCTCCATCAGACATGGGGGAAGCTTCTATCAGCTTCTCACAGAAGCCACCCCTGTAGTCCTTCTACAAATTCACAGTTAACTGTACAGTATAGTGGAGAACAGAATTTAAACACAAAGCAAACCTAAAGAATTTATTAGTGTTCCTGAGAACCTGTCTGGAAAAGCAAAATCCAGTGCATCAAGCTATCCATAATGAATTCATTAAGAGTAACATCCGGAGTTGAAGAGGCTTGATGATTCATTAAGTTAGGTACCTGCCACAGACTTAGGCAGGATTGGCAATAACTGCTTAGAAAATATGGAGAAAATTATTTCCAAAGAGTTGATAATGAGTAGGCCCTGTTGTATATGAGTAAGTCCTGTTAAAGTGGTTCAGGAAAAGCATATATTACCCTGGGATGCTTCAGCAAGAACATCAACATCAACATCAAGAACATCAACAGAAGGTTGTTATGTAAAGTATCACCTCCAATGTACTCAGCAAAGCCTCTACTGACACTTTGCTACTCAGTGCTTGAAAGGTGTTGACAACTAAATGACACAACTGCAGGATAAGCAGGTAGACATAGAAGGGAAAGTATGCAAGCATAGAAAGCATGCAAGAAAACATAAGTATAGTTTCAAATAAAGCAAGGAGACACATCCTACATCTGCAGAAATAGCGAATTGCTTGTGTAAGTTGTCCCCGGATGTCACGAAGTCTCTGACACTAGGAATTTTTAAAAATTGGTTGGACAAATGACTGTTGGAGAAATTACACAGAGAGGTTAGGCAGAAATAGATGATCTTCCTGAGGTCCTCTTCCATACTCAGTTCTTTGATATATCAGTATTTTCAGGATATCACACAAGAGCAGAAGCAGATCTTTGAGAGTGTGACAATAAGAAGGAAAATTTCAAAGTCATGTAGCTAGAGTTAAATGTTAATAATACAATTTCTCTGTAACTGTCTATTCTTGTTTGTAAATTGCATAAACATCCACTTCAAAATATTTTATAGGGGTAGGAGGAAGGAAAAAAAACACTTATATAACATGTTATAGTTTAGAACAAAAACAAGGCAAGACAAACAAAACCCAAAACCAACCAACCAAAAAAAATTACCAACCAAAACATCAGTGCCAATTAAATACTCCTCACTTGTGGGTGTGGATACTTCATGTTCTTTGTAAAAGTTTGTTTCCCAGATCAGATCAGCTACAGGCAACTTGGGTAATTTCACTGAAGACTTTTCACATATGTAATAAATAACCAAAATTAAATGCTCAAGTGTCATTTAGAATAAACACCCTAAATTTTGAAAAATCAAAATGTATTTAGAGGCAACTTGTGAAAGACTAGAAGCCCTCGAGGCTGAATTTTGTCTACAAATGAGAAGTCCTTTTTCCCAAACTCCATTTGAAAGCACAGAACTCATCACAAAACATACCCTTTTGATTATAATAATGAGAAATGGCTGTAAGGCAGATCTTGAAATCTCTTCTGCAGTCAATACAGCATCTGATTGAGTATAATTGGTAAAGGATTCAAGATAATTGCAAGGTATGAAGGAGTAGCAGAATTAACTACCACATTTACATTTTCAGAAAGAACTTAATATAAATCTGGATATCACAGAAGTTTAATGAGGGTTTAAAATTATAATTCTGATAGAATGCTCATTGTATATTCTGGAAATGTGAGCCAAGCACCAATCAGAAATTAATTTCAACCAGCACCTTGTTCAGATTATCAGATCAAACTGAAGCTGTATTGAATTTCATTGTCTTTAATAGTTGCATTAATGCATTTATTAGAAGATGTTATTAAAAAAAACCCAGTCTATTTCATTTCAGGGTGCTACAAAATCATTGACAGCAATTGCTAGATTTGTTAGGTTTATGACTCTGATTAGCCATTTCCAAGTAGATCAAAGATTAATAGTAAAGCTCAGAAGTCTGGATTCAGCCATGAAAATGTTAACTAGGTGATAGTAATGATTATCATTGACATAGGGCATCAGGTCTATGAGCTGTGATGAGGCAGTGTTTTTGTGAACACCGTTACTACTCAGATAGTTTGCATGGGAAGCTGGAGGAATCAGTGGACATTTTCAAGGCTTTTTAAAGATAGTCTTATTGCAGAGAAATAATATAAATTATAAACTATACTTTCAGTTCCACTCGGAAACTCTCATATTTCTACAAAATGTCCAGAGTAAATACAAGAGGAATGCATATGCTCATAGTTCAGTATGCACTGCCCTATAAATATACTTTCTTGTTTAAATTAAACAGCTCAATGATTCAGAAAGCATTTCAGCAGACTTAGTGTTGTACGTTCGCCAGTGAGATTTCACACCTAACAAGGAAGGACATGAGCTGTCTCATTTTTTTCAAGGATGGCACTATTTCCAGTCCTGTTAGCACAGGGGAAAAATACCTATTTCCTTTTAGAATTTTATAATAAGCAAGAAGATGAATACTGTCTCTTGGCTAGGATGGCAATAGCCTTTGCCACTATTTAAACTAGATGAACACATTACAATGAACTATAATGAACTGATTCGATATTGTCTTTTAACTTCTTTCTGATGGACAGGTTAAAATCCAAGCAAAAGGAACAATAAACCAACCCTGTTCTCTCTCTTTGCCCAATGAGCCCTGGAAGGTTTTACCTCAATAATAACTGCACATGTACCCAGGCAGGCTTGCACACCCCTTCCCACACATGCATCAAATTCACAGCCAGATTCTGATTCCTGAGACAAGCACTCATAAATCACAATTAGATCCATCTGTTTAAGAACAATTTGGCTCACAAGATTGAAAATACTGCAGTACACAGTTTACACTGAATGGGACTAATAGGGCTTATTGACACAGCTTTAAACTAGATGTGATAGGACAGAGAGACAATATCATGCTTGCCATTGGCAAGCTGTGGGATGACAGGTCAAGGTTAGAGGGACAGGGTACTGACAAGGGCCCACTTCCAGTGGCTCTGAACTGTGCTAGCCATACTGGACCACACTTTCAGTCTTACAGAGATGACCCAGAGGTAACAGAAACCAACAGGGAAAATACCCAGGAAAATATATCAAAGGATTTAAGGGATGTTCCTCCTGGAAGGCAACATGTCCATTAGCCCACCTGAAGTGCAACAATACACGCAGCATGGGCAACAAATAGGAGTAGCTGGAAGCCACTCTGCTGCTAGAAAGTTATGACCTTGTTGACCATAATGAAACTAGGTGGGAGAAACTATCAACAATGGCTACTGACGGGTACATGGTATTCAGAAGAAATTGTGAAGGAAGAAGATACGGAGAGCTTGCCCTCTACATCAAGAGGTGGATTAAGAGTGAAGGGCTATCTCTGCAGAAGAACCATGGGTAGGCCAAAAGTCTGTGGGTAAGAATCAGAGACAAAAGCAACAAAGGGATCCCTGTGGGTGGTGTCTACTGCAGATCAAGGGGACTGTATTCACAAAGACTTCCTGCTCCTGCTACAGGAGGCATCACACTCACAGGTTCTTGTCCACTCTGATAACTCTAATAACTGCCTGATCTGCAGGCAACCCAGAGAACTCAGGAAATCCATGGAGAAAAATTTGTTGAGCCAGGGCATAGACAGCAGCCCTACCAGAGGGGATGCAATACTGGATCTGATGGGCACCAGGGTAAGCAAACTAATCTTGATCATCAAAATTAGGGGGAGCCTGGGCTGCTGTTGGGGGTTAGGTGTCTTTCCTTTTGTTCTGTCTTAACCTACAGAATTTTCCCCAATAGCTGTAGGGAAACCTGACTGCTGGTATTTATGGGTACTTGAGGAGACAAAGAATTTGGCCAGGCCCAGAGGAAGGGGAAAAAGTAAAAGGGACGGCGAGGCCAGCTGCTAGCTCTGTGACTTGAGGGGAGGACACGCTCAGAACTGCTGTTGCTTGGGCAAGCTCTTCTTTGTCATTGTCATCATCGTTGCCGTCATTGTCGTCTCCTCCTTCTCCTTCTCCTTCTCCTTCTCCTTCTCCTTCTCCTTCTCCTTCTCCTTCTCCTTCTCCTTCTCCTTCTCCTTCTCTTCTTTCTTCTGTGAGGTGGGCTTGTGAGAGCAGCCACTAAACTGGGACCTTATTAACACCTGCCTCATTAAAAGAGGGACCTATCACCATCTACTTAGGTGCCCACAATCCTAAACCTCCCTCTCCCTGCCCTGCTGGGAGCCCAGGATGTCGCTGACCCACCACCTGCCGTTTCTTTGGTACTGCTCTGGGTTTCTCTATGCTGTGGGGGCTCTGCATCCACTGCCCTGCTGGGACATCCTGCAGTTTCCAGCTACCGCTGCAGGGTTTCTGTTACATCTCAATGGGCCCCAAAAGCCTCTCCTCCATCCCTCCCTGTCTCGGCTGAGCCACCATTCCCAACCGCGCCACAGCGCCCCCTGCAGCCGCGGAGGAATCACCGCACTGCCCTGCCCGCCGGGAGCCACCAGCGCCTCTGCTGGCTGTGCCTGGAACTGCACCCGGGGGAAAGGGCCTGTGGCCGAGCCGGCTGGCTCTGGGTTTGTGGTTCTGGTTGGTGTTACGCCACAGATGTTGTTTGTTTGCTTTATTATACATACTAGAAAAGAACTGTTATCCCTATTCTCATATCATTTTCTGACAGCCCCTTAATTTCAAAATTATAATAATTTGGAGGGAGGGGGTTTACATTCTCCATTCCAAGTGAGACTCCCATCTTTCAAACCAGGACAGCTGCACTGATCATGCATTGGTGGAGTTTGCAGTCCTGGAAGATGTAACTCAGGTAAAGAAATGCCTCTGAATTTTAGAAAGGCAAACTTCCAGCTCTTCCAGGAGACAGTCAACAGGATTCACTGGGAGACTTTCCTCAGAGACAAGGAAGTGGAACAGAGGTAGCAAATTTGTGGGGGAGTGATCCACTAAGCTTAAAATCTGGCAGTCCCCACGAGTAGGAACTCAGGGAAAAAAGGCAAGAGGACAGTTTGGCCGAGTAGGAAACTGCCGGTCTGACTAAAGGGAAAGAAGCAAATGCACACATACTGGAAACTAGTATAGATAACCTGAGAAACATATAGAGATTAAGATAGTTTTGTAGGGATATGGTGAGGCAGTCCAAGATGAAGCTGCAACTGAACCTGGCAAGGGACTTGAGGACCAGTTTTATGGGCATGTTAACCAGAAACAGAAGGTCAAAGAAGGTGACCCTTTCCAGTAAACAGAGGTGGAAAACTGGAAGCAGCAGATGAGGAGAAAGCTGAAGTATTTGACAAACTTTTGCCTCAATGTTTAATGGCAACCCCTGTTTCCACATATCTCAAGTGGATAGATGGCAGAATGGGGAGTAGGGAAGCAGAGTCCCTCCCACTCTCCATGATATTTGAAAAGTGCTGGCAGTCAGGTGAAGTTACAGGTGACTAAAATAAGGAGAATTTGTGCCTGTCTTTAAAAAAGGTAGAAAGAAAACCCCTGGGAACTACTGGAAACAGGTTCTCCTAGAAGCCATGTTAAGGCATCCGAAAGACAGCTAGCATGACTTCATCAAGAAGTCCTGCTTGACCAATCAAGTGGCCTGCTATGATGGAGTGACTGAAACAGTGGGAAAGGGAAGGGCTACAGATGTAATTTATCTGAATTTCTGTACAGCTTTTGACACAGAACGCCACAATACTCTTCTCTCTAAAACTGAAGAGGGCGGGATTTGGTGAGTGGAGTGCTAGACGGGTAAGATTGGATAGTGACATCCAGAGGGTAGCGGTCAACAGCTGAGAGTCATAACAGACATCAAGGAAAAGTGGCGAAAAATGAAAGAGTAGGTTTAGATCAGATGTTAGGAAGAAATTTTTCCCTGTGAGAGTGGTGAGGCAAGGGAAGAGTTTGCCCAGAGACATTGTGAATGCCCACTCCTGGAAGGCATCCCTGTCCATAGTAGGGCAAATGATCTTTATGGCCCTTCCCAACCGAAAGCATTCTATGATTATATGATTTGTTTTCAATTTTCAGGTTTACCTTTATGTACTTTGTGTAATCCCAGGAAACTGCTGTAGATAAAGCTGAAAAATAAGTTATATTTTCATATAATTATTTCCATCTCTTCATTACTTAGGAAATTAAGAAAGAATACCCATCTCTTCCCACCCTGAATAAATGCTTATTCTGAGTCAGAGTTTCTATTTTTTGTGCAGAGGAAAGGAAATGTTGGATCTAGTGGCTAAAATAGCCATGAGATATAATTTTTTTTAACATCCTAGTCCATGTTATATGGATTCTAGCTGTTTCTCTGGAAAGGCACTGATCTTCTGCAGTCCATGTGCTACATCTATCCATGCAGACATAGGCACAGTCTGCTTTTAAAAGTACAGTAATTCCCAGAGAGCACAAAAACATTTAATATGCTGAAGACTAAATATAGTTACAGTTTCTGTTCGCTTGCCCATCCAAAAGTGGTAGTGACTTCCTTCAAAATTCTGTGAAGAAAAAAATAATTTGAGAATCTCATTATATTTTGAACAGATTATTTTGAATTTTCCATTTTCTCAGTGAGAGTTGAAGCAACATTGTACTACACACTCCACAAATCATTCTCATACCAGGACTACTCTCCCGACAATCTCACTTTTTTGATGGTGTGTTGTTCTCAGACATGAACACAAATACTCACAAGGGTTTAATTTATTGAGAATATAAACATATGCATTATTTCATATTATAGAGCTAAGCCATGGAAGAATCACTAAGACCTACAGAAAGCAACACTATATTTTGTCTTTTAAGATACATTTCTTTTTCTGACAATTTTTAGCTCAGTAACCTGAACTGTCAATCATCTCACCATGAGAATACAGTATGCTATTTTCACACATATATGTGAAATAGCAAAACACATTTTGATTTGAAACATGTCTGATTCAAAACAGATAGCATGGCTTCATGAAGAGCAAGTCCTCCCTGACCAGCTCAGTGGCCTTCTATAATGGGGTGACTGCATCAGTCGACAAGGGAAGGGTTACAGATGTCATTTATCTGGACATCTGTAAAGCCTTTGACACAGACCCCCACAATATCCTCTTTCCCTCTTAAATAGAAGAGAGATGGATTCAATGCGTGGACTGTTAGATGGATAAGAAATTGTTTGGACAGTGGCATCCAGAGGGTAGTGGTAAATGGCTCAGAGTCCCCATGGACATCAAGGACAAGTGGTAAGCTCAATGGACTCAAGGGTGCATACTGGGACAAGTGTTATTTAGTATGTTCATTAATGACATGGACAGAGGGATTGAGAGCACTTTCAGCAAGTTTGCAGATGACACCAAGCTGAGTGACTGAGTGGTGCAGCTGACACTCCTAAAAGATGGGATGACATCCAGAGGGACCTGGGCAAGCTTGAGAAATGGGTCCATGGGAATCTCATGAGATTTAATAAGACCAAGTGCAAGGTGCTGCACCTGGGTTGGAGCAGCCCCCAGTCTCAGCAAAGGCTGGAGATGAACAGATCAGAACAGCCCTGCCCAGAAGGTCTTGGGGGTGCTGTGGCTGAGAGGCTGGACATGACCCAGCCATGGGCACTCCCAGCCCAGAGAGCCAAACGTGTCCTGGGCTGCATCCAGAGCAGCGTGGGCAGCAGGGCCAGGGAGGGGATTCTGCCCCTCTGCTCTGCTCTGGTGAGACCCCACCTGCAGTGCTGCATCAACTCTGGGGTCCCAGCACAGGAATGACATGGAACTGTTGGAGAGAGTCCGGAGGTCACTGAGACCATTAGAGGGCTGGAGCACCTCTCCTGTAAAGAAAGGCTGAGAGAAATTGAATTGTCCAGTCTGGACAACTGAAGTCTTTGGGGTAATCTAATGGCATCTTTTCAGTACCTGAAAGGAGCCTTCAAGGAAGCCTGAGACTTTTTTGCAAGGGCATGTAGTGACAGGAAGGTGGAATGGCTTCAAAATCAAGATTTGAAAAACTGTACTTTTAGTATAGATATTAGGAGGAAATTCTTCCTTGTGAGAGAGGTGAAGTAGAGGAAGAGATTGCCCAGAGAAGTTATGGATGCCACATCCCTGGAAATGTTCAAGGTTAGCTTTGAAGGGGACTCAGAACAATCCATGCTATGAAAGGTGTCCTTGCCCTCAGCAAGGGGTCTGGATCTAAATTATTTTTTAGAACCTTTCCAAACCAGGCCATTTTACGATTCTGTGATTTCTTAATAATCAAAAGGTGCTATAAGCCTTAAAAGAGCAGTATAATATCTTCAAACACACATTATGCATGTGTTACCTTATTCATAAACACCACACATAATGGTAATTCCTTAGAAATATACAATTAATTTAAAATTTATTGCAAAACATTTTAAGAGTTGAATTCACAATGAAATTATTAACAACCATCTCCAGTTTTTGATATATTTTTTAAATGATAACTCAAGAGATCATCCTGTTTTTAAGGCAGTAAGAGAGCACAGACCTAATGAATTAGGAAGCTAAGTTCTAAGTAACACTAAAGAAAGTTTTCTTTTCAGAGAAGGATATGGCTATTAAAAACTAAACACAAAAAGTATATCAATGTGCAAACAAAAGAGCTTGCCAAATTGCTCAAAAGAAAACAGAAGGCTTTAAAAACTTTTCTCCTGAGTGCCACTATCCGACTTTCTATTGTAACTTCTGTCATCACTGCTTTATTCCCTTGCTTCCTCCATCTTCCTCCCCTAAGCTGAGGTTTTAAACCACAAAAGTTTCCACAAAATGCCAGATAGTCTCCCTCCTGCCAAAAGAGTGATTAAAGAGGGTAAATGTCTATACTTACGCATGCATGTTGTTCTGAGAACACAAGTTTTGCCTATAAATATAAAGGAATGGAAAGAGCAATTGAATAATAGTAATATGGGAAATATTAGTCTTCTTTTGCTGTATACACTTAAAACCAGATGACTTTTCCATTATTTCATGCTGTATCTGAACTTCTCTTTGTCACTCATGTCTTTAATGTTTGTCCAGAATTTTTTGTATTTCCACCAAAAAAGAGAAAAGCAGAAGCCACATGTAAGTATGTTGCTGGCAAACATTTCTGCCACTTTCACCTCAAATGTAAGAACCAGACAGGCCAGATGGCAAGGCTTTTAAAAGTGCTGAGATTCATAGTAGTTTCCACTGATTTCAGAAAGTCCTCTATATACCTAGTATACTTCACACGTCTAGGTCAAGAGCTACACTAACAGCTTGACTGTGGACATTTGCATAGTCACAGTATAGTCAATGAGACTGTGCAGCAATTATACAAATCCCTCTCCTCTGGATGGCTAACAATGATTGTAAGACAACCAATCTACAATGATTTTCATATTGTAAGACAATAAACTCAGTGTTTATGTAACAGTCAGAGTGCAGGGAAATACATAACAGGGGAAAAAAAATGTGCCATTATATATCATTATGTGAACTGTAAAGCAATCTGGAGAATATAATTCCATTTCAGTATGACAACCAGTGAGCACTTAGTTTCATCATAGACTATAAAGTCTATTTTTCCACCCAAAATTATATGATTTTTGGCAGAAAAAGAGACATTAGCTTCCACCTCAAGCTGTCAGAGTTCGTTTTTTAAAAAATCAAATAATTTCCTTATATTGTAAGTCACAAGGGACAAATCTGGAAACATACAAGGCCAAGTCTGAGTTAACTTACACCCTTTTCAACTCCATTAACTTCAGTGGTATTGGCCACAGTTGTGAGTAAAGTTGGAACTTGGCCCATAGAAACAACTCTGTTTCCAATATGATTTGGGTTTTTTTTTCTTTTACTATGCATTTTACAGCCTTTTTATACCATATTTCTTTATCTGAGAAATATTTGAAAGAAACAATATAAGGGCATAATTAGAAATGACCCAATTCATTTCATGCAAATCCTGGCATTCAAAATAATATGAATATTACTAAACTCGAGGCAACATTCTCTTTCAAAAATGGCTTTATTAAATTACACTACATTAACAGAATGCTGTCATTAGCAGAAAGTTTCTCAGACACAGAATGACTGTTTGTCAGATATGACTTGTTGAGGCACTCTCGAATATAAGCGTGTAGCATTGCAGAGTACCCAGACCAAGAAGAACTGTGAAGCCGTCTTTGTCTCCCATAAAAGGTAAAGGAGCCCAAGCATTCTTTCCCAATGTGGAAATGTTCTGAACCAGGACACTTCATTGGACCCCCTGGACATCACCCTACCCCTGGAGCTACCTAGATTGGACAAGTGCCAGAGCCCCACCTGAGCCATAAAAAGCACTGGATAGCGGAACCTCGTGGCATTTTGGGGGTGTTATAGCAGAGACATGGACCTGTGGTCTCTGGCGCGGCTTTTTCTCTTTAGAGTTTGTTATTTTGGAAGTTAATAAACCTTTTTTTATTTCCAACACTACCCAAGGTGTCCACCCTGCTATTTTATGCCGCTGGATATTTGTAAGACAAAAACCCAAACGGGAATGGGAGCTCCGAGGGCCCATAACAGCTGGCCCAAGAAGAGATCCCATCATAAGCGGAAAGTTTTCTCTCTGTGGGAACCACATATGGTGAATCCAACTCGTGACTCAGCCCAGGCAGTGTTGGGGAAAGCACATATCCAAAATATCCTGAGATTAAGATTCATGAGCTAACTCTCTCTCTCTCCATGTTGTTAATCTTTGCTGTTTCCATAGAATTTTCCAGGAATTATACATGTCATTTAAACACCATGGCTTCTGTCTTATCCTTCTTTTTTTTTTTTTTTGGTACCCTAGAGCTGAGAAAGCAATGGCAACAGCCCAACAGCAAAAGTGCTGATCCCAGTGTAAAAAAACTTTATATTTGGGACTGGTTTTGATCACTACCTTTTGTCATAACTATATACAACATTAAAAAAGAAAAAAAAAAAGAGATTTTTATGATTATGTCTCAGCTTTCAAGAGTGTTTCAAGAGTCTCTTTTTTTTAGTACCATGTGACTTTTTCTACAAAGCAACCCTACATCAACCTAACCTGAAATTTCAGAACACAGTTGTTCTTTTAATTTCTCCTCTTCAAAACTTAGCTGAGCTGCAGACATAAATTGCTAAAATAATCTTCACAAGCTTCAGAGATAAGAAGGTTTTACCAGATTTGTGTAGCCATTTGCTTTTCAATTTATTAGCAATATAAGAGACCTGTAAACCTACTACTGCCTGTTCCTAACATTTGCAGAAAGAGACTTTTTCTAATCCATTGTGGCAGTGAATGTTTGTGTTTCTTCTCCAGTGTCTTGGAACTGGGCCCACTATAAGTATAGTAAACAGAGCCCCTTGCCCTGAGGGTTTCACTGAGTTTACAGCTCTACTGTATTCTTTACGCAGCACACTTCTGTGGTTTAAATAATCCTTCTATTGCCTCCAGTGTTTTGAAGTTGATGGTGAAAATTTTATTAATCATATATTCTCCAACAAGTACCTACACAAATGACTTTATAATATCACTGAAATTAGCTGACGCCTTGTAGCATAAATAGATCAAATGGGGGATTAACTGAAAATAGATATGAGACCTGGGTTTTAGAACTGTTAAAGTCATCTTATTTGCTCAGGAGAGAGATTCTTAATTCTTCAGTTCTTCTATGTAATGTAAGCATCCACAATTAATATTTCAGGTTTTCACAGGTCAAAGATCCTTGCTCATGACTGTATACATTTTGAGGAACAGGTATTAAATTCTGCCTGGAAATCACACAGATTTTTAAAAAAATTCAAAACAATAAGTACACAAAATCTCTGGCAATGCTTAGAAATATGGCAAGGAGTGCCCTTTCTTAGTTTCAGAGTTACTGGGTTACACATCATAGAAGAGATGTCTTCCCAAGTTTTACTTCTTTTTACTTCATCAAAGAGTCTGAATATTTTTCAAATATTATAGAAATTCTAATAAAGTCCAGCCTGTCTCCTGTAGTGCTGGGCTTAATCTACCTAAGAACAGTTGAAAAGAACAGTAGAAAATACTACAGGTGTTTTGGGTTTTGTTTCACTTTTCCCCTGTATATGTCTTACATGATGAAACATGATTAAAAGAAAGTTAGGCAGATGCTGGACTTTGTGAAATAGTTTTACCAAGAAGAATAACAATGCTAAACTTAGAAATTTGTGTAAAGTAGTTTTTAAATACACTTTTAACAGTTAGAAAAGAAGTGACAAATCTTGCTGGGAAAATATATATTTGATTTTATACCCTTTATTATAGCTTATATTGGAGACTAGGGGAAGAGTTGCCTAAAAATTACTTAAGCCAAAGGCAGAGAGGTGCATATTCCTCATATAACCATTTTAGAAGAAAGCTGAATCTTTACCATGAGGTGCATCTACGCCTTTTCTTTAACATTTTCAAAAACAAAAAAGTAATCTAAACCAAAGCGCTGTACCAGTGAAGCTCACTGTTAATTTTGCTGCTGCTCAAAACTGTGGAAAGGCAATCCGTTACATCTCAGATTAGACATCTTGGCTGCAGCAACATAGGATTTCCCAGTGGTCTTCAATTCATAGTCCGTCAGGAGTCATCTGTCAGCAAGTCCTTTATGGTAATGAATCAGAACAACACTATTGTGCCAATAAAAGACCTAGTGGATTTGAGATGCAAAGATTTGTGCAGAGGGAGAAGAAAAGAAATACAGATAAAACGCACTTAGAAGTCACTTGAAAAAAGTTTTAGTAGGCATTCCCTGTGCATTCAGGTTAGGAACACATCCATTATAGTCAAAGGAGAAGTCAATGGTCTACAGAAAGTGAATGAAAATAAACCGAAAGAAAAACAGAGTTTTTGAGGTTTTTACTCACCTGTCCAGAAGCATCTTTTTTTCCTAGATGCTCTTTTATAGCCCGGAGAGTTCAGAGAACATGCTCAGGAAGACAAGTCTTTAAGGTAACAAAAAAGTAAAAAGCAGTTTAATGTAACCACCAAATCATGCATTAAGTGACTAGATAAAAAACAACACAACAGAGACATCATAGTGTATTTATATACTACCATAAT
>VXBU01000060.1:35215-70347 GCA_013400315.1 Bombycilla garrulus | reverse complement strand
TCATTACCTGAGCAGTCTGACCTATTGCCAATGTGCTGTAGTACCAAAGATCCAAGCAAAGTCCTAGAGTCTGAAGGAGTTTGGGTTTTTTCATTCTGTTATTCAAATGTTTCTACTGAGAATTTGTGAATTCATGCTGTGCTGGTTTCAGCTCAGGCAGAGCTAATTTCTTCTCAGTAACTGTTCCACTGCTGTGTATTGGGTACAGAATGAGAATGATGTTGGTAATGCACTGATGTTTGGGGTTTTTGCTAAATTGTGTTTATCCTAAATGAAGGACTTTTTTTTCTTTGACTCATGCTCCACCAGTGAGGAGGTGAGCAAAAGAGACTGTGAGGGAGCTGAGACAGCTGAGACAAGTGACTGGAACTGACCAAAAGGATATTCCACATCACAGAACACCATGCCCAGTATATAAACTGGGGGGAGTTATCTGGAAAGGGTTGTTCTGGATCCAGGAAGGGAGGTCTGGCATTGGTCAGTAAGTGGTAAGCAACTGTACTATGGATCACTTGGTTTTCACCCTTTTTATTATCATTCTTTTAATTGTTTACCATTATTTTACTTTATTTTCAATTACTAAACTTTTCTTATTTCAACAGACAAGTTTTATTTTGATTTTCCTCCCCATTCCAGTGGGGTGAGGGTGGAAGAGAGGCAGAACTGAGCAAGTGTCTGTGTGGTGTTTCATCTCCAGATGGGTTTAAAACCATGACACATGTTCACTGAGATGTTCCAGATTCTCTTTGCTTATCTCCTTCTGTTAAGAAACATTTAAAAAATGTATGCATATTTTATCATATGATCTCACTAATCAGAAACAGAATTCTAAAGTTGGTTTTTTTCGTTTTACTTATGAATACTGGAAGTCTATAACTACAGAATTTAATTCTCTGCAGCATTAGGAGAATATCATTTGGCTAGATTTTTACCAGATATAATGCATGTCTCCACCAATTTGCTATTTTTTGGACTTTACTGAATGCAAAGAAGTCATCCAAACAACAGGCAATAAGTACCTATTCCACCTACAATTCCTATTAGCCTTTTCTCATTGCATTCTTATTTGGCTAATTTGGTTTCCGGCATCTCCTTCTGATTGCATGACAGCAGTTTCAATTTATTTTTCAAAAATAGCTGGACTTTTTAGAGCAATAGTGTCTCGTAGTAAGATTACCTTCCAATTACATTGAACTGGTCTGAATTTAGTATCTCCTCAAAATACTAAAAGGTGTTCTATGTTCATTCAGTTTATAAAACAGAAGATCCTAATTATAACTAATCCTTTTGGAGTTATTCTTGTATAAGTTTCCATGAAGTCTTACAGAGACAATTATTTTTTTTCCTAATAACTTTCTGAATAAGTTTCTTTATCTGACAGACAAATCTTTAATTGGCATCTTTAAAATTAAAATGTCCTTCTCTTCAGTAGTTCTTACACTAGAGCATTTTTACTTTCCTAAAACAGCAGGTTTTATTGAAAACCCACCTAGCAGTACTGCAGTATGCCTAACAAACCCTTGCTACTCAGACAAGCATCTCCCATATTTCAGGAGAACACAAGAGAATACAATAGCCATTCTGAGAGTTTTCTGTGGTTTTCACACCTGAGAATAGCAATGTGGTACTAGGGGTATGGCACAGAAGAGTACATGGAAGAGTAGACAGTTTTTTACAGGATAATTCACAACACCAGTATGTTGGTTTGTTGCTGCTGTTGGTTGCTCCCTCACTATGCCAACTATTTCTGCCAAAGAATACCCAGTTTCTGTCAAAAGTCACCATCGCCTCAACCTGATGCTCTTTTACTGAAGAGTAATCAGGAGTTTAACAGAAGTAATTTTAATTGAATGTGCCTTTAAGTTGTTCCTGAAGAGCATTTTGGAGATCCATGCTTTCTTCTCCTGCACTCCAGTTGCTTCTATCAGAGTAGCTGGGTGCTTTCATTAGCTCCTTAATGGACATACTTTTATTGTGCTCTAAAGCTTTGACAGTGGTGAGTGTGTCATCATTAAGAGAAATGAGTAACACTTCTGAGAGAGACTGGAACAATGTTATTCATATTGCAGTAAAGGGATGATCAGGAAATCTGGTTAGGATTACAGAGACAATTACTCTTTCCAGCAGTTGCCTCCCTGAAGGTAATCAGCAGAAGCAGCCATCAAGGAACACACCAACAGATCTTCCTGTCTTGCATTCAGTGACTAATTCCTTTGCTGCTGACATGTTTCTGGAATGGTAAGCAGAGACACGAGTATTTTCCTTTCCTTTTCATCCAAACTACATGTTTTAATCAAAGAATAATATAGCAGCAGCACACACTGCATATGACAGCAACCTCTACACCCTTGCTCCCATGAGCTTAGTATATAAACATTAAGAATTTGAACCTGGGTATGTCACACCACAACAAAACCTAGTGTCTGACAGTGAACCTGCCATCTCCCAAACACAGCTTGTCAGCCCTGTCTAGTCCAGTTGTAGGAAATAAGCTAGAAAAAAAACCCTTAATGATTTAGCATGTCAAATCTGGAACTTCATCTAGTTTGACTGACATTCAGGCACACACCAGTAAACCTATCTTTGTTACTCAAGTTCTGAGTCCTGACCTTTGCACAATCCCCACTTCCATCTACCAGACATACTAGAAAGTACGGCACACCAAATTGTACTCACACCAGTTCCGCCACCAATTTAAACTCAATGACACTCAGCAGCCCCTGAGTTCATCTGACCAATCACGAATATAGTCCTAGCCCTAACTCAGTAAGAGAATTTGGATGAGGCAATAAATCCAGTTCACTGAGTACTGCTGGACCAGGCTCTTAACTAAACCCCAACCTCAGTAAGAGCTCTGATGATACCTAGCAGGTCTGATTATAAGAGATTGAGGTCTGATTGGTCTATATCCAATATACTTCTTTTTGTCTTTGCTTCTGTACTAATCTTACAGTGGTACCTTTACTTAATTGAACTCTATGGCTTTTGTTAGATCTTCTATGAATCTACATATCCAAAACTGTTGGAAAAAGAACAATCCCATTCCCACTGCTAGGCTCAAAGCTCATATAGCAAATTCTCTGTATCTTTAATTGAAATTTCGATATCTGATTTCTCTCTAGACAGTCCATTACTACCAGCTTTATGGAAGAAGCATACCTCTTTCTTTTCCTTTTCTGCTTATAGCCTTGTGATTCAATTGCCAGAAGGAAAAGGAATGGTGAAAGGAGGCAAATACAGGCAAGCCTAGAGTGAAGACCAAAGGAGATTTCTTCTCTGTTCAGCTTCTATGTCTAAACCATAGCTTTTAGTACAACCTTAAATCTGTCTCACACCTCTGAACAGATAATGCTACCAGAACATGACCAGAAAAATCCACAGGGCAATAAACCATCATATTTAACAATTTACTCTGTTTAAAATTCCAAAAATTACTGCAATTTAGTGTGAATCTTTTATTTAAACTCTAGCACAAACTCTATCCTTAATACACTGCTGGGCTGTAACACAGCCAAACGTGAAAATGAATCTGCTGTTCTAAACCTGCTTTGGGATTTGATTGTTACTGGAAATCTTAGAATAGATTATCTTCAAATTTATGAAATCTTGGCTCTAAATTAGTCAACGTGCAGTAAAGCCCTACAGAAGCCCAACTCACAGTCTCCTTTAGAGCCTTAATGGCTAACATTCCTAATAACTTTGGTAATGAGGCTAAATTTTGTTCTATGTCATCCATTTTATTGAGCCTTAAATACAAAGTCAGCTCTAACACTACTATCACATCTGCTGTCAGCTGGCAAATACAACCTACAACCCAGATTTGACAGAAAATCTTTGCTCTTCTGGAGAGACAGCCAGAGGCCAAGAAGCAGGATATTGAGTATCTCAGGTGCAAATGATTCCCTCTGTTTACCCAACTGAACTGAGTTGACAATGTTAGTGACAGTTACATCTTCTACTACAGTAAAGTAGTAGAAGATGTAGCATGACTTTGCACAATGTTCAGTAGTAATAAGGTATAATATTTACTATTTGAACCATGAAGATACTGTCTCATATTGTGCTATTCTTCCTTTTGAGTTCTGGTTTAATCTGTCATTTTTACAGATTTACATTTTACAGAGTCTACTAACCCCCAACTATAATCCCAAAGTTAAAGTAGACTCATTGGTATTGTGTGGAATATCTCTTCTAATTTTTACACTGAGAAACCAAGTGGTTCCTCTTCTAAATTTATTTTGTGGCATGCATTTTAATTGTGCTCATACTGTCACACTGAAAAATACATATCTCCAAAACCTAGTACTAGATAAAGGCTTGATTAGATCAATATACTCAGAGTGGTGACAGTCTTAATTTTTCCCCTGGGAAACCTAATGACCAATGGCACACTTACTGTCACTCCAGAGCTTCTCATTTACTAGTACTTAATCCAGGCTCACACATCTAGGTTCACAGTTCAATCATATGAATTACATGCCAAGACGTAAATTTAATCACTCCCATCTTAAACCTAATTTGAAATCTAATTTCAAAAGCTGCATTTGTCTCTCTCAGAGTTTCTTGTTTACTAAAATGTAACGAAAGCCTGAGAGTGTGCTCACTAATGCTCTGTGAAACACCTAGAATTGCTTGGTCATGAAGGCTGAAGTACATAATGAGAGGTCTCTATCCAAACTCCCACTCAAAGCAGAGTCAACAGTGCTTTCCGGCCAAGTTGCTCAGAGCTCTACACAGTCTAGAAGCCACCAGGGGCATAGATTTCAGTCTCTCTAGGCTGCTTAGTTTTCCTCATTGTGAGAGGTTTTTCCTTATGTCCAGTCTGAGCCTCCCATGTTTCAACTACTGCATGTTGCCTCTTTCCCTCCCACACATACCACTGTGAAAGACGTAGCTGTGCTTGCCTGATCCTCTCCTGTCAGTAACAGAATTGCTAGTATGTGCCACTGTCATCAACACTTCTCCTGGATGTAGCCCTAGTGCTACAGCCTCTCCCCACAGAACATGAGTTCCAGATTCCACCATTTTAGTAGCCTATGCTTGATTGCACATCATATTCCAGGACTAGTAAAATCCAAGTGGCAACTGAAGAGACATATTCACTTTTTTTTTTTTTTTAATCTAGTGAATATATTTGCTTTTTAGACAGTCCAGGGTGCTATTTCCTGTTCTCTTACTGCCAGGGTTCACTGCAGGCTCAGTTCAGTCAACTTCTTTATCTGGATGTGCAGATGTGGCACTTAAAGACATGGTTTAGTGGTGGTGGACTTGACAGCATTAGTTTTGTTGCAAAAACATAACATGCCCAACCATGACTGCAAGAATACTAACTGTGGGCCCAATTGCATTCAAAAGAGGCAGTCAGGTAAACTAATAATATGTTTATTAAATGCAATTTGGTTTGTTGTCAATATATGCATTAACTGTAGAATGGCTGTCTTGGTTTGAAAGACAGGAAGGAAGGAAGGAAGGTAAGAGCCTTAGCTTCCTTAGCTTAGCTTTAGCTTACTGCTAAGGAAGAGAGGAGCCTCCCTTGGAACAGAAAATGTAAACTACTTCCCTTCAAACTAATTTTGAATGAATAATTTTGAAATTAAGGGGCTCTCAGGGAAAGCTATGAGGACAGGAATAATAGTTCTTTTCTAGTATGTATAAATAAAGCAAGCAAACAACAACATTTGCGGCATAACACCAGCCAGAACCACAAACCCAGAGCCAGCCGGCTCGGCCGCAGGCCCTTTCCCCCGGGTGCAGTTCCGGGCACAGCCAGCAGGGGCGCTGGTGGCTCCCGGCGGGCAGGGCAGTGCGGTGATTCCTCCGCGACTGCAGGGGGCGCTGTGGCGCGGGCTCGGGGAGCGGGCGGGAATGGAGGCTTGGCCCAGACAGGGAGGGATGGGAGAGGGGCTTTGCTTCACAAACCCCTGTGGCAGCCAGTCCTGGTGCCCTAGCAGGACTCGGAAGCAGCAAGCTGGGCAGGCAAGATTCATCAGCAGGCAGGGGGTGCAGGAGGGGGTGAAGAGCTACAGTGCAGCAAAAACTCGGAGCAGTGCCAAAGCAGGGTGGGGCAGCGGCGACCCGGCTCCTAGCAGGGCAGGGAGAGGCAGGCTCAGGATCCCGGGCACTATCTGCTAATAGGTCCCTNGGTGTTAATGAGGTCCCAAATCGCTGGCTGCTCTAGCAGCAGAGGCTCACCCCACGGCAGAAGAAGCAGCTCCTGGCTGGGCTCTGGCGGCAGCAGCGAATTCCTTTCCCCAAGCAGTTCATCCAACATCCTCCTCCAAAGCTGAGAGAAAGAGAGCAGCTGCTCCAGCCCTGCCTTTACCTGCCCCTTTCTCGCAATATCTCTGTCCCTTGGAGAGAAACTCCCAGATAAGAGAAGTGCAACCAGATGCCCTCCTCCCCTGAGCTTGGCCACTTCTTTTGTTTTTCTTAAGTACCCAGTGTTATGAATAAACTTACATGTTAGCCTTATTCTATTAGATGTTACCATGTTAGTATTGTTAATTGTTACTGTTGTTAATCACGCCGGTTTGGTTATGTTATGGCCATTCCTACCCCTTGATTCCTTGTCTGTATTCTCCCCTTCTGTGTCGGGTAACACTGCTGCTGCTCCCAGTATAACACCAGGAAGTAACACCACGGACCCAGACACAAGTAGCAAAAACCAAGGCATTGTGGGTACTAGGAAATAACACCACAGACCCAGACACAAATAGCAAAGCCCAAGGCATTGTTGGTACGATTCGAACTGCCAAAACCCCTATAAAACGAGCCAAGAGTTTTAGTGAGACGAGAAAACCTACCCGGTTCAGCAGCTGTTTCCTGGAGCTGCCCATGTGGCTACAGTGGCCACCGCTGCCCAATGTGCGATAGCGGTGGGGTCGCCTGGCTGACAACAGAAGCATGATAAGCAATTCCCCGACATAGAACCTAGACAAGATCAAGCTCTTGGCACTGCAGGATCCTGAAGGAATCTTTGATTTGGTATAACTTGTTGACAAAACCACCTACAAGGAGCAGTTTTTCTTCTAGTCAGAGAAGAGGAGGAAGTGAGGAAATGTGAGAGAAAACAGGCTGGCAACACCAAGATCAGGAGAAAAGAAAGAGGAGGAGGTGCTTTAAGTGTTGGGCCAAGATTCCTCTGCAGGCCATGATGAGGACTATAGCGAAATAAATTGTCCCCCTGTAATGCATGAAGTGCACGGGGGATGCAGAGATCCACTCACAGCCCACAGGAAAAGTGCTCATGTCAGAGTGGGTGGATGCTGGAGGGGGCTGTGATCCAATGGGCGACCTGAATACAGAGGGAGGGCCCCTGTTTCCAGGGATAGAAAGGGCCCTTGCTTCCAAAGGAGACAAGCCTACCTTTAAAAGACTACACCCCGTGGATGAGTGACTCACACCACAACAGTTTTGGGAAGACTGTTTGCCCATGGGAAGGACCTCACAGCATAGCAGAAAAAAGAGTCCTCTCCCTGAACAAACAGAAAAACATAAAGTGACAAAATTCCCATGCCCTGTCTCCCTGTGCTGTCAGTGGGAAAGAAGGAGGAGCTGGTGGCAAAACTGTATTTTAAAGTCTTATTTTACTTTTTATTATCCTCTGACTCTGTTAATAATAAATTTACTTTTACCTTCAAATTTGAACCTGTTTTGTTCTTCGAGTATTTTTTCTCCCAGTACTTATCTAAACTCATGAGGCCTTTGTTAATACTCTTTTCCCTCTCCTCTACGCAGCTGTAGCAGGAGAGAGTAGGCAAACTACTTTCATGAGTGCCTAGCATTTTGGCCAATGTCAAACCACAACAAACTGTCATCAGTTTTTCATAGGAAAAGACAAATCTAGTACTCTTAAGTTTTCCTTTAGCATACTCACAGGTGTCCCAAACTTCTCATTCATATCTCATTGCCGTTAATTGCAAGCTTAATCACTTATCTCATTTACTTTTTGTGCAGTAAACATCTTTACTTAGCTTTTTCCTTTGACTCATACTCTGCCCTTGGTTCATCACAGTGTTCCTCAGATTATCATTTCTCTTTGGGTTTTTTTTTGAGAAACCTTATGACAATTTTCCATACTCTTTCTGGGATACCTTTAAGATGCCATTCCTAATCTTGTCCTAGTTGTTCTCCTGGATAAGACTTATGTGGGTATGTTTTCGTTGTTCCAGGAATTCCATACATTCTTACAGCATTGATATTCTAAAGTCTCCTCTTAATTGTAGACTTGAAATCTCTCAAGAAATCTGGGCTTCTCTCAGGCTCAGAAATACTTCATAACTATTTTTCACTGTTAACCTTAACAACTAAAATATATTGTCTGGTGTAATCTTTTAAAATACTTGCTTACTCTCACACCCTAATTTCCAAATTTAATCAGCTTAAACCCTAACTGAACCCCAATTCTAAATTTCCACAAGATTCTAGACACATTTAAATTATTTCAATGAGAAATCTAAAAATGGTTTATGTAGATTTCTTCTGGTTTTGCTTCAACTAGGCATTTATTGTCAGTGCAAGAGATGGGATCACTTTATTGCCAAGATGTCCAACACCAAATTTGTCAGTATTTTCTTGCTGTATTTTTTTCTGTGACTTTCTTATTGCACAGTCACAATTTCTAGTTTATTAAACCTTAAACTGAGTTTAGTGGCAGGGCTAAATTTTCACTTAACTTTCAGTATTCTGAACTCACTTTTGGTCTTGTCTGAAATTTGTTGAACTTGCTTTTTTGTAGGTTCTGAATGTGAATTTTTGGTTTAAGCTGAATTTCATAACTCCCTAGATTATTCTAATCTTCAGTTTACATTTGAAAAACTCAGTAATCATGGTTCTAAATATACCTTGGGATTGTCTACCAATATGGTCTCAATGTATTGCCACAGCTTCAGTATATCTAAGTTATAATCCTTACCATACCCCTAGACAAAAAGACAATCATAAATCATTCCTAATGTGGAAATAAGAGAACTGAAACCCCTGTGTTCTAACTCCTGGAGTATACTTCTTAAAAGTTTATTTTTAAACTGCTTTTTGTAAAAAACTTCTAAATACTAAAGGTAAATCATAAGCCATGGTTTCAGTGAACCTCAGTAATACCATCTTGGACATTATTCATCTTTTTCTGACAAGGAGTTCCTTTCCGTAATCTGCTTTGTTACATCATTTTGCTGTCAGTTCACATCTCCCACTTTATTAAACCCCAATTCCAACCATAGGCTTCCACTAGCTTCAGTGGTGTTCTCCAAGATCACTGTCAATTTTCACTGCTAAGAAAGCCACCAGCTAGTTTTCTAAATTTAATTAAGATCTGTGTTAAGATAACTTTGGAATCAGCTTTCAAACAATTCTCATTATTGTTATGTAGTTTACTAATATATCTATTTTTATGCTACCTGATAGAAAGATGCACCTGGGTCTGTCCCTAGGTAGGTTAAATTTTCTGGTTTAGAGTAACTACATGTCTCATATCTCCTAAGAGATAGAATGATTGCTCAGTCTCTAAATTGAACATGAGCCAGCATTGCCCTGGCAAGCAGGAGTGCCACCTGTGTCCTGGGGGGATCAGGCACAGCATGGCCAGGCAGGCAAGGGAGGGCATTGTCCTGTTCTGCTCTATTCTGCACTTGGGTGGCCTCACCTCAAGTGCTGGGGACAGTTCTGGGTGATGCAGTATAAAAAGGGATATTAAACTTACAGAGAACATTCAAAGGAGGGGAAAAAAAGATGGTGGAGGGCCTTCAGGGGAAGCTGTATGAGCAGTGGCTGAGGTCTCTTAGCCTGTTTAGGCTGGAGAAAAGGAGACTGAGGGGAGATCTTGTTGCAGCTACAAGAGAGGAAGAGGAGGGGTAGACACTTCTCTTCCTCTCTTCATGAGAGGAAGAGGAGGGGTAGACACAGATCTCTTCTCTGTGGTGACCGTGACAGAATGCAGGGGAATCGCCTGAAGTTGTGTCAAGGAAGGTTTAGGTTGAACATCAGGAAAAGGCTTTTCATCCAGACAGTGTTTGGGCACTAGAACAGGCTCCCTGTGGCAGTGGTCACAGCATCAGCCTGACAGAGTTCAAGAAGCATTTGGACAATGCTCTGGGGCAGCTGGTATGACTCTTCGGTCTGTCCTGTGCAGGGCCAGGTGCTGGACTTGATGATCCTTGTGAGCACCTTCCAGCTCAGCATGATTCCATGATTGCATGTATCCTAGAGCACAGAATTGAAATAGCATTAATAAAATCCTATGAAATTCCTAATTTTTTCACTGAAAACCTGTTTTTCACTGCCTGAAGATAACATTATTTATTTACTTCCTTAATTATTTACTTTAATCTACCACTTCTATACTTAATCAAATCTAGGAATCACTGCAAATTCAGGAGATGAAACCTCCCCAGAAAGACAGAAAGACAAAACTACCTGATCAGCACATTTAGGGATAAACCCTCACCTAAGCTTTCTAATTCATAGACTCTCACAGCTGTAAGACCTAAACGCACTTAAACTAACCATAGTCCCAAGACAGCAGTCAGTAATGAATGCATAAAAAGGCTAAAAACAATCATTTGTTCAAACTGTTGTCTAAATGTAGTGCAGAAACCACTGCAGCTCAAGCTCTAAATTAATGCAGGTGGCTTATTAAAAGAAGAGAATAATAAGTCAGTCTGTTACTAGGAATTCTGTACGTTTTGCTCCTACACCAGCAGCAAGCCTACAGCTTTTTGTGAATGGTTTAGGATTGCCTAGAGATGACAGAAGTAAAGAACTGAAGCATTCATATAGGTTTGAAAATAGAAATAATAGGTTTCTGACAATAAAGTTCTTAGTTTAGGATTCTTCAATCCCTTCCAGCTTATTGTTTTCTCAGATGAGCTGTGGCACAGCTAAACCCAACCTTCACTGAGATCACCATATCTGACTTCAGTGTCCTTGAAAGTGAGTTAGAAGTACAACATGATAAACCAGTTCAGCCTTAGAAATACAATTTGCACTTACATTTTATTTCTTTTTGAGTCTTTCAGTACAAAGGTGTGAAATCATTTCCTAGTAGATTTAGGTTTATGATTCCATATCTTTATCCTGAGCTGCCCTATCTTACTCTCTTCAGTTTCTCATTCTGTGGATTAAAACCATTCTGATGAGTGACTGATAAAGGCGATCTGACTGCCAGAATTAAGACTCAAAAGAAAATACGAAGCATATTTCATCAATGAATTCTATAAATTAGGAATATAAGACCATGATACTTTAAACAGTTTTCAAATTAATTGCTTTCCATAATTTAACATGTGAGCAGTCAAAAAAAAATTAAGAATGCTTTAAATGCTTTAGTACATATAACTAGTTTTCAAATGAATTGTTTATTACAATCTGTTCTTCCATCTCCATTTGATCTTCAGTTTGCAAGTATCAGTATTCCTGTGCCACTGTGATGTCAATTATCTGTATGCATTAAAAAGGCATCATTTTATGCCTTATAAGTGCACTCTTTATATACATACAAGCATAAGTATGCAAAAATCATACTTTTATATGACTGCAAAGAATATGAAGTCAGCACATGAATGATTGCATTTAATTTTCTTATCTATCCATACTGTTAAGCAATATTCTGAAAAAGTAAATTTTAAATTTCTAGAGACAAAATTACTACAGAACTGATAGAAGAGTTCTGAGATACCAATGTGAAAAAGGTAGTTAATATTTAGGAAAGTTCAGTATAGTGCACAGGTGGCATTTGAGATGGGATAGGAATGGTTAGTCTTGTCCCATAAAACATCAAAAGTTTTAAGTTACTTAAAGTTTTGCTTTGTGGATTACCAAGTTTTCTATTTCTACATGATCTGTTGTGATGTGAGGGTTGTTGATTTTTTGTTTGTACTTACTTATCTGCCTTTCTACAAATTTTTGCTATTTGCAAGTCCTCAGACAAACACAGATGGTGCTCTCCACCACCTCAATAGATAAAGAGGAAACTTAACTCCTTGAGTTGGTGGAAAAAGTAATGGCAGATGGGAATAAGAAGATTTCTGAGCTACAAAAAGCATTCATATTTGAAAGTCAAGGAAATCAAATATTTAATCATGTTGTATTCTATATAAAAGGTGGACCTGAATACACAGTAACCTTGGACTCAAACTTCTGTTCAATGGGAAAAGGAAAAAGGATAGAGATAGTTTTCTGGCTGGTAGCCATATTACATTGAAATTCTGAGAGAAGTTCTATGATGAGCCAAGAAATAACATGCAATTAATTCAAAGTATTCTATTCTATGAAGAAAGGGCTAGAATGTGTTCTTATAGTGAATAGTGGTTTTCCTTTTTTTTTTTCCTCACTCTGCAGGATGGAAAGATCGTGTCTCTTCATCAAGCAAAAAATAAGGAAACTTCCTTCAAAGACTGATATTGCAAACTTTGAACAAATCCAAGTGTGGTTAATTGTCTGTACTACATTTTAAAGTATGCAATTCTGAAATTAACTTGTGGTGTCTGCAGCCCATGCCGAGCTAACTTCTTGTAACTTCTTGGTTTTCTTGCATGCAGAGTCTTTGTCAAGGAAAGAGTCAGTTGATATGAAACAGAAAGGAAATCTCTGAAAGTTATTTGCTGCTTTCCTATTATGTATCTGAACTTCCGTCAAGTTGTTAAAAATAAATCTTTATTTCTCTTTACTGTGGTGCTGGCGCAATTCCTGTGTTGACATATGGCATTCTTCCTTTCTGCTTCTGCCATTCAGCAAAGCTCCTCTTGTCTGTACCTTAGTGATCTGGTGCTGTGAACAAGAAAGGCAGCTTCCAGTCTTAGTTGAACTTCTTTTACAGATAAAAGCTTAGGGCCTTTTCCTAACAAGCAGCTCCTTAGAGAGGACTTAAAATTGAGTTATCGTCAATTGGAATTAATTTTTATGTGTTTTGTGCTCTTCTGGTTTTAAATGTTTTTTTCCTGCTTTCTCTTTGGCTCAGTCAGCTACCTTTAAAATTCATTACAGAGTGAAACAAAAGAGTGAAACTAAGCATAAGTATGCTAAATCATCCCACCAGTAGAACATTCAGAGATTAATTGGTCTCAATTAGTGCCTTGGACATTTCTGTACTGCCCAAGTGCTCTCATCCTTTCTTTCCTTTCTAAGGAGAAGTGATAAAAGACCACAACAGAGAGTACTATCACTAGCAATAATTGTTACTACAAATGCAAGCCATTTGCATTAAGTATTCAGCTTTGGCAGAACATGACTCTACTAATTTAATATTAAAAAATAATAGAACTCAGAAGTAATTAAAAATGCATATTTCTTTTTAGTCCCATTATTCCCATTAATTACTGTAGTTAAAGCAAAAGAAAAAATCTCAACCAGGAAGAGGAAAGGACCAGATTAGAGAGTATTTAAAATACTCAGATACTTTGAAATAGCTTCAAGAAGATAAGTATAACCTTAGAATACTAAAAATGGTCTGTTAAATGGATAGAATCACTGGAGAGTCACTCTGAAATCTTCTAGGGAATGAGTGAGAATGGAAGACAAACGCAAATATGCTGCCTTTCTTTAAAAGGAGACTAAACTGAGATAATTAACTTAATTGGAATACCTGTATACATCTGAGAGTAAATTAGCTATTGTAGGCAAACAAAATGACCAGTATGAGTTACAGAAGAATCAGGTTTAATTACCCAAAAAAACAAAAAAGTCAAATGGAGGTAGTTTTCTTATACAACAGAAGTATAAGTTGATAGTGTTCAGCCTGGAGAAGAGAAGACCCAGAAGGATCTTAGACATGTATATAAGAACCTCATGAGGGTGGAGACAGACTCTTCTCTGTGATGCCCTCTGGCATTACAAGAAGCAACAAGGCAGAAGTTGAAATGTAGCTGAAACATATGAAATTCTGCTTAAGCAGGAGAAGACACATTTTTACTGTGCAAGTGGTTAAACACTGGCACAGGCTGCACAGAAAAGTTGTGAAGTTTCTGTCCCTGGACACAACCAACCTCACCTAGACCCTGCACAATCGGCTGTGACCAGCCTTGCTCTGAGCAAGAGTGGGACTGATCTATCTCCATGGGCACTGGCTCATTTCTGCCATGCTGTGGTCCTAAGTCCCAATAGGATAAGAGATTTTATGAATTTTAGTAAGAATTCTGGGTGTCACTCCATTTTCATAAAGAAATTCAAGAACAAGAGCATAATAAAAATTATGAAAAATCCTCCAACGTGAGCACAGATTCAGTATTTCCAGACCTAGCAAAAAGTCACTATGGTTTCACTGAATCAGTGGACAGACTTATTTAATGGGATTCTGTGGAGGCTTGGTCCAGGCCCATACCTGGTTCCTATCATCACCAATTAAATGAATATGAGACAAGCAGATGTTTTTATTACATTTTAAAACATAATAATATAGAAGGTAAATATATATGCACGTAATATATTCTATATAAAAATAATTACATTCAATATTTGAAAGAAAAATAAGCATGGATGAAAGATTAAGATTGCTCTCCAACATCTCAAAAGATGTTGACAGCCTAGAGAAACAACATAAACCAAAGATTTAATTAATTATATTTAGTCCCTTAGAGAAGAGCAAACTGGTTGGTAAGCAAGTTTTCAGAACAGAAACTAATAAAATATATATGACTGTGTTATAGTGGATGTTTTTTACTTTTTATTTTACAGTGCTTTGTTTAATGGTTTGCTCTATGTTCCCCCTCCTGGGTTTTCCCTAAAGCTGGTTTGTCCCTAATTTATATCCTCCTCCTAGATGTCCCTCATTTTATCCCTACCCTTTGTTCTAGCTCCNACAGGTTTTTGGTCGTACTTTACCCCGTGCCCAGAGGTGCTCAGGGTCTCTCCTGCTGTGAACCTCCAAGTTTAACAAACCCGTGTTGCTGAAACCCCACAGCAGAGTGCCTGCTCCTTCTCCTTTATCCAATTCCTGACACTGGTAAGAGATACTGCACTGTTGAGCGAGTGGCTCAAAAGGTTCTGCCTTCAGTGCTCCCCAAAATGAGGCAGTTCCCCACACCTGGCACAGTGCCGGTGTGCCTCTCTGAGCTAGCCCAGCTCCAGTGGCCCTGTCATGACTGTGAGATGAACTCTAGTTAACAGACCTGCTCTCAGGTAATGTAAATATTAAGTGGGAATGTGTAAATAGGAGGACAGAATGTAAGATAAATTAATTACCTCTTCCACTCTGCTCCAAATTGGTAGCACTTAACCTAAAGCATTACAGTCATTGATTTTGAAGGGGAAAAAAACCTTTTCTCCTTTAATTTCCATGACACCTTGATTAACAGGGTCACCACGATTATTTGCTTTTCTTTGTAATGCAAATATAAAAAGTACGAACTCACCAGCAAGGAATAAGTATTCAAGCCATTCCTTCCCAAAATCTACAGAGATGAAAATGTAAGCCTTCTAATATTGTCTCTAATGTCCACGTTTTGAGCCTCCACAAGAATAATGGATTCTGGTTAATAAGACATATGTTATTGCTCTTAGAATGATGCTATGTGGATAGAACTTCAGGGACTTTATGTTCATTAATAATTTATTCCTAATATATTTTGCATGAAATCATGATAAATTTCACGGGAAGAAAAGATAAAAAGTGCTTTCTGGAATGTAGGAAAAAATAGACGTTCTAATTGAAAANCTGCTACTACACCTCTTCTCCAAGAATAGTTACAGGGAATAATAAGCTAGAAATCTCTAATTGGAGCTTACCCAATTGATGGGTATTTTCTATGCAGATATTTAGCTAGACTACTTAAAAATAAGGCAAATCCTTTCCTTCAACAAATTATTCTTGCTGTTCTTTATGATTCGCCCTAAAATCCATCAGTCAAAGAGAGAAATCGAAGACATTTTAAATGTGACATTCAAAAAACTCAAAAAACTCACCAAACTGACAACACTCCCCCAAAATGAAACAAAACACCAAAACTTACTCATTATTTTTTCTCTATTCTCATTTTTTAAAGTATTGTCATATATTAATTGAATTGCAAGGCTATAGAATTCTTGTAAAGAATAATTTACATGTACATGGTAATATATATGTAAATATAATATGGTAATATATTTTAGTCTCACAGATAAATAAAGAAAGGATTGCTTTCACCTCTCTTTCTTCTCTGAAGTCTTACTTGTGGGAATAGAGTCAATAGAAATTAGAAATATCTAATAAAATGGTCTTTGCGGGTACAGAGCAGCTGCTGGAGCTCTGTAATATAATCAGAATCAGCAAGGATGTGGAATAAAGCAGCTGTGCCTTTCAGTTATTTTACTCAGATATTGCTGTTAACATCTATAACAGAGGAAACAAGCACAGGCACTGTTTGAATTTCTGCAACACAACTATTTGCTTGATTTTCTCATCCCTTTCTCTGAAACTGCTCCATGTGTCTCCTGAAAAGATGGAATAGGGCATGTTCTATTTTGTTGCTTCTATTCCACACTTATCTTTCTTTCCTGATCCACAGAAATGAAGGATACATAAATCCTTTTCTTCCTTATAGTAAGGGAAAACAGACTGATTTATAATATTCAATCAGTCTATGAGCATTTCTACATTGCACAGGAGCTGTTTTGGATCCCAGAAGGCACAGTTCCATGCAAAAGTTGAAAGGAGTTACAGAAAAAGGAAGAATATTGTGATGTTTTTAATCTAAAAATCCAATCTACAGCTAAAGAACTAGAAACAAATTTTCTATAAACAATAACAGTAAATTTTTACTTGAGAAAAAAAATCTGAAGAGCCTCTTTGTAAGGACGCTAATCACTCCTAGTGATAAAAAGAGCCATCTGAGAACAAGCACTGGAAAGGCTGTCCATGCAACAATTCTGAATGCTAATGAGCATCACTTTACATAGAGGACAGTGCTGAACTTCAGAAATGAAGCAAATGATTCCTCTCCATTGCTGCTGACAAATATTTCAGCCATAAGACCTGATTAAGTACTAATTGCTGCCTGGCAATGAATGCTTTCTGTGGCATCTTGAAATGAAAATGAGAATGTGTAACCAACCAAGAAATTCACTAGCTTGGCAATGACCTGTTCAGAGAATCTGATGGACATTTAGTGATACATTCAACTGTTTTCATGCTGCAGTATTTTTTTTTACTCTTGTCATCTTAAAGAAAAGGTTCCACAACAGAAAAACCATTCTCTGTTAACTTAGAATTTTCATAGAGTAAATGGCGTTTTAATTTAGCTTATTATTTTAATGCATATTTTGACATATGTAGCATGGTAAGAACCAATATGGCTTTAATAAGAAAAACACTAATAAAGCACTTTTTGAAGGTGAAATTATTAAAAATGCCATCAGACAAGTGAACCCAAATAACATTTACTCTCAAAATATGAGACCTTTAATGAGTAGGTTAAATTACGTGCTGTAGATAGTTCATCTGACAAGTGCAGTTCAGTTCTTTGTTCATAAATCATTCATGAATCCACCCCAATTATATATACATAAGTTGGGAAAGATTTGTGAGTGATTATAAATAGATGTTAACCATCCATGGGCATATCCCAAACAGATTATGCAAACAAAATTTGGCTGCTAAGTCGTTCACATAATGGTGCTTTCATAAGTTCCAGGTATTTTAATTGGTTACATGGAACATGGGGCTATTGTTTCTGCTTCCCCACAAGAGGACAATAAACCAGTGCAAGCCAATAAAATAACAGAACAGCAAATATTTTTGTTCATTGCATCTCCCGTCCTGTCCCGTCGCATGCACCAAGCGCTCTGGTGCGGCCGCATCGCTGCCGGCACCTGTGTCAGTGCATGTCACAAAGGGCTGCCTGGACACCCTGTCCCGCTCTGTCCCACGGTGACCGTGCTGCTCCGTGTCACAAAGGGCCCTTGGACATGCTGCCGCCTGCCCTGGGGCCACCCTGCCCCCACCAAAATGCCCCTGGGTGGAAGGAATCTGTGGCCCCAAGGGTCTGAGACAGCTCGGGACACACCAAGACGGGCCAAGTGCTCAGTGCAGGACTCTCCATGGTGCCTGGCCCACACAGCCCAGCTCGGTGCTGGCCCTGGAGCAGAGCGGCTCCCAGCAAGCAAGAGGCAAACGCGTCTTGACAAGAGTTAAAACACACTAGATAGGGAAGGTGGCATTAGTGTGTGCATAAAGGCCTTTAAATTCCCAGCTCTCCGAGAGCTTTGGGGCTCTCTGCTGGACAGAGATGATCCGGCTCAGACCTGTGCTCACAGTGGGGGGGACACACCCTACCGCAGCTGCTTGGGTTGGTCTTCGCAGGCCCAGGCAGATGCCAGAGCTTCTCTTCACAGCCTTCTGTCTTCCCACACCCCTCTGCCGAGTGCAAGGGGCCTCAAGGCCAAAGGAGCACAAGGAGCCAAAGGGAGACAGCTGCACCTACTGCACCTACTGCACCTAGCTCACTGGGGAAGCACTCTCCTGGAGAAGCAAGCCCCTCTTCTTCTCCAAAGGCATTTCCCCAAATCTGTACATTTCCTGGGGAACACCAACACGCTTAAGAAACCTGGCAAGGCTGAGCTACTTCTGGTCCTTGCTGCACAGGCACTTCAGCTTGAGCTCATCTTCCTTGCCCCAAGTGCATTTCCATGTGTCACTTTGGACGCACAGCCCCAGCCCCTACAAACATGAGCTGCCTGCTGCCCTTCAAGGGCCTGAACTCCTGCCTGTGCTCACAGCAGCAAAGCCAGGCTGTTCCAGCCAGAGAGCAGGGCCCTGATCCCACAGGAGGCTCTCGTGAGCACCTTCCAAGATGCTCCACAGTGCACACAACGCTTCTCCTGTGGGTTTTTTCCACCCAAACACCACCCTTCTCTTGAAAAGTTGAAGACAATATTATTAAAGAAACATGGGTGATGACTAACTTCTATGTATATCTATGCAGATCTCAAGGGAATGAGCTGTAGCAACAATCAACAGCAACAAATGATAGCTAAACTGTAGAAAATAGAAAGAAGGATTGCCATGACTGGACTTTCTGTGCTTGGTAAAATGCATAAGAAATAGGAAAAAAAAGGTGCAACAAAGCCCTACCAGCTGTCCGGAAAGATGAGGAATTTCAATAACAGAAGAAAAACTAAGGAAAATGGGGGACTGTACTAAACAAAGGGGGTACCCTGTTACAGAGGTTGCAGAGAAGGCAGAGTTACTGAACGCTTTCTTTGCATCAGTCATAGCTGACAAGACTAGCTCTCAGGAATTCCCAGCCTGGGAGACTAGGGAGAAGGAAGGGCAGAAGAAAGACTTTCTGTTGGTTAAGGAGGACTGGGTTGGAGTCAGGCAAACCAGGCATCTACGATTCCATGGACCTTGCTGATGGACACCAAAGCTGGGCTGCTCATGGTCATCTTTGATAGCTCCTGGTGGTCAGGAGAGGTGACTGAGGACTGCAGGAAATCAAATGTCACCTCAGTCAACAAAAGGAGCAAGAAGGAGGACTTAGTGAACTATTGCGCAGTCAGCCTCACCTCAATCCCTGGAAATTTGATGGAGCACTCATTCTGCAGGCCATCTATCTGCATGAAAGACAGGTGATGAGAAGTCAGCATGGACTCACTAAAGGGAAAATATGCTCATCCAACCTGATTGCCCTCTATAATGAGACTCCTACGTGGATGGATAAGGAGAAAGCAGTGAGTATTGTCTGCCTTGACTTCAGCAAGGCTTTCAATACTGTCTCTCACTCCTTCCACTCAGGAAGGAAAACTCAGACAGGGTAAGTGTATTTTGAATGGTTTGAAAAGTGGCTGAACAGTACATATCAGAGAGTCATAATCAGTGGGAGACAGTCCAGTTGGAGATCTGTCTCTAGTAGTGACCCTGAAGGTTCAATACCCAGTGCAGTATTAACACAATGATCAGTGACTTGGATGAAGGGACAGATGCCTTACCAGCAAGCTCACTGACAACACGAAGCTGGGAGGAGTGGTCAGTACCCTAGAGGGCGGCCATCCAGAGGGATCTTGACAAGCTAGAGAGATGGAAAGAGAGGAACCAACTGAATTTCAAGTGCAAAGTCCAGAACAATGGAAGGAATAACCCCAGGGATAGGCTAGGACTGCCCTCCTGGGAAACAGCTCTGTGGAGACTGATCTGGGGGTCCTGGTGGACAACAAGCTGCCTATGTGCCAGCAGAGTGTCCTTGTGGCCAAGAAAGCCAGTGGTGTTCTGGGAGGCATTAGGAAGAGCATTGGCAGCAGTTTGGCAGACACAATACTGTCCCACTACTCAGACCTGATAAGGTCACAACTGGAGTGTTGAGCCCAGTTCTGGGCTCCTCAGTATAAGAGAGTCATGAAACTCCAGGAGTGGATCCAGTGGAGAGTGACAAAGGTGATTAGAGAACTGAAGAATCTCTCTTGTAAGGAAAGGCTTAGAGATTTGGGCCTGTTCAGCACTGAGAAGAGAAAACTGAGAGGGGACCCTATCAATGTCAGGAAGTATCTGAAAGGAGGGTGTCAAGAGACTGGAGCCAGGCTCTGCTCAGTGGTGCCAGCAACAGGATAAGAAGCAATAGGCAGAAAATGATGCACGGGAATTTTCACCTGAACATGAGGAAGAACTTCTTGACTTTGCAGGTGACTGAGCACTTGAAGAGATTGCCCAGAGAGGTTATGGAATCTGCCTCACTGTGGGTATTTCACAATTGTCTGGACACCATCTTGTGCCATGTGCTCTCGAATAACCCTGCTTGAGCAATTACGTTGGACCAGATGACTCACTGTGGTCCCTTCCATCCTGTGATTCTGGGATTTTGTGAAAGAGATAAAATGTGAAGTATGAAGGAGACAGAAGTCTTCATTTAGAAGGGAAGATTTACTTTACAACAAGAAAGACATCAAACTGTAAAAACATAACAATATCATGGTCTGAATATCCCTACTGAATGATTTAGTGTCAGTGGTGTCATGACCCACTGGTATGGGGCATGATGTTCATTATAAATTCATGTCAGGTTGAACAAAGACACCTGACACTGCATCAGGGAACTTTTATGTTTATGGAAATTAGTCTTAAGTCCAGCAACCAGCCCACTACATAGATTCAAAAGGTGTTGGCAAATGCCCTGAAATTCTTACAATACACTGCTACAAAAGGTGTTGGCTATCAAGTCCCTAATTTTATACAGTATACTTCAATAAGTTCTCTACTCCCACATCAGACTTCTGAAAGGTGCTGGCTCATAAGCCACAGTACACCTTTACAAGCTCTTCCCTCCCAAAACAGGCTTCAAAACTTTGATCTGGAGTAGGATAGCTGTGCTTTGACCAGACAAAGCAAGATAAGAAAACAAAGATTATCATCAGTCCTTAGATCTCATATTGGTACTGCTGCATGGATGGTCCAGAGCTGATGTTTCAAGACCAAGAAAACAAAAGAGAAAGAGAAGAAATAGAGGGGGCCCAATGATCACTTCATAGTTAACCTGGTGTATGCCTCTTGTGTAAACTAGACTTCTCATGTTCATTTGTTCACAGGTGCAGAGCCAGCCCTTCTCCCAAAAGTGAGTTGGAAGGTGAGAGCGACTGAGCACAATTCTCAAGGCAGAGAAGGAAGTTGGTTCAGAACACCAAGCCACCTCTGCAGGACCCTGCCTTCCAATCACATCTTTCCTGTCCCAACAGTCTGAAACAAAACACACCTAGACCTCGTTTTCTACAACTGCCAAAGGCACAACAGCTGCACTAGCAAGGGATTAGTAGATCTAAAACACAGACCAGCTTGAGTGAAGGACTGAATTAGTGGGATTGTTTTCGCTCCAGTGTTCAAGCCTGTTTGAGAGGAGTTGGATGAGATTTGGATGAGTATCATACATTGTGGCATACAGATATTGCTTAATGATTGCAACAATTACATCACTATTACCAGACAAAGGGAGAAAGAAAAGACAACATTTTCCAAAAATTAATGGAACTGAGTTCCCTAATCCCCTCTTACACTAGAGATGCCCAAGTATCTAAGGGATCTGGGGAAAAAAACAAACCAAAAAACCAAACAAACAAAAAAACCCCAAACAAACAAACAAACAAAAAAATGCAAATATTATATATAAGATTGAGTCCCAACAAAATTTCCAACCCTGTCCCTGTAGTAACTTCTAATGCCCTTGCTACAATTTGTAGTGAGCTGCATCTGTTCTACTGTGCAGCTCACTACAGAATAAACTTTCTCTCGAGAACAATCTCATAAGGCAGAAACAGCTGCTCTTGTTCCTCCTGTTCTCCCTCTTCAATTCTTTGAAATCATTTCACTAAATTTCAAATTATAAGTTTGCTTTTTTACTTTAGCTTTAGGTGGAGTTTAGGGACAAGCTGGTAGCAAAACTTAGACTTATACTGTAACGCATGAGACGACAGCTTCACGGTCAACACCAAACCCTACTTCCTTCCAACCTTGTTTAACTAATGAAATTAATTTGCCTCCTTAAAATTGAAAAAAAACGTGTTTTGATTTTTTTCAGTAATTGACATTGGCAAAATTGAAGAGATGTTTTTGTACACTGTTTTGTCTGTTAAAAAGCCAAACTGCAGATAGTTTGGCCTGGTGCCAAGTCTGAGTCGCTTCATTTCTTCTTTTTCCTAATGTCAATACAAGATAACTAACATGCACCAGTGGCTAGCCAAAAATTCAAAGAACTAGAAGTATAAGAAAAAAGTCAAGAAGGGGCAGACAGCAAAACAGCCATCTTGTCACAATTTAAACAGTTTGTGCTTATGTCTGCTACCATTTTTTCTAGTTACTTATCAGCAAGAACAGTGAGAGTTAATAAATCTATGTCTACAGAAAAAAACAAACACACAACAGATTAATCCTGTAACACACCATCATTTCTCAGCTTTACAGATCAATAAGTGGACTGCAAAACACAACAACCATGGAAAAAAATAACACCATAACTGTAAAGTTCTAATCTACTTTTCTAGGAGTATATGTTAAGGTCTCCTAATCATATCTTTGAGATAAATGTGATTAGCCAGGGTCTTAAATGAGCCTCCCAAGAGGCTGAAGGTTTATAGAGCCAAAAAGCAATTATGTATTTGAATTAAAATTAGAAAGATAAATTATGTGAAAGATAACAGAACATGGAAGAGTTAATTTTCCCAGCTCAGTCATTTTGTATTGTAGCAAGTTGTGCGCACTGTGTGCATTTGTCCTACCTCTCCTACAGCCTGACTAACCAGTCTTGACACATTTGGTTGTTTCTCCAGCTCTATGTTTCAGTCACAGGCTTTTAATTCCTGGTATAATCTTTTCATTTCCTTTTGTCTGCTGCATCCAGTGCCCTCCCAAATACTCTGTTTCTGAACAGATGAATTAATTTTTCATGGGAAAATTCCCGCTTTTTCTACATGACCCTGTGTTACTAAAGGAAAAAAAAAACAACACAGAAAAGAAAATAAAACATAATTAATTAAGGCATTGTCAATCACAATAAAACAAATCACAGAGATATAAGGCTTAACAGTTTTAGATACAGCCTTTGCCTTTTGGTCAGAGAGCTTTTGTCTGGTGTGCTGACATTATTGACTGGTGTATGGCACAAAGAATGGATTGTGCTTTGATTTGCTGCAGCAGTCTACAGTATTGCCAGGACTGCATATTTATATTGCCTCTTAACCAGAAATTAAATTTGGGCCAGTATCCAGTCCTCTATGCAAATCATTCATGCATAAAGTAACTGCTGAGGAACCTCACATCCATATTGCATACATAATCTCTTTCCTGATTTTGTTCTTAGTTCCAGCAGGAGGCAAATAATTTTGATTGTACAAGCAGTTTTCTTAGTTGTATACCACAATATATACATAAAAGTAAGTTTCATCGAAAAATTTCCATTCCAGAATTCAGATTCACTGGACATAGACAACACCCAAGAGACTAGGCTACAAAATACCTCTGGTCATAAAAACAGAGAGAAATCTTTTTGTCATAGCCATGTCTCTTTCCAGAGTATTTGGACACCAGGAATCAGGATTGAAGAGGGTAAGTTTTTGATAGTGGAGGAGCTACAAAGGTGGCTTCTATGAGAAGCTGACAGAAGTTTGCCCCATGTCTGATAGAGCCACTGGCAGATAGCACCAAGGTGGACACACTGACAGCCAAGGCCAAGCCATCAGCAGCAGTGGAAGTGCCTGAGGATAACTCTTTTAAAAACAGGGTAAACCTGCTGTGCAGCAGCACCTGGGAGTAAGGACTGTGTGTTGGAGAAACACCTGTGTAGACACCAAAGTCAGTAGAGGACAGGGGGGACGTGCTCCATGTGCCAGAGCAGATTCCCCTGCAGCCCATGGTGAAGACCATGGTGAGGCAGGTTGTCCGTCCTCAGCTGATGGAGGTTCATGGGTGAGCAGATACCTGCCAGCCTGTGGAGGACCCCACACTAGAAGGGGTAGATGTGCCCAAGGAAGGCTGTGACCATGTAAGAAGCCTATGTTGAAACAAGATCTGGTCAGTGGCTGTGGCCCTGTGAAGAGAGGGACCACAGAGTGTGTTTCCTGGCAGAACTTGTGACCTCGTGGAGACTCACGCAAGAACAGGCTATTTCTGAGGGACTGAACCCCATCAGATGGATGCATGCTGGAGTAGGTCATGAGGAGTGGCAGCCCGTGGGGAGGGCTCATGTTGGAGGAGCTCACGGATGACTGTTCCCTGTGAGACCTCACACTGGAGAAGAGGAACAGTGTGGGTAGGAAGGCACAACAGAGACAAATGTGTGCTGAACTGTATCCAGCTCCCATTCCTCATGAGCTTGTGCTGCTGTGGGGAGAATGTGGAGAATTTCAGAGTGAATTTGAGCCTGTGACAAGAGTGTGTGTGGGGAAGGTGTTTAAACATTTTATTTCCCATTATCCTACTGTAATTTAATTGGTAATAAATTATATTTGTTTTCCCTAAATCAAGTGTGGTTTGCCCATGACTGTAATTGGTAATTTATCTCCCTACCCTTATCCTGACCCTCAAACCTTTCATTGTTTTCTCTCCCACATCCAATTGAGAAGGGGAGTGACAGGATGACTTTGGTAGGCACCTAGCATCCAGTTAAGATCAACCACCACAGGTTGACTGAAGAGATCACAGTCATGTCCTGCTATGGTAATGAGCACAGTCTGATAGGAAGTCCACAAAGAAATTTATGCTTTGTAAATCTAAAGAGAGAAAATAGGCCGTTTTGCTGTGGAAGTCCAACTGGATCAGCCCCATACCCCACCTGCCTGTAATCAAAACAACACACTCAGAAATAAACTTACCAGAACTTTCTGGAGATTCACTCAAGTACTGGGGTGAAGGTTTCCCAAATGCTTCTTTTGGAGGAGAAAGATCTAAGGCACAGCTCCTCTGAGCAATTTTGACACAGCTTCTCATCAAAATTTGATTCTCAGCATTTCAAGATTAGAATCTGATTTCCCCACATAACACAGATCACTTCCTCTCTGTGGAAAGTGGTCAGGCAAGACACTTTTATAAAACTTTTTTATTCTAGAAGATCTCAGAGAAGATTTTTAAGAACTTACAGTTGAGCACCCTGCGGAGAAAAACAGCTGCTGCTGAGGTGCAGCCTCTCAAGGGAGCAAGAACTTTACAGCCAGACAAGGGCAGAAGTTCAGAGTGGGCAAAAAATGAGATATCTTAAGCAATTAATACGCTTATCCCTTGAGCAGGATTACAGTCTTTAATGGCTACAATTTGCTAAGGTAATAGGTCTGGACAAAAACAATAATTAAAATGAAAATATTTACAAGAAATAGATGTATTGCAAAGCCCTGCAATGTTACAGAAACAGTATTAGCACAGATAAATTGCAGAGACAAGTCAGCCTTCGGAAGTTTTGCTATTTGAGTAGCTATTAATTGTGACTTGGTGCACTATATATGTGTAATGATCTGTCTGCTACTACTCTGTACAAAGCAGTCATTTTCCTTATGTTTCTAAAAAAAACTTATAATTTACCAAGTATCTGCAATGAGTATTTATTTATTTTAGTTGCAGAAACATCATATTTCCAGGGAAAGGGTGGTCCATAAATACGAAACTAAATATATTACTGAGTACAGGAAATGAAGAAGAAATTAATTACCATCAATTGCTATAAGTAACTGTCAAGGGCTAACCGCTACTACTACAAATCTCATGTAAAATAGAAAGTTCATGTGTTGCTGCTAAATAATTTAATTTATTTAAGTTACACTTTTGCACTTTACTTAGAAGAGAGGATCAAATATATGTAATCATTCCTTTACATAATGGAAGCTAGGTAACAATAGCATCTCCAGGCGGCAGTCAGAATAAACAACACTGCTTCTAAAAATTGTATAATGCTTAAATATGTGTAGTTTCAAGCAATATAGACCAATCAATTTCACTGAATTTTTTAACAGTGAAACTCACTGTACAGAAAGTATCATAAGATATTATTAGTTGTCACTAACAACAGAAAGATAACAGCAAAAATAACAACAGCAGCCTCTTATTGTTTTATTTTTAGTATAAAAACAGTAAAAGTCTCTAAGTCTATATGAACTTTATCCTGCCTTTTCTACTGGAATTTGAAACAGAATATGATGAACCCTGTGAACAATGTTTCCACCTACCATATGTNACAACAAACTGCCTGCAGGGGTTTGTGAAGCAAGGCCTTCCCCATCCCTCTCCCTGGCTTTGCCATGGGAGTCCCTGACTTTTTCTTTGTAGTTGTTGTTGTTGTTAATACCGTGGTTATTGTTCATTTGTATCTTGTTATACTCATTAGTAAAGGACTGTTATTCCTCCCCATATCTTGCCTGAAGGCCACTTAATTTCAGTAATACAGGGGGGGGTGGTCTGAGGAAGGGTTCAGCCTTTCCCAGCAGATACCTGTCTTCAACCTGAGACACCATATTACTAGAAATACTATGTAAGCACCCAGATGTACCACTGATGTGAAAGGAGATGAGTCATAACCATGAGATTTTATTTCAGAAGTTCAATTACATATGCAGTCAAAATCCTAGCAGCCAATTATTTCATCAGATACCGTGTCACTTTGTTATGGAAAGGCTTGTATTTGTGTGTCCTCCCAGTCAAATTGCTTTTCATGTATACATTTTTTGATGGACAGGAGAAAGCAGACAGAAATGAGGAGATAAAGGGAAGATCGCTCACAGTACTGTAAATATTATGGCACAAAAGGTATCATCTGGAATAAAGAAGAGATTGAAAGACAGGAAACAGATGGAATGCAGTGATGAAATGTAAGATACTTCTCCCTCTATGTCATTGGTTCAAAGGCAACCACAGGACCTGTGGCTCCTGAAGGTAAAAGCAGTGGCTCATTTTTATTTACACTATGTCTGGAATGCCTGTGAATTTATCTCACATTCTGGATTTCATGATTGTATCCCTCTTGTGAATTTCAAACCTCCAAGAATTGCAGGAATTGTAGATACCAAACAACTTTTCTTCTACAGAGAGCACTTCCAAGCCACCACTGCAAACACCGGTCCTATAATACACGTGCACATACATTAAAGTATATGATCTTTCAGAAAATTTTTTTCCTCAATGTCCTTATTTACATGATCTTTTAAAGACAATCACAAAAGCTTTTTTCTAGCTGTATTTCTGTTGGCGTTTAAGAATCAACAGACACACAGCATCTGACTATATGCCAAAGCAAATTTCTTTGCCACACAGTCAAAGAAGTTTACAAGACTGTATGAACTTCACCAGCCCAGAAGTTTTTGTGAGTTTGGTGGTAGAATTTACAGTGCATATTCAATATCCAATTCCTCAACACATCTAAACAGGTCAAAGCAAAAGAAATTCTTTCATACATAAGTACAATAATATCTGCCTGTTTGGGGCAATTTCGAAATCAAATTGTTGTTTACCAGCATGAACTGCACAGATGTTTCTGGAAGGGGAAAAAAAAGCTTTCATCAGTTTAAAGACATTTTCCTAGTCTTACCTATATTGAAATGGACCATTTATTTATGCTCAAACAAACAGATATAATTAATCACCAAAAATTTAAATAATTTTAATAAGATCGTTACATGTATAGCATTTAGGGAAGCGAGGGAAAGGAAAAGTTAATATGGCAACATTGGATGACTTTGCTTTTTCTGCAGTGACAGAAATTCAGGTTTTTTATAAAACTCGTAGCCTGCTATGCCTTTCTAAGAGCAATGTGTAAATGTCAAAGATAATTTTCTTTCATTCCCAAGCAAAAGTCAAGGTACTGTAGGAAACAATATGTAATTACTGCACTTGATGTGACAATAAAAAATATCTGAACAACTTATGCTAGCTATTTAAGCCAACCATAGAACACTCTTCAGATGTGCTTCCCATCATGTTTTAGGAAAAGGAGACACAAAACACTTTGTCTCTTTGCTTCTGAGGTGCTGTGGAGTTCAAACACTACAGTCATAATTCCAGGTCCTCCCAAATCCCTTGCATTCAGCTTAAAGAGAAACAAGAGGGAAAAGTACTAGTGTCATTTTTCTAAACTTAGGCAATCATACTGTATGTCTGTTAACTCTCTCTTCCCCGTGAGTTTTCAATCCAGAAGCCAATTTTCAATTCAAATTTGTGAAGCAGAGCTCTCAAATGTATTAACTCCCTGTGAATTTCATGAAAATCGGAAACCAGAAAAGAAAAGCACAAATACTGTAGTGTTGTCATCAAGGAAAAGACCACAGAATGCTTTTTAGTCTTTTTCAGCATCAAATAATATACCCAAGAGAGCACCACAATCAGAGGTACCTGATCTGCAAAGAGTTTGTAGCTCATGTCAGGCTGACACTCTGGTCAGTTTAACTGAGGATTATATCAGGAGGTCAGCTAGTAATAGCCACAGGAGAATCCACAGCAGAGACCACTGCTGTGTGTTCCTTGACTGTGGCAATGTCTTCAGTGAGTTTATGCCATTTATCATACACAAGGGGATATGTATTCAAGATGTCCTCATGCTGGCAGTGTTCATCGCTGTGGAGCCTCTAGCATCTAATAAAGCAGCAAAGCGCACTGAATCTCTTTGTCCACAGGATATTCGTAAGTCCTCTCTCTCATTTTTACGGTCCTTCCCTCCATTATTCCACATGGAATATGAGATATTTTAAAAAGCATGATCTACTCTTGCAGTTGTAGTATACTTGAGTTAAACTTGTCCTTGAACTCAAGGAAAGAAAGCCACAAGAAATTTCACCAATTATAGTTGTTTCTTAGGGAGGATGTTTTCAGAGACTTGAAATTACTCAAATCCTTATATTTGAAATAATTTTTAACATACTTAATTTAATAATCATTGAAATCCTATACTGAGAAATCAGAAAGACAACTTTTATCTGCCTTGTTTGGGTTTTTTTGCAGGGTTGTTTTTTTTTTCCCAGAGGCTGTGCATGGCAACCAGTCCAAGTTCTTCACAACACCTACTTCCTTCACAGCTGACTGATAAGGAGATAAAGGGCTCTTTTGACATTATATAGCCAATGTTCTGCCAACTGATTTTTTTGTATGTATTTTAGACAATGGTATCAATTTTGCTTATTATGATTTCTGACCCCAAACTCATTTGTCCTACCATATTTCTTGTTTTTTTAATGTGATGAGTGACAGAATGAATCCATCTTCTGTCATGGCCCTCTGAACAAGGGCTGTGTAGGAAAGAGTTTTCTTCCTTACAAAAAATGTCAAATTAAGATTCCAAAATTTCTGAGGAACTGCAGTTTTCATCCTAAAAATACAGCCTGCGAAACAATCCACCCAGTTTATGGGACATTGTCCATTAACTGTACTAATGCCTTTGTAAAATGTAGTCCTCAGACAAGTCTGAATACAGTCTGAATTTCTTCTTACCTTTACTTTTCTTTTTTTTTTAATCAGCACACCATAACAACAATCAAATCACTCAGTTTCTCAGGGGAGGAATCAGGTCCATGTGTTCCTATATTGGGTTCACAGAACACATTATTCATACAATAATATGAATGTTATTAAATAATAAATATGTTATCTGTTAATCAGATAATAGTATGAGAATTCTAAGAGATTTAATATGATTTCAGCTGTGTTGACTATAGAGTCATGCTGCTTAAGAAATGTAACCTCATTTTTTCAGTTATTTGTTATGAAATTGGTGCGCTTCCTATCTAGGTATGGTGTACACTTATTCTCTTGCCAAGCTAACTCTAAATTCTGATAGATGTGACAGTTCAAGCAAAACATTCTGAAGCTCTGCCAAAACCCTGAACTGAAGAGAATGTAACTTTATGCTTAGGCGAATTCCATTAACTTTTGTCTGCCTTGTTTGGGCTTTTTCACATTTTTTTCAGCAGCTACTGATAACAAATATTAGAAAACAAATCAGAAAAGACTACTCTCTGAATATGTTTGACCTGATTTAGAGCTGGAAAGCACTTAGAACCTTCCAAAAATCCTCAAATTTCCCCAGAAGTCTTGCTTTTATACAGAAAAGATAAACAATATAATTCCAAATTGGATTTCTGCCCAATTTCAATTACCATTGCAAAAACACATAACTTTGCACAACAATTAAGGCCAGAAGAGAACTTTCAATAGTTAGGTGAACTACATATCGTGAAGCATCTCCAAATTTACCTATCTATTACAAGTCACATTTGTCCATCATAAGAGGAAAATATTTGCCAAATATGACTCCTGTTGTCCCTTTTACAATACATACAGATAAAATTGACAGAGTAGTGACCTAAACCTAGCTTAATATTTTTCACTTCTTTCTGAAAGACAGAAATCAAGAGAATTATGAATTTTCACTACACTAATGTAGTGGCTGTGGAACAAGAGATTTGGGTTTGGGATTAAAAATTAAATAAATAAAAAAGTAAGATAAATAGATTGACAGAACTTGCAAATTGTTTTGTTAGGTAACATACGTTCCAAGGGTATTGTTGTGAAACTCCACCTAGGTAGTAACTTGGAGAGTTTCTGTTGTTTCTAAGCCGAAGGACTCAATGTTTTAGCACAGCCACAGAAGTTGACAAATTAAGTCAAAACACTCACAGCCTCAGTTCCCAAAAGAAAATGCATCAGTTCTTCCATTTGCCTGTGTTGCTAGAAGACATTGATTAGTAAATCCCTGTACAAATCCTAGCCAGGCAATAGCACATGGATAGGTCTCACAGTTCATATCTCCTACACTATTGTAAAAACTAAATGGATTTTAAATCAAAAAGTTTTGTCTTCAATCTTGTGCTGATAATCCACTGCTGAAAGTAAATCCTAGCATTCTGTGCCTTTGCTGTGGAAACACTGGGGATAAAAATGTTTTTGAGTAAGAAGAGTTTCACATATGGATGGAATGTAATGAATATATCATAGAATGTTTTGGGCTGAAAGGTACCTTAAGGAACATCAGGGTCCAACCCGTCTAGTGTCACTTTTATTGGATGCCTTACACTAGACCAGGTTACTCAGAACTCCATTCAGCCTGGTCTTAAACACTTCCAGCGACGGGGCATCCACAACTTCTCTGGACAACTTGTTTCAGTGCCTCACCAATCCCACAATCAAGAATTTCTTCCTAATATTTATTGTATCTTCTACCAAAATATTTTGCTTTAAGCTACGGTACTGGGCAGTCAACTCCTGTACTAGGCATGCCAGCACCAAGGACAGGGGTAAAAAGCAATAAATTCCAACAGTGTGTGTAATCACACGTTGTCAATACAAGCCCTACCTTTCCTACCATCTAATGGGAGTCACTTCTCATAAGTAAAGGCCCAAGAAGATCTTCCATTCTTCTTGGTCTGAGGAGGTCTTAGCTATGATCTGTAATCAGCCCAGAACTGAGAAAATTCAGAACTGAGGAATTCAGGATATACCTATGTAGCATAATGAATCAAGGGGAGCTCTCTGTTTGACCTATGATTTGACCTACTTATGTAATTAAGTGGTATGAAGTAGATGGGCCTTAGACTGCTCTGGATTGCAACAAAGGCCCTCTGTGTGTTGGCTCCTCTTATATACTCCCCAAGAAGAGCAGTGGGACCAGACCAGGCAAAGAAAGTGTAAAGACTCCAGCACAAACATGGTCATTTTTTTTGTCCGGGGCTGGGTCAGATTGAACATCTGGCATGTCCAAAGAATAGCCACACTGGCACATTATAATGAGGAACAGTCAGGGTCAAACAGCTGTATGTATAGTTACTAGAATCACAAGTGTAAGATATATATCCTCCTGTTCTGATCCTCTTCAGAGGCCTATCTCCTTCCATGCCCAAAAAACAAACATGAATCTTCAGAGTTTGGAGCCTCATGTTACAGAAAGATCAATAGAACTCCCAGATTTGTGGATGACATCCTCTTCCTTTTCCTTAAGAGAGCTCCTATTATAATAGTCAGGATTCATACCCGGCAGGATATAAGTGATCTAAGTTCTGGAGGCCTTTGCTATTTTCTTTTGCCTGTTTCCTGATGTTTGCAAATCATATTATATGCTGACACTGTGTTTGAAGTTTACACAGCTAAACAGACCTATACAATAATTACATGTGTAAAAAAGCCCAAGTTTATAATGGACAAGTTTATCAGTTCTGAGTTGTTAACCATGTATACAACCCTCTGTATCCAAAACTAGAATGTGTGTATACACATACCCACTTTATATATATGCATATGTGTATATATATACATATGTGTATATGTATACACACATACATTTATAAACTGAAAACAACTGGGTTTTGACCCATCAAAAGAATTTACATTGAAAGGTGTTGAAGTGTCCAGATCCATTGACAACATGGTGCATCTGCCTTATAAACTGACTCAGTGAATGACACTTACAAATGACACTCAGTGAAATTTTTTTGATTCTATGATGCAAGGAAGACAAGGTAAACCCACAGACAGACCTGGATGGTGCAGAACTTCCTAGGAAGAATGTAGTTGAATTATTACATGGTGGGATCATGAAATCAATACGTAAAAATGGAGTGATTAATCAAGCTAGGAAATCACTGGTCTACACTTTCAGACATATACTAGGCAAGGTTGCAATGTTGAATAGAACTTAGGACACATGAAATCCATATATCAGAACTGCTGGCATGGCTTTATGAAACTATTTTAAAATTACAGTAGCAAGTTTCTCTCTACATCATTTGTCTGTGGACAAAGAAGAAACACAAAATTCATGAATAATTCTCTTAATGTGTTTCCACAGAGTTAATGATTCTCTCAAGTATCAAAAAGAGTTTCAGCATTATCCTATGAAGGAGAAAAATGGAAAATTATGTGCAAAATAGATTTTAATCATTCAGACTCAAGACTTTTCATACAACTTTAAAAAGCAGTTTGATATACTTATGGGTATGTCAAGCAAATATGTAAGGGCTTTTTCCAGTCTAGTCTGACATAAAATTAAAATAGACAAATTTTCTAGGGGAATAGCATCACAAGTTTCATTTGACCAGTCTACTCTGTTTGACACTGCAGTCAAATATTAACTGAAAAAAGTGGTAATTTGCATATTTTACAAAGCTGATATTTACTGAACACATTTCTGATGAATACGTTTGATATGATTAAAACTCATTTCATCTTGCAATATAATCTCTGATGGAAACCTTCAAGTTTTGGCATCTGCAAAAAACAAATCTCAATGCATTTTCTTTTACTGTCCTAGCCTTCCTTTCTACTTTCTTTATTCCTTTCTGATCTTTGGGATGCATTTTCCAGGATATAGTTTTTATGGACAGAAATTAATTCAAGTTTTCAAAATCCATGTTTTACAATGATATAAAGGAATTAATTCCATTCTGAAATAAAAGGATTTAAAGGAGAGTTTTAAAGGAAAAACCACAATAACTGATGAAAAAGTTCTGCACAGTCTCAAAGAATAGAATATCACCTATGGCTCTTGTATTTTATAGTCTCTAGATAACTTTTATGCATTAAGTTACCTTAAATTAATTTCTTTGCTGTTGTAGCAGTGCTGTAATTTACTGACTTGCCATGCTTAACATTTTCACAAATTGCAGGTGCTCATTACAACCCAGTGGTTTTGGAATAGTTTTTTGAATAAAGGTCAACATCTTCAAGTTGCCCTTTAATGTCCTGGTCAGTAGGAAGCCCTTGACCTAGGAATGAATTTAACATCTACTACCTAACGTTATTCTCCATATATGCTCTACATTTGAATGTAGATTAATACTGCACTGGAAGACGCACTTCAGAAGGATTTTAACCAATCCCTAGATTTCCTAGTTTACAAAAATACCAGTCTAAGTAACTGCGTACAGAAAGATGGACTGAAGCACATTTTACAGCGACTGGTAAAGACAAGGCTTGTGTATTTTGTAAAAGGGTTTCGTTTTTAATGAGCTATTCACTTTCTGTATTCATTTTATTTAATAGCTTAACCTCCTAACTCTCTGTTCTCTATGGCTGTGAATTACTCTCCAGAAATAATAAGGAATTTTAAGCATCATCATGTTGCTGGTATTGTCCCTTGAAAATGTGGGTTGTCATCACCTCATCGCCCCATCCTGGTCTGCTCATTAGTGACACTCTGTATGGAAAACCTCTAAAGATCATTACCACTGTAGTCCACAGCCAATGTGCCAACATAATGAAAAACAATTCAGCAGTTCCCTATGCTCTGTTAGTTGTGTTTGTCATAAATGAGTTGTGGAGATTTGGAGTGAATGATCCATATCATATTGAACTGTCCTTTTTATTGCTGACAATTGAAGGTGACTGAAAAGCTGGGTCAGTGTCAGACTATATCTAATTGGAAACCTTTTCTCATTAACGCTTGATGTTGACTTGTATTAGTCGATGAAATTAGAACCACAGTGGAATGGATTTTATTACACAGAATGAGCTGGTTGATCTCTCTTCCACTTCAATGTTTTTTTAGCCCCACCCCTGGCTGCTGAGAAAGGAATCCAGAAGCAAGGGAGTTGTAAGTGATGCAGGATTAAGGGGAAATTGAGTAAAAATGTCATTGCTTCTCAGGAAATTGAAACCATGTGCATATTTGTGCAACACTTTGTTTCAGCAAAACTTTTCTGAAAATACTTCCTTATTGATCATCTGAGATTTTTTTCATTAGAACCAGGACTGGAACAGAAATGTTTCCCAGGTAAAAGGAAAATGGTAATTT
>VXBU01000060.1:22745-35187 GCA_013400315.1 Bombycilla garrulus | reverse complement strand
GGAGGGGGAAACTAGTGTTTGTCTTCTGAAAAGAAGAAATTAGGAGATTTTTTTTTAATAGTTTAGACAGTCAGTTTTGCAATGAGAAAAACATAATTTGTTCTTCAAAATTGTCCCCAACCCTGAATAACCCATTTACCTGTTTATCAGCTGCTGATTGAAGGATACCAAAACAAATTCATAACAGTGAAGAAGTTAAATATAACTGCATAAGCCTACAGAAAATACACAAGTCATGCTATAAAGACAGATAATATACATTGTGCTATACATAAATTTTTTTAGAGATGTTTGATGAGTTTAAAAATAAAAAAGAAATAGTATCTACAAATTCATTTTAGGAGAAAATTATTTCAACTAAATTAATCACAGGACAGTCTGATATAGGATCATGATGCGTATAGATTGTCAGATTGAGATAAATCCTGTCTTTATAGAAATTCAGTGCTACAAAATAGGTGGCAAGGGATACTATCAAAACAACTGTTTAATGATCTTGTCCTCAAACCCACAGCTTCTCTCAAATATATCCTTTTTTCATCAGAAATTCATTAAAATTAAACACATAAGGGATATCCTGCTGACATCTCCTTAGGCATATCATTAAAGGGCATAATTCACAGCTAATTGTGGACAGGAATCTCAGAAAATACTGAAAGTGGAAACTTTGAGATCAGATCTTAAAAGAGCAAGGGATGTCTTCCCAAGCCACCTGCATGAATCTCTCAGAAGTTTTTCAATTCCATCCAACTCATGATTCATGACTTTTTGCCTCAGTTTTTTTTTTTTTTAATAAATAATATGCAAGTTGGCCTAAAACTTCACTTATTTATATAGCTCAAAGACATGCCAAAATCACCATGCAGATAGCTCAAAGTCCACGATCTCAAAATGTCTGTTTCTGAGCAACCACTTAAACTGGTTTTAATTCTCAAAAATTCCTCAGTTTCATTCTAACAGAAGTAAGAGCTGGTTGGCAAATGACCGCTCCTTTTGAGTTTAGTCAGAGATTGATCCCAAACTCATTTGATTTGTAGCTATTGTAATTTGTAATCACAGGCACCATATTGTAATCACAGATGCCATACTATAAGAAGATAAAGAAAATGGACAGTGTAAATTGAGAAAGAAGGAAAGAAATAAGTTAAATGTAGTGCAATAGCAAATGTTCTTTTAATAACATCTCTGTAATAGATTATATTATATGTTGTTGAAATGTGTCACATTTTCATTATGTTTATTATTTAAAAAATAAAGCTTACAAGGAGAAGAGGAGAGGCAGACATTGATCTCTTCTCTGTGGTGACCAGTGACAGAGTGCAAGGCAATGGCCTGAAGTTGTGTCAGGAGAGGTTTAGGCTGGATATCAGGTTCTTCCCCCAGAGGGTGTTTGGGCACTGTAATAGGCTCCGCATGGAAATGGTCACAGCAACAACATGACACAGTTCAATAAGTGTTTGGACAATGCTCTAAGACACAGATTCTTGGGGTGTCCTGTGAATGGCCAGGAGTTGCATTTGATGATCTTTGTGTTTCCATTCCAACACAGAATATTCTGTGATTCTGTGTTAAAATTTGGTACATCTTCCAGCACAGTTACGGGTCTGCATTTTACACATGTATTGTTTGGGATTTTAAAATGAGAATAAACTTTTTGGTGTTATTGGAGAAAAAGTAATATGCATTTTTCATCTGTCTCAGCTAAGAAGAAAACACTTGCCTACTATTCAGAGAAACCTACCTTATAAACCAAGAAAATTATCTCTTGTATTGAAATGACAGTCTCTTAGGTTTTGTTTAGCTATTAGTGGACAGAATCATTTATATTTGTCTTCAATCACATATACTTTGATTTACATAATGCAATGCTTTCAACTCTCATTTCCTACTCATGCATCATGGAAGTACACTAGTTGCTACTTTGCTTCTGATTCTGTTGCTGCTGGGCTTAAATGGTTCTTAGCTTCAAATTTTGATTTACTAAATTTTTCCTCTGTTATAATATGAAAGCTATGTCCTTGGAGAGGACATGTTTGGCTCAATGTAAAAAGGCAGAATAGACAAAAACATACTACTTCAATCTTTTCCTCCCACTGCCAAAATCTGAATAGTGATGAGTATCTTGCAGTATCAAGGTGGTTCTTGGAAATAAACTTTATTACAAATAAGTTCTTCTAAACATCTCAACTTCCACGTGGTATTTTTAAAAACTGTGATTGCATTTAAATTCATATATATACACAGGAAGGAAAGGAAGCTAAAGAATATAAGAAGAAAATAAAAATAAAAGTAATATGAATGTGTGATGGAAAGACCTGACATTTCCATAAGTAGGTAAAAGTGAACAATTGGCACCAAAGGGAGAAATAATTGGGCTATTTTTTCTTACAAAATAATGTGAAATTCAAAGGAGAAACACTTTAGTGAAGAACACCAGTGTTTTATATAGCCTTTTTAAAAGCATTGATCTGGAAAATCCAAGTACAGACAAATCTGGTTTGATTCTTTTTGCCTTTCAAACAATTCCAAACTTCATTTGGATATGACTGTGTGTAATGTTTACATACACAGGGTCAACATGCTTGGGTTATTCAAATGCATTAATAATCTTGCCCTGCTTTACTTCCACTGTATTTATGAACCTTAATTGTTAAGAAAACATTAGACAATAATATCCAAACATGGGCAATTACTGGTTAAACTCACATGGCTTCCTTCCCAAACTGTCTTTCAATGACCCTCCTTCTGAGGTTTCAAATGCAGTTTAAGGAGAGCTGCAGACATTTTATTGGCACCAGACTTGAAACTCATAATGGGCACATTATTTGGCCACAATATAAAATAGCATCATCTATCTAACAAATGAAAAAAAATTTAATGGGTGCACTCTTAATTATAATCGCTTGGAAGAGAAAGACATCAGCTGAAAGTGGTGTGAGAAGGTCATTCAATGAGATTTGTGACTTTGGAGTCCCTTTTCAAGTTACAGTGGGTAATTGGATCTTAAAGGTTTTTTACAGCTTAAATGATTATCTAATTCTATGATGCTAATTCCTACCTAGAGTTCCTATTTATCTCAGAGTTTAGGAGTTTAGTTTTCTTTTTTCTGGCATGTAGGCAAAAGCAAGACATGGATATTTGATGCTTTGGTTGTGTTTTGACTTTTATATTGGCCCAAGTTTCTAACACTGTTTAGAAGAAAAGAAAATTTCTGTCACTAAAGGTCAACAAAAAGGAGAAATACACAGACCAATGCTCTACCAATGGATGTTTGCCCTCAACCAAGAAGGAAGACAGAAAGGGCAGGAAGAAAGAACAGAAATTGAAATAACTCTTTCCAATCTCACAATAGCTATGAGTCAGAAAAATACTTCACATGCAGCTCTTCTATGCTGTTGCACTCACAACTCTCTCTATTGCACAGGTTCCAGTAAATTCACAATAATAATATGTATTGAACCTACTGTTGTTTTTAGCACAGGGTACACCATTCACAAGCTTTTATTCACTTCTCTCTGGAGGTAATTCCTACCTCCTTTTCTTAGAAAAAAATTGGTGCATTATTTCCAAGAACCAGTTAATGCCCAGCGACCACTAGCACCTGTGGTAATACCCGTACTTTTCCTCCCCTCTACAACCTGTTTCCTGCCTATAAGTGACAAGTTAGGAAACTGCAAGAGCACATGTAGTAGGCATAATATATCTGTGTCACACAAGTAGATATCGTACATAAAAGACATAATAGCTCAAGTGGTGGGATACATACCACTTTGTGATCTGTTGGAAGGAAAGAGAGCTCTGGAACAGCTGGATGGATGGGCAGAGTCCAGTGAGGTGAAGTTTAATGAGTCCAAGTGCCAAGTCCTGCATTTTGGCCACAATAACCCCCTGCAGTATTATGGGCTGGGGATGGTGTGGTGGGACAGTGCCAAGGAGGAAAGGGACCTGAGGACACTGGTCAACAGCCACCTGAACATGAGCCAGCAGTGTGCCCTGGTGGCCAAGAAGGCCAACGGTACCTTGACCTTTATCAGGAAAAAATGTGGCCAGCAGGGGTAGGGAGGTCATTCTTCCCCTGTACTTGGCACTGGTGAGGCCACACCTTGAATGCTGTGTCCAGTTCTGAGCCCCTCAGTTTAGGAAGGACATTAAGACCCTTGAGCACGTCCAGAGGAGGCAACGAGGGTGGTGAGGGGCTTGGAACATAAGTTCCCTCAACAGCTGAGGAAGCTGGGTTTGTTTAGCCTGGGGAAAAGGAGACTCAAGGGTGATGTCATCACTCTCTGCAGCTCCCTGAAGGGTGATGTGCTCAGGTGGGGGTTGATCTCTTTCTCCAAGCGGCAACTGACAGAACGAGAGGACAGAGTCTCAAGCTGCATCAAGGGAAATACAGGTTGGATATTAGGGAAAAGTTTTTTACAGAAAGAGTGATAAAGTACTGGAATTGTCTGCCTGGAGAGGTAGTGAAGTCACCATCCCTGGATCTGTTTAAATAAAGATTGGATGTGGTACTCGGTGCCATGGTTTAGTCGAAGAGTTAGGGCCCGGGTTGGACCCAATGATCATGAAAGTTCTCTTCCAGCCTAGTGATTCTGTGATTCTATGATTCTTGATTCACTAAGTTACTTCCAGCTCAGGCATGTTCAAGTAGGCCAGACTTTTGGAAAGGGGAAACAAATGCAGAAATTACTAGAAATACTTTTAATATCATAGCTGTTGACACTCACTTTTAATAACATAACTTTTATTAAAGGCTAAATATAAATCCCATTTTAGCCAGGCAGTCTGACTGTCTGTTGGCTGTTTGAGAAACAAGGTAAATGAATACTCTGTCTCAGCAAAGACAACAGACTATTATTACAGGTTGATATATGTGACCCTAAACTGAGTGGTCTATAGGAAAAAGAAGGCCTTTGACACCCAGAAACACCAAAGTTAAATGGCAGACAATGGATGTGAGATCAAAACTTAATGATATATGATTATGACTGAGAAATATTTTGCTTAATGCAAATAAGTCACTATTTAAAAACCAGAGAATGCTTAATAGCTTCAGCTTCAAAGGTAATGTTAACAGTATTGATAATGTGCTAACAATAATTTACAATTTTACCTATTTCTTTATTATCTTATCTGGAGTGTCTTACTGGCAAGTCTTACTTGGTCTGATATGGTTACAATGTCTGATGGCTAACTTCAGAAAAACATCATAATCATGTTCCTATGTTGAAAATTTTAAAATAGAGACACTTCTGTTTCCCTTCTTTTATTTTATTTTATTTTTAATTGAAATATTTCTTGGACAAACCTATGCTGTTGCCATGATATGTTACAATGGAGTGCAGCTTTCTGGTATTTTACTCAGAAATATGTGTTATGCACTAATCTGATTGCCTTAATTTTGCAGGAAACAGGACTCTATCTGTATGGCCCTTCTGTGGCACATAAAAATGCAGCTGCTATAAATCACAGAAATGGTGACATTACTGAAGGGAGAGAGAGAGCTGCATGTAGCATTTTTCCTGACCTCTTTGCAAAAGAGTCAAGTCTAGAGTTTAATGAAATGAAATCTCTTTCAAGGGAATGCGAATGAGGCTGCCTCTGCAGCACTGTTCTGGGGAAATTATTTTGGCTGGCCTCTGAGAAGATTTACACCTAGGTCTTCAGTGTCAGAAGTTAAGGCAGGCTGCATTTACTACCTGGAGACCTTCTTATCACTTCTTATCCTAAAGCCAGGAGCTGCTTCTGAAATTGCTTGAAGTAAAAATGTTTTAGGTACAGAAAAATATAAACAAATTAATAAGAGCCCAAGATCACTATAACTTTCATATCAAAAGTATTAGCCTACCTAGAAATTTCCTGACCATAGCAGGGAAAGAAATTAAAGTTATTTTTCACTCAAAAAAAGGTCAAAGGATGGAGTAAGTAATTTTATTCTTGTTAATAGTAACGGTTACTTTCTGCATTATAACAGTTCTTATACTAGGCACAGTAGTCAGAAAACTGTTTTTCCTGTAGTAAACTGTGAAACTAATGTTTGAAATTTATTTTTATGATATTGGTTTTTTTATTAATTTGGATATTTTTCTTCAAACTACTAACTCCATCAATAAGAGAACAAATCTCAGTAAAGAATTTGGTTATTGCTTAACATAATTTACTACAAAAATTATACTCAAGAAAATTGCTTTATTACTCAAACAACTGAACTATTAAAATAGTTTTATATTAATAAGCCACTATTCTCTGATCCAGATAAAGCATCTGCTGCTTTTTTCAGATCTTAGCAAATAGTAATAATATTAAATTAAAGGCTCTGATGTATGTTCCAATTTGCTTAATGTTAAAGAACTGCAATATCATACAGCTGTGTGAACATTTATTTGACTAGCTGATCTTTAAAACCACACATTTAAACAGTTTGATTGAAGCTGGGAAAAAATAGTATTTAGGGTATTCAAACATCTAAATACAACGATTTAAAAGGAAACTACTAAACCCACTGATTTCTAATAGACAGAAACACCCATTCTTCTGCAGTACTGTAAATGGTCTGAATTCCTCACCAGAGATTAGAGGCTGAAAGGTCAACAATTATGCAAAATAAATTATGGGTTTAGAACAATCAGTATATCCAGCTGTTACAAAGTAAGCAGACTCTGTAAGCCTGCCTGCCAGGTGCAGGCCTCTTTTCCCTGTGGGAGTGATCATGATTTCAGAAAATGATGCAGTAAACAATATTACTAGATACCCAGGGAAAATACCTACCAGTATGTTTGGAAACCTCTATAGAGGTTTCCTCTATAGGGCCCTCTATAGAGATACAGGAAAAAAATATTTTGGGGCATCTATTTTATTTAAAAACTAATTACTTAAATGAAATATATCTGTAGGAATATTACAAAATTATAATCTAAAAATAATCACCTAAAAAATGTCAGGGTTCCTCTGGATGAATCACATTCTGCCACATTTACTTTCATTATTCAATGACCTGCATTCTTGTCACTGTTTGTAAAAAGTCATCTAGTAATAAGTACAAGTATTGAGAGAATTAAATATGAAGTACCATTCCATTAGAAATGCTATTACCCTCTTTGATGGGAAAAAGTGGGTATTTTGTGACATATATATTCAAAATTTCTTTGTATTTTGAAGGAGCAGTTTTACAGAGAGCTCTTCATACGCATCTGCTGCTTTTAAAATTTGCCTAGAAGCTTCATCAAACACTTTTGAATAAAAATATATCCAAAGGAAAGTCGTTCAATTAGGAATTCATGTAAATAAAATGTTTTACTAAGATTATTGGTTCTCCATGCAACCCAGTGAATCCTAAGATATGGACCCACTCTCCCTAATAAAAAATGACTTCCCAAATAATCATTCCCTCCATGATTTATATTTTTTTTCCTTTTTGTACTCAGAAAAAAAAAAAGAGGAACCATGCTCAGAGCCTAACATATGGTACATGGACCTCTGCCAGTGCTTCTCTTTTCTAATTTGAAATATCCTTCCTGCTGTTTAAAGCTTTGGTCAGCCTTAAGAGTACTCAGTAGTCCCCATGAATCAGCTGTAGTGCTTCAGGACATGATTCCTAAAGAGCCGTTAAAATCAGCGCAGAAATTCACCAGCTACATTTTCTTCTATTTACTTACTGATGTCAAAGATCTATAATCAGGAACTACAAAAAAATAAAGCATCCCAAGACCCTTCTCGACTGGGAATGTGACTTGTAGTATCTATAGAGTACAGGATGCACAGAAATATAACACCAGGTTTGTAAGCGGTGCTTGTCTCTTTCTGCATCTGACAAGCATTATTTAAAAGGGGAGATGAATCTAAAGCAGAGGAGAAAATTATTAGAAAATATTTTCTTGATTTTTCATGGCCTGTCCTATCACTGGCTGTAGGGTGAACAGTAAATAAAAGACCTACAGAAAGCCAGACCCATGTATCTAATGCTCCTGGAAATTCCACATTCTTTGGATGAGACCAAACTTTTGTAGCACAAAAGAAAGAAGCTTTATTGAGGATGAAATACTGGAGTATCATTTTATTATCATCCTAAAATAAAAATTTTTACAAAAGAGAGAGGTGGAAGCAGCACAGGCTTAGGCAAAGAGTTAAGGTGGGATCAACATCTGATACACGGATAAGTAAAGCACCTCTAAGCAGAAAGTTACCCAAATTTATGAACACAACATTTAGTCAATAACAAGTCAGTGTTCTTACTGGGTTTGGTTGCAAGCCAAAGCAAGCTTCTGATGTTGCTAAAGCCTATAGTGAAAGCACTGGCAACAGACTACCCTAATCATATACAATCAGTTGGTCTGTCCTAGCAGCCCAGGGTGTGAGACCCAGTATTGCAGAGAATCACAGGGGTAGATTTAGAGGCTCTGAGGGAGTGTAATGAGGAAGTTTCATGGTTTCTTTGTTTGTTCAGTTTCTCTTTACAAAGCTGCATCCAATGTTTGTGGACAAAATCACTCTCCCATTCACTGAAAGTAGTACTCTGTAGTATTCCCACAAACCAGGAAGAACAGCAGGCACAGCATTTTCCTGAGGGGAGGAATAATCAAGAGAAACCCTGGCTTCTTCTTCTTTTAAGCCAAGAACAGCACCATAATCCCTGAAAGTATAATGGAGGACCAAAAAAAAAAAAAAAAGTTCTCAGACGATATTTTGGCAATGTGACTTTCTCCTGGCTTTGGAATGATGAGAACAAGCTTAAATGCATTCAGGACTATTTTTCCCCTAGCCAGAAAACAAAGGTCTTAGAGCTAAAATATCACATTTCTTCTTATTTTCAATTTTCAGATTGTAGTCAAAAGCTGAGGTTTTGTCTTTGACTCTGACAGTTGCAAGAAAACAAAGGAAAACCACAAAGGTGTGAGGAACAAAGTACAAAGTATCCCTCAGATTTGCTTCCAGTTTCTGGAATTTGGTTGCTCATGACTGTCACTGGGCCTTGTGCCACACAAGTCTTTTGGAGCATGCACTATCCATGCAGGCTGTAACCAGCCTTTTCCGCAGTGCTATCAGGGTAAGGAGCACTGTGGGTTCCTGGCTTTGAAGCATATGCACAGATGCTTTAGTTGCTGTGTCAGCTTCTTCTTCCATCAAAGCTGTTTTGTTTTTTTCTTATTGCCACTGATACTCCCCTCTAACTGTCCCCCAGATAAATACTGAGTGTTTTGTTAAGTTAAATTAAATTAAATGCACCTTAGACATTGTGATTATAATAATTTTCCCCATCAGTTTTAGAGTATTGCATATGAAGGTCTGGCTAGACAATCATTTTTTTCCCTGAAATAAACAAATGCATGGTAATATTTTATAAAGACCTAACTTTTTTTGCTGTAGAGAACTGCACCAGGACTAACTTTTTCATAAGCCATTTGCAGTTTTGATTAGCATAGGTATTATTTGTCTTCTGCATTCTTGAGTTGTTTGAGTCTTGCTCCAGGCTTCTCGGGTTTTGTCATTTCTGTTAGAATGAAGAAGAGAGTAACTCTTGAATTCAAGCCTCTGGTGGAAGCACAGTGGCAAGTAACACACTCCCACTGATAAGCCTGTAAGTACAAACAATTCACAAAGGGTCAAAAGCATTATTCCTTGATCTTAACAGCCTTCACTCTGAAACCAAAATGAGACTTTATGGCAACTATTCCTATTGCTGACTTGCATCTTTTTGGGGTACAGAATTTGAACAAGCCAAGAAATTACAATAGAAGAGATTGTTCAAAAATACAGCTGGAAAACGGTATATCATGTATGCAATGATATATGTTGTCTCATATATTATTACCATGAAGGAAATAATCTCTTAACAGTCTAGTGGAAGGCTTCCCTGCTCAAGGAAGGCAGTTGGAATTAGATGATCTTTAAGTTCCCTTCCAAACCAAACCATTTTGTGTTTCTTTTGTAAAAGACATTCTTCTGTCCATCAGACACTATTTATACCAGTTGCTGTTAGAAGATGAAAGGAAAACTGAGGGGTTATGTTAACTTCAAAATTTTCCAGTACCACTTTTCATTGTTTGAAATATTTCTCACTGAAAATACAAAGATTTTAGTTTAGATAGCATGAGGAAGAAGGAAGAAGAAGACAGAAGCTACTTAAGTTCTGACAAATCAAAATACCAGGGAACATAAGAGGATAAACAAAGAGATCCTTGCTGCATATTCGCTCATTACTAAGCATAGGCACTTCACAAAAATCACTTACTGTTACTTATACTGCATGTTCCCACCATTTTCCCTCATTTTCTTCCTGCCTCAATGGAACACATCACATTCGATTCTTCCATAATTCTCTCTTTTCTTTCTCTTTTTTCTGAAAGCAGGTTTCCACATAAGGATAGCATTTAAATCTGACTATGCAACCCTATAGGAACACAGACCACAGAAATGAATGTAATAAATGTGATGTATAGCACAAGGCAGTCTTCTATCATTTATTTGTCATCATGATTTTTTAGGAAAAAACAGGAGAATAAAAAGAAGAAATGGAAAAGTGTTGTCAAGGTCACCAACATTTTTCTGGTGCAGGATTTCCCCAGGTGAAATTATTTTAATTTACAAATTTGCAAAGATAAAAAAGGCCTGCTGTGAAAACCACAATATTCACTGTAGCATGTGGTGTTGATGAGTTCCACCAGATGATAATGCAAATTGAAATCTCACATTCCTAAGACCTTTCATTAGTGGGGGGAGAAAATCATGTGAAGTTATAATATAGTTAATGGTATTGCAGGGTCGATCTCACTAATTTTACAATTCTGTTATGTGCATAGGTTATCATACTAATTAGCTTCATCTGGAATATAAGTCATCTTAATAGAGGGCTTTCATGTTTCCTTTTACTTCAGTTCTAAAGCTTGCAGTTGGATGGCTTCAGACTGCAATAAAATTCACAAATCTCACAAAAGAGATCAAAACTGGGTAGTAGGAATTTAAACAAACCACTCCACCGTAGACATGCCACCAAAGGGAAAAGAGCACAAAAGAACTATCCAGTACTTCTCAGATTGAATTATATGAGAGGTACACTCTAAAAATCAGAAGGAAATCTGGAATGTGCCATATACTGCTTTCCATATTCTTGTTGAGTATTTTGGTTTTGTCGTTTGGGGATTTTTTCATTATCTCAGATNTGGGGGGAATGACTTCTAGTTTTCATTTTTTTTAATTGCTTCATTACTTTGCTCCTTTTTTGTGTTGGTCCCAAGACTATTATAGCAAATATGCAAAGGCAGCAAGCCATTCAAAGAAATCTCACCACTTTGAGAAAAAAATTTTGGAACACAGAGAGTTTTTATGATTGAANCAAAAATCACTTACTGTTACTTATACTGCATGTTCCCACCATTTTCCCTCATTTTCTTCCTGCCTCAATGGAACACATCACATTCGATTCTTCCATAATTCTCTCTTTTCTTTCTCTTTTTTCTGAAAGCAGGTTTCCACATAAGGATAGCATTTAAATCTGACTATGCAACCCTATAGGAACACAGACCACAGAAATGAATGTAATAAATGTGATGTATAGCACAAGGCAGTCTTCTATCATTTATTTGTCATCATGATTTTTTAGGAAAAAACAGGAGAATAAAAAGAAGAAATGGAAAAGTGTTGTCAAGGTCACCAACATTTTTCTGGTGCAGGATTTCCCCAGGTGAAATTATTTTAATTTACAAATTTGCAAAGATAAAAAAGGCCTGCTGTGAAAACCACAATATTCACTGTAGCATGTGGTGTTGATGAGTTCCACCAGATGATAATGCAAATTGAAATCTCACATTCCTAAGACCTTTCATTAGTGGGGGGAGAAAATCATGTGAAGTTATAATATAGTTAATGGTATTGCAGGGTCGATCTCACTAATTTTACAATTCTGTTATGTGCATAGGTTATCATACTAATTAGCTTCATCTGGAATATAAGTCATCTTAATAGAGGGCTTTCATGTTTCCTTTTACTTCAGTTCTAAAGCTTGCAGTTGGATGGCTTCAGACTGCAATAAAATTCACAAATCTCACAAAAGAGATCAAAACTGGGTAGTAGGAATTTAAACAAACCACTCCACCGTAGACATGCCACCAAAGGGAAAAGAGCACAAAAGAACTATCCAGTACTTCTCAGATTGAATTATATGAGAGGTACACTCTAAAAATCAGAAGGAAATCTGGAATGTGCCATATACTGCTTTCCATATTCTTGTTGAGTATTTTGGTTTTGTCGTTTGGGGATTTTTTCATTATCTCAGATTCATTCTGCAGACTGCTGTGACAATCAATATTCTAAAGACTCAATGGGATTTAAACTTAACAGTCAAATTTTAAACTACTCATGTTGCCAGCTGTGAGGGGCTCTGACAGAAAGTAAGCACTAGATCCAGTTCTTTGCCTTAGTATTGAGGCATGTATTTAGCATCTACGCA
>VXBU01000060.1:0-13109 GCA_013400315.1 Bombycilla garrulus | reverse complement strand
TTTTATCTAGCAAATTCAACAAAGAAACAAGAGTTAAAATTTCCCTTTGAGGGCTGGATTAGCTCTTCCTACAACAAAGCATTTTCTTTTATATTTGTATTTTCCTTCTTTGGGATCCAAATGAGAATGTAATTTAAAAAAAATTTTTAAAATATACATACAAAAGAACACACAATAAGTAGTATGAAAGTGTTCTTTGAAAACTATCCATCTTTTTTGCTTGTTTTGTACTGGGAGTTAAGGAGATTGAGAAAACTCCTTCTGGTTAGCTAAGTCTCTGATTTTTCACTAAGCACAAGTATGCTTGAGTCCTCAGGAAGTACAGAAGCTGTCCAAAAAAGTCTTTGTGGTTTCTCAGATCAAACTTACACTGTCGAAGGTGAGTCAAGGAGGGACAACTTCCCTTTAGAGATAGAGAGGATCTCAAGAGTTTTGCTAAAGTCCTGTCCCACCGTTTCACTCACCCACCCCTGCCCCAGACATGTCATTTTTGATACTGACATTCAGGAATGATGAAAAGGCTCAGATCTGCAGCCTCAGAGCACATGCACAGACAAGAGTACTCTGCATTACCTAAGGAAAGTTGTACCCTTTACAAGCTTAGAAAAGCAGTCCTAAGCAAACCAAGGAACACCTACTTTAAACACCTCTAGTAAGAACAAAGGTGTTAATCTCATGGGTGTGGATTAGTAACTGTTATTAATAAAACTTATTTCACTTTTTATATTGCATTAAGAAATACTCTGCACTTCCTGTAATTTTTCACACATGGATTAACTACTTTGATCACTGACCAGGAAATATTTCTGAACACCTAAATTTCACAGCACACTCTCAGTATCACTTGAGAAGCACATATTTCAGCTTTCAATTGTAATTACTTTATCTGAGACAGGAACTGATGGGATCCCAGTTTTATCTTTGCTTCCATCTAATTCCCCTTTCCCATTCCTACATTCCTCCAAAAAGCTGGGGAGTGCGCTCAGTAGTCATTTTCAATCCTGTTCTAGGTTTAGCAGGAGGTATTTGCTGTGCAGCAAAAGAAGATGAGAACAGGAACACATGCACTGGAGAAGCAAAGAACATTAGAGCTCTAATGCAGAAAAGAAACGTATCACTTCTTCATGTTTCTGCCTCAGTAGCTGATATCGCTTGTTAGGATACCCAAAATATATATTGGAATTTAAATGTTTTCCAGAGATGCAAAACCAGGTCTTTACATCAGCAGTAAAATTTTATTATTTGCAGTTTCTTATGTCACACAATTCAAGGATTTTTTTTAATTTTTATGTTGCTTTAATTATTAGGGTGGGTAGAAAGCTATTCTGTTAATTTTTAGTCAATTACATAATTTTCTGTTTACTGCTAGTTCTGTTTTCTGGTAAGATAGAGAAAAAAAAAATCAACCAAACATTATACAACCATTTAGTCTGCACAATTAAGAATGCCTGAAAAACTGAATTATCTAATTGGCTAGAGAGTAAAACAGCAGAATTCACCACTCAGAGTTTATTAGTCTGTTCATTTAATTAAGATTATGCAAATTCTTTGACAAAAAGTAATATTTTATTAAAAAATTGCATTATCTTATTTAGACATTTCACTGTTTGAATTGTACTAGTGGATGTTCATTTAGGACAAGCAGCTTTGATCATAAATGTGCACTTATTCACGCCTGCCATGTCTTATTGATTAAACAGGACATTTTCCCTCTTGTTTGAATGAAGTTGCAGTTCAAAGGTTTTAGGAAAACATCCACTGTAAGAAATTGGCAAAGGAAGTGTGTAGTGCACTACAGCCTCCAGAGAATTGCATGATGTTCCCTTTTCCCAAGCTTCTGTGTTTATTGCTGAAAAAAGAGTGTGTGCAGTTTGTGCTGCAGTTGAAATTCAATAAATATTTGGGAAAAAAGATATGCTTGAAGACAAACATGTACTATGTTAAATGCCATGAAATCAGCAAGCATGTTTTGAACTGTTCATTTATTTAAATATATCAGGACATATTGCATCCCAAATGTGCAAGTTACGAGTAAGAGTAACTTGTATCTCCTAAAAAGACTACTAACCCTTCCGCTATCTTATAGAAAAGCAATCCCAAAACGCAGTCAGATTATTGAATCCCAGACACCTATCATATGAAGTAGGGAGTCCTCTGATGGTTTTTGAATACAAATGTCAGTTAAGATGTCTGTGGGCTTTTTTCAGCAGAAGCAAAGAATGCAAAATTTTCTCTGTTTAGATGGAAGGATTAGGTTTGGGGTGTGGCACTTGTAATTTTTTTCCCTTTTTGTTTTTTTTCCTTTTTTCTAAAATCTCTGTGTGATTTAATAGTTCTCTGAAACTCTCACTAGTAAGTCCTCCTGTGGCAAGATTCAAAATAGAAACTAAGCATCTCCTTAGCATCACAGAGAGTATAATGAATAATAAAATAAAACAAGGCTTTGTACTCACACAGCATTCTCTGAAGGTTTCTAAGTATTTCAAAAATACATGAGTTCTCAAGCACGGTGAGCAAAAATAGGAGATGGCAATCATATTATTATCCTAATTTTGCTAATAGGATATCAATACAGGAAAGTTGACCCAAGCTTGTGCTTCATAGTCAGGAGAAAGCAGACCTACTAACCCCTACTTTGCAATACTAACCAAGATCATTGCCAATGGTTGCCCAAAGTTTTCTAACCTCAGGACCTTGCCAAATGTCCCTGAGATATCATATAGCAACAAGAAAAGGCACAGTCCAATATATATTAATGTGAATGGGAACTTTTCTACTGGAACAAACACAGTGAACTCTGAAGATTTTCCTTAGCCTAGTAATCCTTAGTGCTATAAAAGTGGAATAGGTTCTGGCACTTCTTGCCACACTGCTAGGAAGTAATCTAATAATTGTCTTTTTTGAAGGATTTTGGAATTACTTTTTTAAAGCAGTGTTTAACACAAAACAGCAGAGTTCTTGAGAGCATTTGTGTTCTTGTGCTTGGAATGACCAGCTCCACCCCAGGTGCTGTGGGTAGGTAGTTCTTAATCTGGGAGGCTGCAGGCCATGAGAGATATTTTTTTCAGTATTGCCTTTGAATACAAAGAGTACTTTCATTTTGTTAGGCATAGATGTATTAATTTTTTGCTGGCTTCTCATTTAATGTGGCCACCAAACAACATCTTTCCACAGGGCTAAGCGAGTCCTAAAAATGAAGAGAAAACAGGAGCTAATTTCAGGATCAGATTAGCCCTGCTCTGCACCATTCACTTTTTAATATCAAACTCTTTTTTGTTTTTGCTCTCTTCAACCTCTCTCCACATAACAACATTGCATGAGTCCAGCTTGTGGGTAAGAGTCCCACCTATTGAGTGCCTGGCAATATTTGTCATCATATACCAAGGAAACAAAATCTTATATACCATTTTTTATGATGCATCTGTAAGTGACAAAAAGACAGAAAATGTCCTCCCAGCTGAACCCAAGACTGCTATGTATTTAGAGGGGAAAAAAATAAAAATTAAAAAACTGGAGAATTTAAGAAGTGTTGTCACTCTAACAAACACATTTTCAAATATTTTTTTCCACTTAGCAAATCAGGAAGGGGAGAAAATCAATATACAGAAAAAGGTCAAGTACTTATGATAAAAAAAAGTGTCTCTAATAAAAGAGCAGTTTGTTTAAAACAGTTCAGATGTAGTTCATGGTAAGTTTGTCTTCTGACTCGACCCAGAGAGAATTTTTTTCCCTCATCATATTGGCTAGTCATTATGCTAATTAAATACTTTACTAAGCCAGGGTGTGCTAGATGTCACCTTGGAAACACTTCAAACAGTACTGAATAATATAAAAGCTGAATATAAGGCAGCCACATTATGGGGTTATATTACAGAATGAACTAGCTTTTCTTTCTTGGCAGTAAAATTGCAAAGACAGTGCATATTTTTAAAAATTGCTGGAATCTCTAGGAAGTGAGGAAAACCAAAAAGACTTACAAGAACACTTTATTACACTTGCATATGAATTGCATTTTCTTGGCATCCTGAGCAATGATGACATATGAGAAACGTATATTTTTAGAAGACTTGTATTATTGTTGGGTATATATACTGAGTTTAATCAAGAGAAATCTTATATTACATGCTGCACTTAATGGGCACTAGCTAGAAAAACTAACCATTTCCTGAAATGTGAAGAAAATTAATCAGATGAGAAAATTATCAGATCTTCATCAGTACATGAACACTTATCTCCATAGACAAGTACATAAATGTGTGTATTTCATTTTAGCTTTCACTGAAACAGCCTTCTCTTTGCTTTCCTTTTCTGAGCAATGATGCAGTAGCACTTACTCTTGCTCCAAAGCAGAGTTTGTGGACACCATCTATGTTGATGACCTGAGAGAGAGCCTACCAGATTGCAAATGAGGAATATATAAATTCCTTTAATTTAGCTACAAACAGCACCCTGAATTGATCAGATCCGGATCACTCCTCACAGTCAGTCTATTTAAAAGCAGTGATGTGCAAGAAATGACAGAGGGTGAATTCTGGTGGTGTTATTCTGCTGTCAGTATGAGCATTGCTTCAATGAAACAAAATCAGGAGGGAAAGAAATACCTTGAGGAAGCCCTGATGGAGAGATGTGAGTGAATAAGCACATAACTATTGCCTCAAAATGACCAATGTGATGATCAGATAACCTCAGACAAACATATGCAGGCAAACATAAATAGCTGTCACAACCTCCAGAATATGAAATATCACAACAGAGGCATGGATCTTCCCTCAGAATGCAAATATAAGTAAACACAGATGTAAATCCTGAACCCAGGAATATATTTTCCTTAATGTTACTTAAGCTAGTCTGCAACATTCCTAGGAGATTTGCAAATCTGGCCTGTGAGCTGTGTGTAAAATCCCCAAATCTGATCAATATACTTTGTCTTCATATGCTGGCTTTATTCCCTACTTTTCAGAAGCCAGACTCACCCAAACTGTCTAGCAGTTCTAAGACATAGCCCTTTCTTATGCTGTAATTTGTTCTTTGGATTGATGAACAAATAATAAAGTTTAATTCCCTCAGTCTTATTTACTTCTCAGAAAGGTCTGAGACTCTTATGAAGGCAAGAAAATCTGACTTCACACAAATTGCTGAAAGCATTCTGAGGAATCTTCATGTACCAAAGGCATGCTAACAATTCCCACTGGAATCATGTATGTAGGGGTTTGAACCCACAATACATTCAGGATAGTAAGGTCCTGCCTTTCTATAGATTTCTAGTTTCTGTATCAGTGACATTCCTCTGGATGTAAAATGTATTCGTCACTCTGCACACAACAGAGATTATTGCTAGCCATCCTCACTTCCTGGATGTCATCTAATTTATAAACTGGACACTGATGTTAGGAGGATGGATGAAGAAGAGTAGGGAATATTTGTGGTACCAGAGCATTTATCACCTCTAATGCTGCAGAATACATACCTTTCCCCTGACTGAATTTTGAGCTCAGATTTTGGCAGCAATCACAGCAAGGTAAAAATCACACCAAGTAAGAATGTAAGGGAGAAAAAGAAAAGAAAAAAAAAAAAAAAAGAAAAGGAGCGTGTAAAACAAAACATGTTGTTTTAATTTAACACAAAAGTCCTTTTAGGGGCTCAGGGTAAAAATTCACTCCAAGTAATGATGTAAGAAAAAAGCAGAAAAGAAAAAAGAAATATGTCAAAAAACAGGCTGCTTTATTTTAAAAGAAAGTCTTCTGAGGGTTCAAGGCATGTTCAAGCCTCTATTAGGACTGCTACACAGGCTGGATGACTGCCAGTATATCAGGTTGCAATAGGCCATTAGAAGAGGCTGAATATGGATAATCTTCCCTAAGGGCTGAGCAGAGTCATACTGCCTTGATTACTTTTTTTAATTTAGATTAAAAATCCCTATAACAGTTGCCGACTAATTGGAAGAAGACTTTAAAGTAGCTTTAGGAAATTAGGTAAGAATAGTTTTTATTATTGTAGTGAGTAGCAATTGCTGCAAACCTCTTCCTTCTAAAGGATGGGAAGTCAATCATGAGAAACTGTTATCAGAACAAAAAGCCAAACCTTGTCCCTTATGGGATTTCATCCTTTGAAAGCTTGTTTTACTCTGACCATTTTATTTCAAGTCAATGTCAGAGAGCAAAGCAAGTGCTGGAAAGGCCAGTCTCCTAGCAATCCATGCACACTTGCACAATGCTTTAAAAAAAACAAGGTAGCTTCATATGTAGGTGACTAGCTACTGCAACCACAGGCCCAAGTTATGATTTCCTGAACTTCAACAAAAATGTTAAGACCATATTTTAATTAAAGTAGAAGATGCTTCTGATTTAGTATGAGTGTTCTCCCACCATCTTGTGATAGTAATCCCAGAATCTATTTCTCTTTGTCACTCCTGATCAGCAATTCATGGACCATAGAAAAAAAATGCAATACTGATTTGAACTCTGGAACTTAAAGAACAATGACAGCATTAACAACCACAACAGTTGTCTGATTTCCAGGAAGAAACATGAATATAGGAGTCACATGCAACAGCAGCAATACATTAATGTACAAAGGCCAGGGTGTGGAAAATATCACTGCCAAAAATGATTAAATACACACATGTAATTAAAATTCACAGGTTTGAGAAATAAATCAAACACTGACATGGAAAGCAAGTTAGCAGAGGCCTCTGTCTACTTTTCTCCAAGTAAATTTCCATCCAAGTGACATGACAGCCGTGCCTGTGCAGGCACTGTCAGTTTCAAAGATCGACAGGATTTAGGCTCTGAACAATACTGTTCTCAGTCACAACCTTAATAAGAGATTTGCAGAAGTAGCCCATCCATGTGATTAATTTAGATATGCAATCAGATAAATACTTTCAGGAAAATAAATTCTGGGGAAACAGATTGATGCATTGGAATTGTTTATTCTTGCTTATAAGGGGCAGGTTTTCAAGTGCCCAGATGTCACAGCTGGGGTGACATTTCAAAAATGTTGCTGAGAGTCCATTAGCTTTATTGTAATTTCTTCAATCACATTTTTTCTATAAATAAATAAATAAACCAGCAAACAAATAAACAAACAAATAAATAAATAAATGTATTCTAAATACAATATGTTTTAAAAAATGGACACAGCTCATTCATTCAGTCTGTGGACATAGAGCACCACTCATATCTGTTCTCTGAAGGTTCTCTGGAACTTTCTCTCAACCCAGTATTCTCATACTATATTTTTTGTGTATGCTACAGAACTACAAAAGCTAACTACTCCCTACTATTCCCAAAGAACATCTAAAGCACCTGGAGCCATATTCTAAGAAGAGATGTTGAGAAAATACAGAGAGCTCTATGTATGTATCAAAATTGACTCTGAAATAATATAAAGTCTGTAGAGGGATTTACTGAACAAATCAAAATAGGAAGGCAAATTCTTTAGGCATACTAGATTTTTCAGAGCAACTTGGTCCCTGACCCAAGATAGCTATTTACAATTCTTGGCCCTTGCTGAAGGTGAATGCGTCTCAGCAAATGCTGCTCAGAGTGTTCCCTACAGCCAAGCATCTGGCTCCACTGTAGACTCATCTAATAACAAATGAGCAAATGTTCACAAATCTGGAACACATATTCAAACAGACTACAGCCAGCTTCAAAATTAAGCAGCCCTCTCTTAATCTATACTGCACATATTTTGGAGAATGCTGTTTTTTGTGACAAATATTAGCCATGTCATTTGACTAAATTCAGCAATGTAGTCCCTTTGTATGTTTTAGGTTACTTTTATGGTCTCTAATACTTTATATCAACAAAAATAAATTCACCTACTTTCATACTACTATAAAATTAATGCTACTACAAAAATAAACTGTAACCAATTCAGAGAATTTTTTTTTGATCTCTGCAGTTAGGTAATTCCTACTTCATTTTTAAAAAAATTATCAGTTTTTATTATAATGAATAATAGACAGAACCAATCTGTTTAAATTCTGAGTCTTAATACTGACTAGAGAAATATATAAAATATTTTTCCTCTTTTGTTTCTGTATTAAAATTCAGTCTTAAAATTTAGCTTTACAATTAAGCCACTATGCATCATAAGACAGGAGAAAAGCATCAGCACATTTTTTTGTCTGTAATGCCATTATATAAATATGAAGAGAGAGTTTACAGAGAGAATTTGTTTTTTAAACCTATGCATTCAAAACAGTCTTGATCAAGCAAGATGAAATTGCTGCATTTTCGGACTCATGGCAACCAAGGAACGTATTTCTCATTTTCATTCTGCTTTGGAAGCATGAAGGACTTTCAGAGAAAAAAGACATGAATTGACACTGGACCCTAGACATTTCTTACCCTACTGTGGCAGATTTCAATTCTGATGCCTAATCCATAGCCAACTAATTTTAGATGGGAATAGAAAGGTTGATACAAGCTTAAAAATAATTTTAAATGAGACATAGAATATTCTAGAAGTAAATGATACAGAAGTAGAGATGATATGGAGCTTTGAATCATAACACTCTCAGTGTCCAGCATCCTTGACAAGTAAGGAAAGATTTCTAAATAAAAAATATTCCTCAAAAGCCAGTAACAACATTCTTATATGTTGCTCCTCTACAAATAATTTCTCTAAAAAATCAGAAGTCACAAAGCCTTCAAAAGGAAAGCATGGGAGGCTTCTACCACTAACTGATTTTAAGCCCATTTATTTCTGTGTACAGATATGAATCATTGCAAGCAGAATAATCCAGAAATTTCAGCAGATTTTGCCCCTCAGTTGCTTTGGCTGCGGTGCTTACTGGGAGGAATAGTCTCCCATGACAGATCCACTCCTGAGACAGTGCCTATAAAGTGGCACTTTATAGTAGTGGCACAACCTCCAAAGTTGCTATCTTTACTGCCCCATGAATGGATGTATTTTGGACATATTTCCATTTCCTTCTATAGTCGTTTAAGACACAATCCCACTCCCATTCTCTACAGTTGTTAAAAAAAGCTTTCATTAGTTTTCTTCTTTCCAATTCCTACATACAGGTGGAGTCTGGTTACCTGGGTAACAGAAACACAAAATCAGACAAAATCAGAATTTGTTTGGCTTCCTGATTAGGCTATTGAAGAGCAGGGGATGTCTTACACACAAGCAGGTTTCTGCACAAAATCACTAACTGTGTAATAATGGACACACTGTTAGGTATACTTGTAGAAACTGAAAGAGAACACAAAAGTAGCCATGTAGGATCAAATCACAAAACATAGTCAGAAGTTTCTAGGATAAGTCAGGCTGTCTTAGACTTCAGGAGGTCTCCCAACCCTGGTCCAGCTTGCTGCCTGCCAGGACCCAGTGCTATCTCTTCTGCCAGAAACCAGTGCTTTGCCCAGCCCCACTGTCCTAGCCTGCATCCTTGAAGGGCTCTGCCTTCCTAGGACAGGCCATTGGACAATACCCATGTTTAATTTTATGCCATCTCTGTCAGCCCTTTTCCCCTCCTGCTCCAACAACTTTTGAATAGCAGAGCAGCCCCTGAGAAAACCAATTGGTACCCTTCATTGTCATCTTCAACCTTGAGGGGTTGCTTTTTTCCCAAACTGGAAATTAAACTTAAGATAATTTTATAAAGGACTTAATGTAAAAGAGGATCTTTAATAAAGGCCTTCAGGAGCTGTTATGGAAAGATGTCCACAAAAATCCATCCCTAGAGGAATGAGCACACATTTATAGGTTTTAGGAAATATGCATAATTGAAAAAAAGCTAAAAGCTAAAAAAATAGCTAAAAGCCAATCAGGAGGACAAGTGGTGATGCAATTCCCTCCCAAGTCAAGCCCCTTCTCTGGAGCCACCCTTCAGCACTGGCTGTACTTCGTCCATGAGAATGTATCTTGAAGAGTTGTTCTCAGCCTTGATTCCCAGAAGGAACCAAAATAGCATGGAGCCTTGCACCCCCCAGGGCTTGGAGCTCTGGAATTTGTTTTGTCTTGCTGCATAGGAAAAGGCCATGGGAAAGTACTGGGAAAACTAGATACTAATACAATAGGTGACAGAGTTACAAATATATGTGTGAAGAATACAGAGAATATATAAAAGGAAAAGAGGCAAATCCCAAATGGCGTACCCTGCGTCTTCTACCCTGGACCACTGACAGAGGTCTCAAGTAGGACAGACCCTGTGGGACTCCCTCTCCACAAAGGTCACAGTCCATCAACCATGACCTCCAAGCCCTACCATTCAGCTGCGGAGGTTGTGGTGTGCAGGCCCACACAGCATAGTAATGTCTCTCTGAATTATGCCAGTGGTGCTTAAAGCAAATTATAATGTGGAAAAAAATAACACTTCCACTACAACAGTTTCTTAGTTTTTAGCATCTAGAAACCAAGTAGTTTCAATACTTGAAGTAGGAGTGTTTATTTGACTTCTATTTTCTAAATATTTTCAGTTTCTGAATGCGTCTCTCCTAACAATAAATCCTATAGTGTCATTATGTATTGGGGGGGAAATCTTCTCTTGTTGTAAACATCCTGCCAAATAATGTCATTTTCTCCTCTTCATTCTATTGCAGGAAAGTGTGACTAATCAGTCCCTGTTCACTTCCTTCCCATCATTCTGGGATTTATCTAGTACCCCCAGTCATTTTTCCTCCCAGACTAAGGAAGCCTAGTCTGTTTAATCTATCCTCATCTGGAAATGAATGGAACATAGCTGTCATCTTTCTCCCTTTCCAGCTTTATTGTCCTTTTTGAGATGCTATAAGGAGAGCTCTGCTTAGTATTGATGATAGGAGCACATCTTGGACTTGGGGCATAACAATGTTTTCCTCTAATTTTCTTTCATAGTAAGTCCTAAGAGCTGATTTTCATTTTTTACTGTCTCTGGGTATTAGGCTGATGATTTCACAGAAATAGACACAATGCCTCCACAATGTTCCTTCAGAATAGTAATAGCTCATTTAGAGTCCATCCCTGGGAATATATACACCCTGTGTACATACAGGTAACGAGTTTTTTCCCAGACACATTTCTGTCATGGAACAGAATTTATCTTTCACTTTATCAGCAAGTTGCATTGTGATGTCTTTCAGCACTTCTGCAATCATCTTGCATTTAATCGATCTGAATGTTATACTACCAGCAAATACTTTTACCTCTCTCTCAATACATATCCACTTTCTCCATAATTTTAGTGAATATGTGGATGAACACAACTCCACTCTTAATATTACAACACCTGACAGTTATTTCTTCTTTTTTTGCTAGTAGGAGAAAGAGGAGCAGTAGTAGGAATAATGTTATTTCTACTAAAAAACCACAGGATTTTGTTCAGCCATATTGTCTCCATCTCTAAGGAATTTTAATACATTTTCAGGGCATAACCTAGTTTTTCAGATGCCAAAGTGAATGTTTCCTGCTATGTCATATATGTAATATATGTGCAATATGCAACGCATATGTAATGTATATGCATATATATTATTGTGTCTGTATTATGGCTTCCTCCAGAGTGCCCATTACCAAAGTCAAACCTTCTTATCTCTTTTACTCAGATCTGCTGTGAATCCCTTCCTAAGAACAAGTTTCAAATTTTTCAGATTTTACTCTTCTCGTCTCAGAGTAATTTTAAAGAGTAAGTTGTATACTTACATAGTTCATAGTTCAGCACTTCTTTACTGATTGCCTTTATAACTCTTCGTGAAATATAATTTGGTCATGACAATTTATAGCGTTTCAATTGCCTTTACTGAAACTCCTCTACTGCAGAGTGCTGTAATGGATTCTGAACCTTTACTTCACCATGCTTTAAACCTCTCCCAGCTTAGTACAACTGTGCACTTTAGATGAATCCTGTCTAGCCCATCATCTGCTCTTCAGATAAACAGTTGATGGAACGCGCCGGCCTGCAACCACAACAAGTTCCTGATGTAACGCACTTGAAAAGGCTTTCTACATTGATAGTCAGCCTTCAATAACCACTGCCACCATCAAAAATGTAATAGGGTGTCTATCTCTTACAGAAACACAGTTATCATCTCTAGTTTCAAGAATTTGACAATAGCAGTAAAAGCTATCCAGAACAATATAGTATATTTTAGTTTGGATTCTCTGTTGTGACTTTTAGACTCTTGTTACTGAAGGGGAAAGAGCTGGAGTATCAGAGCTCTGCATGTTTGACTGCAGTCAGGGATATTTGCTGCATTCACACATTTAAAGAGACATCTAGACACAGATTCAGTGCTCCAAATATCTGCCTATCCTTGTTAGCTCTTCTTTCGGCCTCTGTGGTATTCCTGATGCCTAGTAAATGACTGCCTTCAAGTGCCTGCCTTGACAACTGAGCTCTATATAACAACTGCCAGCAAAACTCAAGTTGAATCAAGGGGCTGCCTGAATAATTTATATGAGCATTACTTTTACAACTTCAACACATTTACAACTAAATCCAATACAGATAAACTGCTGTGTAACAGTCTATCCATGGCAAATTAGGCCAGAGAGAGCCTACAACTTCATGAGATGAAAAAACCCAAAGAATAAAAGGACAGCAACTGAATTCTACTGGTGCTGATTACCTATTTTCTACTAATACATAGCTTCCAACTAAATATTAAAATACCAAAAATGGTTTATCAGAACAACAACAACAACACATTTTTCCAGGTGTAAGTCTTTGGCCCACCTCCATCCAGATCTTTTTTCCTGGAATTTGCAGGCTACACTCAGTGAATTTAATGATGTGTTGACTAAATATTTGTTAGATTAGGTCTTTTTTTAGGTGACAATGCAAAATATCATGCTTAAACTGGCATAATCTGATTCCATTCAAACCATTCTCAAACCTAATGTCTGGTTTGCCCATGTATTCTTCCAGGTTGCACATACTTTTTAGTTCTTCCTAATAATGTAACACTAATTATGAACAAAGTAATGAAACTCAGTTAAATTGCTATTGGTTAACTGACCTCATTGGATATATACAAGGCGAGATGATTTTTTAATTCATTTACACAGATCCAGACAGTAATTAAGATGTAAGTATTTGTGGATTCTGTTAATTCTTCTATGCAACTTTTAGTGACAGGATTTAAAAATGGAGAAGGAAAGGGGAAAGGGGAAAG
>VXBU01000054.1:44860-68127 GCA_013400315.1 Bombycilla garrulus | reverse complement strand
TGATGTTCTCTAACAAAGTGTTTGTTGCCTGCTGATCTTCTGCCAGTGTGGAGGGTTTCTTTTCAGATGAATCTGAGAAGTGAAACCATACAGACTATTACAGCAGTAAAGATTTTTTTTTCCCTTTAATAAGCAGAAGTATTTCCAAAAGTGAGATAAACATAGAGAACCTTTACTCAAACTACAGGAATTTGTTATAATGGATGGACCTTTTCTCCTTACAGTTTTCACTCAAAAGTAACTTTACCCAGAAGTTGCAGGATGCACGAAGTATCCATGTGCAAGAGGTCCCACATGACAGAGTAATACAAGAGACTAAAGAGTACCCAGCATCAGATGTTGCCTGTGATGGTTGGGTAACTCCGTTTTATTGCTGCATTTAAAAACAAGGTTTACTGTAAGAAGATTATTGTTACACAAGGGAACAGAAATATAATAGAAATGTCACTTTTCTTAGCAAAGACACTTTTCTTATCAAAGCCCTTCTTAAAAGCCACCTACAATTAACAGATAATTTTGGGATACTTATTGAAATAGGTAATGCACAGCTGAATCAATCAGGAAAGAAAATGACCAAGACATTTACCATCATGATTTGTTACTTAAAATGCCAGGTTCAGAATGACACTGAACTATTATTTTCTGGAAGACAGTGAATCATGAAGGAATAGTTAGTCCATGTACTGGCAAAGAAATAAGTTTACAGATTAGACAGTGAGTACATGGTGTGTAAATAGATTGCCAAGTGCAAATTACTAGTCCAAGCCTAGTAATCTTTACCATATCAACAAGTTAAAATTTTTCATAAAATTGACATATATGATGCTTTACAAATATAATTTGTGTTTTCAGAATATGTTCTGACATTGTTATACGGGCTGTCTATTTTTCTTCCACATCTAAAACAACCCTTTGCTCCTTTGTTTACACACACACACACACATATATATATATGCATCTTCATTTGTGGCTGGATTATTTGGGGATGTTTTTCATCTATTATGGTTATATCAATATGCTTTGTAGAATCTGAGGGAAATAACATATGTTGTTCTGTGCTCTCAACTGCAATTTTCTGATCAGTCTCTATTTTTAGGACATTTTTCAACAAACCCCTTTTAATTCCTTAGAATCAAAATTAGCACACAACACAGTTTTTAAAAGTTAAAATAAGGATTTAGAAGTCTAGGTCAACAAAGCTTTTTAATGATCAGAATTCTTATAACAAGTATGCCAGTTTTTATACTAGACAAAGCTTTCTTTGATCTTACTTTTTGACAGTCAAGAGAGGTTGTCAAACCTGTTAAAGGGACTGATGATGTTTCATTCATTTACGGAAGTAAAATACAATTTTTTTGTAATACAGCCTTCTTGTACATGCCTGCATAGCTATTACCAGATAATGCAGTGAAACATTCAAATCAAGTGAGGCTTATTTAGCACCACATCTAGAACAATCATCAATTCCTCCCATCCTGTAAGTGTATGACATATGATGAGCAGATCAAACTTATTTTCACAACTAATTTGATACCCAGACTATAAGAAGTACCTAAGGGATTGCAGATGCTTCACATACTAAAAACATTGCAAATTGATTGGCTGTGTACACTTCAGCCACTATAAACCAATGGTTTCTTTCCATAGTCTCTTCTCCCTCTGTTTTCTGTAGCATTTGTTTTACTTACTGAGATTTCTCCAAGATATATACAGGGGCTCCCCTGGCTCTTGGTGCAGGTTGATATTGTCCCATAGAAGATGGATATATACTAGCTTGCTATCTTGAGCAAGAGATGTCAAAGGAAGCTAAAAAACATGAGGAAAAGGAATAAGTTTTAAAAACACCAGTACAGTGTTACATTATTTTAAAATCCTGGTCTTTTACTATTTTTGCAAACAAAGAAGGCTAACTTTATTTTACTTGAATCTAACAAACAGGAGCAGATGTTATCTTCTACAGTAAATTGCACTCAGCCAGAGCAGTCACAAATACTGCCGCATTTAATTACCTTTTTTAGTAATGAGTGTGAAGACGATTCTATAGGCATCTGAAGAAAATATTTATGAGTATGCATCTGGAAATTTATTTTGTGTACCAGACACTGTACTTGATCTGTACTACTAATCATACCATATTGCAATATTAGTGACCTGATGAACGTTTTGGCATTGGTGACTACATGCTGGCCTTCCCAAAATGCAGAAAGAATCTTCGTATGCATATAAACAGAAAATATTTATTTCTATTAAAAATATATGGTAGTAAAAACTACACTTATGTAATTATTTTATAAAATTAAGTGCATCTGGACTCACTAACACAATAAGAATTACTAGGCGAGAAAAACTTACCACTTAGAGTGTCTGTTTAAAAAATAATTACATGACATTATGTCCCATCTTGTTCTTTTCCCTGTTAATACTTTAGATTTCATTAGTATTGTCTTCAATTACATTTCTTGGAAAATTTTTCTCAGTTCTAGGTGGGTGTTTTTTTGAAAACTGAGGGAAAACATTTTAAAGCCGAAGTGTGTTCAAGTAGATAGGAAAATACTACTTTTTGGCATTCATCAGGTACGAATACATATTTAATTTCAATTTGTACCTACACATAAAAATTATTTCGATTTCAATCTACTCCTTTAACTTAGAAGGACAAAATACTCAAAAGATAGATCGGTTCTACATTCTTTTCTTCTAGTCATATAGTAATGAAACTCAGTGGAGTTTGAATAGCAAAACCTATTATTGAAAGAGAACAAAAAATACTGTCCAGTGACTTTAAAGATTATAAACTCAGGTGTGTAACTCACTCTGTGTGTATTGCAATATATTACAATTTTTGAGTTCTTTGCAGACACATCTTGTTTCCTAGTCTTCAATGAATCTTAGTCTCTGGCTTTTTAATAAAAAGAGACAATCTTGACTAGAATTTGAAGACAGTTTTCACACATCTCCCGTCAAGAATCCTTGTGAGAAACAAACCTATCTATTTGTATTATAAAAGCCCAAGAACTTACATTCAGGAATTACTTAGCCAATTGTTTTGAACCAAGCTCTCCAATTAACTCACTGTAATACCTGCCAGTCGAACACGAGGATGCCATTTACCTGCACTCCCCCATTGCAGTGCTCAGATGTCAGAATGAGTCCAGGTAAATTGCTGGGCAGATCCAACCGTTGGAAATACCAGACCAGGTTCCAGAAGATTATGGGGTGTTGATTGATGAATTTGGATGTATGAATTACTTGCTCTCCTTCATTCTCCAACAGTGATTCAAGCTCCTTATGCAATACCAAAGGGCTCAAATAGGGCACAGATACAGGAGCAGGGTTAGGTTGTTTTATTAAAGGATCCTAAAAACAGAACATGCACAAAAAGAAAACTGTTTTGGTGTTTTGGTTTTCTTTGTTTTGGGGTGGGTTTTTTTGTTTGTTTGTTGTGGATTTGTTTTTCCTTTTGCTTTTGTTTTTCTACTAAATGAAAGAAGGTATTTCTTCCAGAAATATTTTTCAGGATTACTTGCCCTGGAAACCTTAATTGCAGAATTTCTTTTGACACTTGGAAGATGCCTCTGGAACTAGTGAACACGAAATAACTTCAACAGCATCAGCAGTTTTGACTGTTGGGAATTCCTTAATTTTAAAGATCAATCACCTAGGCTTTCTCTATTATATGAACAAGAAAAAAAATGCTAATTTGTTAGAACTTGTTCCTGATTGTGCAGTTTCAAGCTATCTAAGCTGCTAGCCAGTACCAAGCCTGCAGCAATGGAAACTGAAGAGAAATGTCCGTAATTATATCACCTGTGGAAATGAATCATGATTTCACATGTTAAGGCAGCCTCTGGAAAACAACAAATACCAAGAGAGAGGAAAAAGTTTTTCACAAGAAAGATAAGAGTCTCAATACTATTTCTTAGCTCCTCCCATCCACTCACCACGTAAGCCTAACAGAATATTCAGCAGGAGAGTAAGTAAATGCACAGAAATGGAACAAATGCACTATTGTGTTTAGTCAGCTGTCAGAGTTGCTTTACTATTGAACTTCCACTTTTAGAAAGAGAAAGACTAGCTTCATTCTGTTAGAGAGAACATTTCAAATCAAGTAGTACTGTTCATTTGACAAAGTATTGGAAAAGCTGTTTTAGATTAACTGAACTATGACTTTTTTCAGTTGTAAGAGGGTGAAAATATGCTTGGCCATTCCCCGAAAGGACAAGAATGCTAGTAGTAGAATATTATTAAGTTCATTGTCTTCAATATTTTTTTTCAACTCAATATGCAGCTTCTAGACTTACCCCTGCTTCCTGCAAACTATTTGGAAGACTAACTGTTGAAATGCCATGAGAAGGTCTCTGGGAGAGATCAATGTTTTGCAGTGGACCTCCCACACTGTGGCTCCGAGTCAAGGACACTCCCCTTTTTGGTGGATTATTGGCATGTGTCTTCATAGTTGTGGGATTTGCAGTCTGTTCTTCAGCCAAATCACTGTATGAATTTTAGAAGAAAATATGCTAATATTTCAGCATTTCTATTGCAACATGAAGGAGGCAGAGAAAGGCTGCTAGGTGATGATCCCAAATAAATTTTCTCTATTAATAAGAAATTGTATTTTCCCAGTTAGCCCATTGTTTAGGGAACACAGAAAAATTGTCCCTCAGGCCAGTATAAACATCTTTTTAAAGGGATGCATTATTAAAGCAGCTAGGTATAACTTAAGATATGAATCTGAAAGCACTGCAGTTCTATACAGAAACCACTGCCCTTGTACAGATTTACCTTGCCTTATAAAACCAGCAATCCACAGTTTTGCCAGTCTGTGAAGATTATCTTCTTTTGACTATGCTCATCTTTCCTTCCTCTTCCCTTTATGTTCCAAGTGTCATAACAGAACAACAGTATAGCAGAAAGCAATTTAAAAATTGCATGCTAAAGTAATAATAAAAAAACTGTATCAAACTCATCCAGCAAATTAATTTAAGGAAACTCAGGCTTGTCAAATTTAACGCACGCAATCAAGACATTTGCTGATCTGGGAATATTCTTTCTGTGCTCCTTATAATGGATAAAACTGCAGCTTCAACTACAATACAGAAGAACAAAGTCAAACAGAAAGTGTCTGCCTCCATATAATCTGTAGAGATTATTTACAGGTGACTTTTGGTCCTAAATTTTACTTTAGTTAAAAATACATTCTCATAAAAATTAAGATGTTAACATAAGCAATATCACCTTTAATTTTTAGTGTACTACTATTGCATTGATTTAAGTTTCTGTTGTCTGACACAGGCATTAGCTCATTACTTTCAGGCATTAATACTCCAGAATTTCAGATTAAATGATGAATAAAAGAACCCCAAACAATTACAACAAATTGCAACCAATCCCAGCAAAAATTCACAGCAGAATTATTTCAGTTCTTCCCTTGTCTAACATGACCTTTCCTTTAATGTGTTTTTTTTTCCAAACTGTTTCAAAAGTGATATTGTTTGTCAGAGTTTAAGTTTTACATAGATTTTGTTTGTCATAGAGCACAAGCTCAGTACAAGTCTTGAGTGCTCCCAGAACTTCCTCTCAAGCAAAGTTTTCCAGCAAATGGACTTATTTTTTCCCATAATACAGTGTCCCTCTTATTAAATCATACATACAAAGAAAGGAGAAGTAATCCTTGAATTTCTGGGTGAGTTTAAACAGTGACTGTGTTTTAACCATTGATCAACAGCAGATGGACATGAAATTTCATTTCTATAGCTGTATCTCTAGAACCTAACTGATGTGGTGGAATGAGTTTACTTCAAACTGATAAAAGCATGCTTAAAAGATGCAAAAAGTGAGAAAAGAAAGAGATGATCCTCAAGTTACAACTGTACTTCACCACATTCAGAATAAAAGCCAACAAATGTGGAAGTACTGATGCACTTCTGACAGAATTAACAATACTATTTTACCTACCCCTGCTCAGCTGTGGAGCTGGTTTCTTCAGCCACGGTGTGGCTGGACTGCAGATGATCTGAAAAACTGATCAAGTCAGAAACAGCTGGACTGGTAAACAGTTTCTGCTCCAGAGGATCTGTGGCTAGTGGAAGGGTGCCACTCTGTAAACTATCTCCAGAGGTACTTTGCTTCAGTAAAAAGCTAAAGTTACAACATGAATGGGAGGGAGAAAAATACAAAGATAAAGATATAAGCATAAATTCATAAAGTTATTATTTTCTACATTTACTTTTCAAAAGTAGCAAAAAAAGGAAATACAACATTAAAAAGCTTGACAACAATAAATTTCACCCCTGCAACTTATACAGGCAGAGTAAATTAACACATAGAGATTTGATCTGGAAAAAAAAATCCTACACTGGACATAAATCATTACAAGTGACCTTAGCTCATCATGGTTTCAAATCAGCAACAGTGCATTAATAGGTGACACATTACTGAAAATGGTTGCTATTGTAATGTGACATTACAGACAACGTAATCATACACCATTATAAGCATACAACAACACATGAATGTGTCTTGCTTCGCTAAGTCTCTGAAGTACACACTCTACAGTTAATATCAATGTTCAATTTCTACATTAGAGAACACTACTGAAACCTCTGTTTCACAGCAATAACCACTACAGTGAACTTAAAATTAAATTCCATTTTTCACAGCGCAACTAAAAGAGGTTAAAACCGTAAACAGAGAAGCTTAAACTGGAGAAACAATAAGGTGGAACAATAATCTGTAACTAAAAGCTGCTAGCAAATTTGGTCTAGGAAAAATTCTTTGCTGACCGATTTAAAAACTTCTTCATATGCTTTTATAAAATTTAACGTATATAGGCTTTGTTTTAATATAGAAACAAAATGAAAACTGACTTACACCTTCCATACAGTTATGCTTACAAAGAAAATATGAAATGAAAAAGTGATAAAAAGGGGACCAGTTCTTTGGGTTTTGGCTGGTTTACAGTGCAACTCAATAGTTTACACAACTTATAATTTCCTTCAGTACAATCATGACCATCGAATAGGCAATAACATTCTAGTGTAGATCTAGATGGGGAAAGATATTGGAGATCCTCTTGTGAAAAAACATAACCACACACAGGTACAAAGGCAGAAATGGAGTATCTATAAAATGCACTAACCTTGCAGAGCCACGAAGGTCTTTAAATTCAACATTAAGTAAAGGTAGGAAGGTACTTTTACAGAAAGGGCAGGTAGTGTTCAAGTTTGAGTCATCCGCTGTCCACCCAGCCATGATTTCTTCATCATAAACCAAAGCATCACAAGCTCTACATTGAGAGCAACTTGACATCAAGACCTAGAACAGCAAATAATTAATATTGTTTGAGTTCTTTTACAATTGTTTTTTATAGGCTTAGTACCCATAGGTGTATCAGGTATCAGAAGGCCAGTGGGGAGAAATGAGTTCATCACTTCCTTCTCACCATACTATAACATCCACACAAACTTTTACCTATGAAATTAAGATATTAGTAATTTATTTCTGACATGGAAGAAGCATTACCCTAAAAGGCTACTAATTTAACATTTGCAATTGCTTGCTTCTATGAAGACTTCAGCATAAACAAATTGTTTTGAATTGTATAAGTAAATGCATGTCTATTTATCCAAAAGAGGGGAGAGATCCCACAAAACAAATCAAACACAAAAGAAACCTTTATAATAGCGTGGTGTGTTGACCCTGGCTGGATGCCAGGTGCTCACCAAAGCCACTTTAGCAATCTCCCTGTTCAAGTGAATAGGGGAATAAAAATATCACAGAAGGCTCACGAGTCATGATAGGGACAAGGAGATCACTCAGCAATTACTCTCACAGGCAAAACAAACTCGACTAGGGGAAATTAATTTAATTTACTGCCAATTAAAAGTTCAAGTAGGGTAATGAGAAATTACCCCCAAATTTTAAAACACCTTTCCCCTACCCCTTCCTTCTTCCCAGGCTTCACTTTAATTTCTGACTTCTCTACCTTCTTCCCTGAAGTGGCACATCGGAATGGAGAATGGGGATTGTGGTCAATTCATCCCATGTTTTTCTGATACTCCTTCCTCCTCACATTCTTCTCCTGCTCCAGCATGAGGTCCTTCTGACACATAGTCCTACACAAACTTTTCCAATGGGCTTCTCCCATGAGCTTCAGTTCTCTACTAGTTGCTCCACCATGGACCTCCTGCAGGGTCACAAGTCCTACCAGCAGACATGCTCCAGCCCAGACTCCTCTCCCCATGGGGTCATAGGTCCTGCCAAGAGCATGGGCTCTTGTCTATAGGGTTAGCTTCCTTTGGTATCCACCTGCTCTAGCACAGCATAGATGGCTGCAGGGGCACAGATGCTGCACTGAGTTCTTCACCTGCAGAGGAATCTCTGCCCTGGTGCCTGGAGCACCTCCTGTCCCTCCTTCTGCACTGACCTGGGTATCTGCAGAGGGATTTTCTGTGTTTTCACTCCTCTCCTGCAGATGCTGTTGCACAGCATTCTTTTCCCCTTCTCAAATACACTATCCCAGCATTGCTGCCACTGTCACTGATGGGCTTGGCCTTGGCCAGTGGTGGGTCCATCCTGGAGCTGGCTGGCATTGGCTCTGTCAGACATGGGGGAAAGTTCTGGCATCTCCTCTGCTACCAAATCCTTGCCATGCAAATCCAGTACAAGCAGAAAACCAGAACTTTGTCTTTACCTAATAGAAGTCTCACCACTAGATAGAGAACTGGAGAAAAGACAGTAAAATTAATCCTGTACTAACTGAAGAATGGACTATACACCTTGTTCCTCTTACTTCATTGTTTCCGTCACATGGGTGAAAAATCCCAAAAACCCAGCATCAAACACAGCTTCTAATAAATTTTAGAGCTAATATAATTTAGATATTCAATATAATGACATTTTTTACTACGATAGACCCTGTAACGCAGTGCAGAAACACGACAAGCCTAAATGTCCAGAACACCATACATAAATGAAAATTACATAGGGTCTAGCCAAGTAACAGTGCAGCTGAAAGAAAAGCAACCAAGGCAAACACAGTGACCATTGCCAATGTATCTGAAATATGAAAGCATCTACAGATAATAACTGAAACAGAGAACCATATTAAAACATGGCTGGATAGAGTTAATTTTCATGTTAGTTTTCTCTATAGTCCTGTGTTTCAGACTAGTAACCAGCTCCATGTTAATTGATAACCAATGTTTTAGTTATTGCTGTACAGTGCTTTATACACCACCATGGACTTTTTTCATTATGTGCATAACTCAGCCAGGAGGCTGTGAGAGGACAGAGACAGGACAGCTGACCTCACCTAAACAAATGGCACTGTGTAACATCATGTTCAGAGATAAAACTGTGTGTTTTCCCAAGGTAACTCTTCCTTGAGGTGTCAGGGTGCTGACTGGTCTCTGCATTGCATTTTTTTGGTTGTGTCTCCCTCTTTTTTACTTTTTTTCCCCCAGAATTCATGTATTAAATTGTCTTTATCTCAACCCTCAAGTTTTTTTCTTTTGCTCTTTCAATTCTGTCCCCCATTTAAAGGGGATTAAACAACTTTGGACTTTGGTGCTGGCTGTGATCAAGTCATCACAAGTATTTAGTAACACAATTTTCATACGGAAAATAAAATTTAAAGCCCACAAAAGATCCTGTTTTATCTCCAACTTCTCTTTCACTTCAAGTTTTGACCCTTCCCTCATCATCTCTTTCTCAATATACATGACAGATACATAAAAGTATTTAAGACACTCTTCTTTTTTAAAGCTGCTGTTGTACTCCAAGCTACAAGTATTAAGCACCTCTGCAGTAGAAACAAGGAAAAAATTGTTTTGAAAAAGCGAACCGCAATGCAACTAAACAGGTAATTAATGCATACAGTACTATTGACTAATTATAGCTTTCATCTATGAATTTATTAATCTTACCTCCATTGTGTAGTTCTGGAAAATGCTGGATAAACTAGTATTATGTGAAGAGCTGTGTTCTGATTTCTCAGAATCTAGAACTTTCATACTTTTTGGGAATGAAACTTCACCTGTACAAAAAGAGTCATTTGAGTTTTGTATTCAAGCAAAGAATAATTAATCCATTCCCAAGGAAAATAACTGCTGTTCAACCAAGACAAGAAAATTGTATCAAAAAATCTCCAAAGTGACTAGCATCTGTAACTCACTGACATTACAATTACAATATAGATATATATAATGTTCGTGATTAACATTTCAAGACTATTTTTCTAACACAATATATCACAGATTAGTAAAAGAAAAATATAAACAAAAACTAGACTGGTAAAGAGCAGTAAGACTGCTCAATGTATATGGACCAACTCTAAAAAGTTAGTCATGATACATCCATATGTAAATAGCAAATGTAATGACAGCAGCAGGTAAGGCATATGATACCAAAAATGCCATTACTGCACTTAGATTTTCCCTGATTAACACTGCACTAAAATATTCTGTCTTTGTTAATGCTAGTTTTATGGTTATGAGCCATAACCATAGGAGGGAGAAGGGGAAACGGAGTTGGAATACATTCACCACAAATAAATGGTTGGAATCACTCCTAGAAAGCAAAATTAGCAAAATTATTTTTTACAAGCCCAGATTTTTCTATGAAAAAAATCACCACCAGTATCCCCTTATCATAAGCAAGACTCCTCTGTTTTTTCAGCTCAGGATTATGTTTGTGAATGAATTTTACATACCCTGTTGGCTGCCACTCATTATAATTAGCTCTTATAACCCTCCTAAGTAACCGGAACTAGAAGATACCTTGTCACGATTTTGCGATACAGGGCCACCTTATCTCCAGGATGTAAGATAGTTCTTCCTCTCTTGATGCAGATGGCTTTACAACATTTGCATCACTTAAGTATTGTATTGCAAAAAGACCTAAGCCAAGCTCACAGCTGATTTAGAACACACTTTTTTTTCTCAAAATTAGCATCAAATCTAACTGAATTAAACCTGAACTGAAAATTACTAGATTTATTTAATCCAGTTTTACATCTGACAGGAGGAGGGAAGGATAGTTTGCAATAGTCTCACAGTTGTCAACTATTTACCTACATGAGTTCAAATTAAGTATGTACCCAACACCTCCTATTCCATGGCAGAGATTAATAATTTTAGTGTGTATTGCTTTAAGTTTTTTCTGCACATGGAACTATGGGGTTGTTCTGTTGGTTTAGTTTTGGCTGGTTTGCTTCTTTCCTCCCTCAAATGATCTGTCTCTGTTAGTTACACAACTATCTGCAGTTCTCAAACTGCTCAGCTTTTCTGTATTAATATTTCACTATTAATACTTTCAAGTGTCTTACAACCTTACATGAATGAGCAGGTGTTTCTTGCTATAACTAGTTAGCAATCTTCCTATCACATACACAGGAAGTATTTTTATGGTTACACTCCTGCATATTGTATCAGCTTTTTACATATTCAACGAAGAGAGAAGCATTAGCTACTTGCTACTGCAAGAGAAGAGTATAGAATGGAAGTAAAAATTTACTTGTAATTCTCTTAAGGGCTTGAAATAATTTCACATTAGCATAGCTTCCACTGTTTTGAGTGATTTCACTTACAACAGGTTTCTTTGTTTGCTGTATTATAACCAAGTTATCAGAGAAAACAAAACCAAATCATCTCACCTGCACTGTAATGCTGCCTTCCTACATCCCCACCACTGCTGCTACTGCCAAGACTGGTAGTGCTTTGTGCAAGCTCATTTGTAACTAGGCCTGGGACTGCAGTTCTTGATGACAAATTATCTCCTAAGGTACTGTCTTCAAAGCCCACAGGGAAGTTAAAGTCTGGTCTGTGGCTTTCTTCCTTTAATGCAAGAAGAAAAAGTAGCATTTTGAATACTTCCATATCCATTATTTGACTTCCATCTTATCCTAAAGAATAAATAATTGAACTAGCAAATTAAGATAAATCCTTATGTTAAAAAATTATTAGATGTAAGATAAATCTATGTAGCCTCAAAAAGCACAGATACTGGACAAAGCAGGAGGATATTGAAAAAATTACAAACTGAGTAACAAAACAATAGAGTTATGAATTTCTTCATTACAGGAGAAACAAGAAAAATTATGCAGAACAATGATTTGTCAGACATTACACAAAATGAAGGAATTAGCAGAAAAAAGGTTCAAGTTAAAATCTTATTTTCAGAATTGAAGACAGGAAGGAAACATACCAGCTGAAATGATGCATCAATAACTCAGTCACCAAAACACAAGATGCAACAATGTACAATAATTAGGATATTAAAAAAGGAGAGAATGAAAGGATGCTTGAGGAAAAGTGAAATAAGTCACATCCTTGGAATTATGTGCCACTAAACAAAATTCTGTGCAATTCAGTTTAATAGAAAGGCACAGAAGAAAACAAAGATCATAGGAAAAAGTCTCAGGAAAGAAAGCAAGGCAGCAAGATTTCACTGTCACAAGCAACATCTGACTAAAAAAAAAAAATACTTTTTATTTATTTAATATTGGAGACCCCATTAATAGCATCAGTTAAATTTGATTCACACAGAAATAAAGTCAAAGCTACCTTCCCCTTCTCTACCATTTATGAAGGCTGGGAAAAGAAAGGAGAATTTGAGAAAGGCAACAAGAAGCTATTTTAATAGCCTGAAGAGGAGAGAAAAAAGATCCTTAAAACCAAACAGCAGATTGAGGGAATTAACAGGACCAAGGAGAGGCCTAACTGAGAAAACTGTGTTTGAAGGCACAATAACAAGACATAACAAGAAAAGAGGAAGAATATTCATTCCCCTATACCCTCTTTCATTCTTGTCATTATAGTGTGAAATGTTTTACTCTGAAAAACATTGCTAGTCACAGAAGAACCACAACGTTTAGTTTCCAAATTCCTGATAAGTAAATTTACTAGATCTCAGGCTTTACCTTATTACTTTCAACTTTGACCCTCACCAGCCTGCCTTCTTGGGTTTGTAATTTATTTTCACAACCTAATTTTCTAAAGTAACACAGGGCAATATGGCATTATTTAACAAAAATAAAAAGTTGTACTTATTAGGGTTTATTGGTTTCGTTTCTTTACATCTAAATAAAAAAATTAATAAAAAAATGGGAGAAATGTTGAGAACAAAAAGCTAAAACTAACTGCATTGAGATAATCTAATCTTCTTTTGTCTGAAAAGTGTTGTTGTTTTTTTTTTTTTAATGGCAAGGAAAAACACCATAGATAAAGTGTAATTTTATTAGCTCATAAAAGTCAATACTTAAACAAAAATATCACCTAGAGAAACAATCTTCTGGACATAGAAGTTAGCCCTCTAATTTTGTTCCCCCAAAATTTTTCATGCTGAAAAACACTTACCTCATCATCTGAGTAACTGTATGCTGATGTTACAACTCCCCACATCTTACTGGCCACATTGGCAGCCTGCTTCATGCCTGATTTCAAAACATCAATTTTTGGTCCAGACAATATATTGTCTAACTTCAGATTGGATAAAGTTGTTACAACAGTTCCCAGTGAGCCATGTGGAGAAGAACGACCCAGTCCTGTCAAGGACAAAGACCTCTCCTTTTGAACTTGTAGATGAGTTTGTTGCTTTGATCGTCCAGTGAATGTTTTGGATCTGGAGACAGAAGGACTTCTTCGATTTTCATAACACTTGGAGGACGGCAGGATGGGATCCAAAGGCAGGCTTGACCTCCTTTCTTGGGAATGACCAAGTGTACCAGAAGCTTCTGCTTCCTTATCTGGCTTGTGCAGTTCCATGCTGGGAAACTTACTACCCAATGGATTCTTCAAATTCATATAGCTCTCTATTTCGTCTGCCAAATTACGTGCAGCAACTGGTGACATCAACTTTTCCCCAGCTTCTGGATAACCTGGTTGTGTGCTATCAGTAGCTAGCAAAGACAGAGGGTCCAAGCCTACTTCAACATCTTCCCTTTCAATAGGCTTAACCACTCCGTAAAAGCTATTTCTTTTAGCAGTTGCATCTTTGGATTGGGATTTGTGGTTTTTAGACTCAGTTGACTGTTCAAGATTATTGTCTTCCACTGTAGTCATGTTTCCATCTCTTCCATTCTCAAGATGCTCCTGCCCTTCCCCATGTTCTTCCAGGACTGGTGATGACCTATGTTCTCGGTCCCAATCACTCTCAGTCACACCACTCCAAGTGCCACTTAGGTCAGAAGATTGCTGGTCAGTGATATTTTCAAAGCTTTGGGATTTGTTCATAGGAGAGGGTGAAGTTTTGGCCCCAGATAAAGCTGCTGTTAGGATCTTGGCATCCGCTCCCATCATTATTGCAATTTCTTTAGAATGTAAGTCTAAGCTGCCCTTTTTCAGCAGCATTCCAGCTCTGCTTTCACTGCTGAAACTGCAACTTCTCTCTGAAAACATTTTTTGCCTTTTCTGTCTTTTTTCACTTGTTTTCTTAGGAGAAACATTACCAAAGACTGTATCTTCGACTGAATCCTGAGTTCTGAACAGTGGGCTAGAAACAGTTTCTAAAAGAGAAAATGCTTTAATAATATAGTATCCACAGCCACCAAAAATGTTTATTTCCTGAAAGCATGTAAAATCTCCTAAATATCCTTACATAGAGAGGACTGGGAGTCCACAGTCCCAAGATATCCATTAAGAAGTTACACTAGCATGAACACATTATTTCACTGCAAAGACATCCTGCAGATAAAAAACAATCTACTCTTTGGAGCCAAAGCTGTTTATGGCTTCTACCTCCTTTCCCTGTGCCAACGCCCAGAGAGTAAGAACTAAAGAAAACTACAATTTTAAGTAAAAAATGCTCTAGCTGGTTTTGATTTTTCCCCCTATGGTGAAGAGCTACATTCACAGATTTAAACATCAAACTCCATAGCTCATTCTGGTTCTGAAAAGAAACTATCATGTGTTTCTGCCCCATATAGATGCATTATTTCATTTATGACACAGCTGTATTTTTAGAAAATGCTAATTAAGTTTAGCATGTGGAAGATATAAACTAATCTTATAAATATTCCTATTTCCTCAAGGTAATTGGGAATATTTACTACCTAGATAGCTGTGTTAGCTAGGTTAAAAATGTCCATAAGTGTGGAAATTCTACTATATTAGGACCTCAAGAGAAGACCTGTTTTACCATATCCACCTGCTGGAGGATGTTTGAGTCTCACATCAATGCTGCTTCTTGGTTAGCCATCAGTTCTCATAATTGCCAAAATGTTCTAGGCAGCTTCTTACCTGGGACTTCATTCTGTGCTATCAAGTTACGCTGAAGCTGGACTACCTTGTCTTAATAAAGGACAGACATAAAGGCAGGGAAAAAAATGGATCCCCAAGATTTGGCTTTTATATATCCCTAAATCTTCTTTGGCACAAATCTTGAGATAAGTAAATGAATTTTGTACAGCACAAAGACAAAATACATTATTCCTGCATTATAGATTAGCAATGTAAGCAGCAGGAATAGAGACTTGTCCAAGATCAGCAAGGTTTAGATGACAAAATCAAGAGTGGAGACACTATTTCTCTTTGTTTCCTAGTATATTACTGAAACACTCTCAGTGCAGAGTAGGGAAAGTCTTGACTTCAATATATAGAACTGTGATTTCCAACCTTAGAATCCAGAGGTTCCTGCACAAGGTAATGGTGAAAAGCAAACCTTGTGCAAGACATCTGCACCTTGCACAGAAGTTTTGTTTCTTTTCTTGACATGAAACAGACTGCAAAACACTACAGCAAAACAAGATCAGGTCTTTAGCAAGCTATGTTTCACACAGTGACTCACCACCACTGCTCTTCCTTCCACTGCTATCAAAGATGCCTGATGGAACTTTCACAATACTGTTACCCCAAGCAGGTGGATCAGCTGGACTCAGAGTTTCTATATTCAGCTGTTGCTTTTCATAAGATTTTTCTATAGAAATCTCTGCAAGAAAGAGAATGTGAACATTAGTGTGTGTGTGTGTGTGTGTGTGTATATATATATACATATATAAAGATTTAACTTAGTAATTATTTACACTGGTATGTAAAATATAAACTCAACTGTCACCTTACATAATAACAAACAAAGGATATGTCCTAATAGGTACTCAGCATTTCTTGGAAGCAATATCCAGAAAGGCTACAGCTGCCAGTATCATACAGAGAGTGCTTAGCTGTTCACAGGGTTATAGCATTTGCCAATTTCTCCCAATGGTATTTTTCAACTAACCAAAGCCAAATAAGAACAGTAGTTCACAGATTTTCATGCAGGGCTATTTGTTTAATGAGAGCTTTAAAAGACTAAACTCACATAAAGGACCTTGTAACCCAGATATGAAACAAATTCAGTAATGAAGATTACAAAATACGGAAGAACTAAGGGCAAAATTTGAAGAGAAGACAGGAGATTACCATAAGGCCATCTATAGCTGGGAAGAGTTTGTAAAAAAAATAGTGCCTTTTATTAGGTCAACAGGTACAACTAAAAAATTTGTCAAGATTCCAAACAGATAAATGAGAGGAATGGAATGCAAACTATTGTGTACCCCAACATTTGTCCAATTTTTTCATCTATATTAAGTGAATCTAGTAAAAGGCTATTTCTCCCTATACACATTCTGCTGCTGTAATTTAGGGTACAGAAGAAAAATAACTATAAAAATCTGTTGTATTCTGAGCCTTAGGACAGTATTAATTAAATACACTGGGGATCTATGGTAATCTAATGCATGAAGCACATTTATTACTAAAAACCTTTACCAACATAAACATGCATACTCAACCTCCTATTAAGTCTTCAATGTCAGAAGAAATATCTTTCTCTACATGTGTTTCAGTTGCAGGAAGACTATCCTCACCATCTCTCAACAGTTCATCCTTGGATCTGTAACCCTGGTCTGATTGACCAACTGTTAAAAGAAATACAAACACATGCTTCAAGTTCATTTTTCCTTCCTAAATTTGTTTTTCAATAAGAAATAAAGGATCTGATATTTATTTGTTTCTGGTTGTCTCTCCATAAAAGTTCATAGTAAGATCTCCAAAATGTCTAATTTGTGGAAAGATCTACTCAGTGATGATAACACCAGAGATAATTAGGCCATACCAATCCAAACTTCCTTTCTAATTATATTAAATATGAGTTATTCCACTAGAAACACTATGGCGACTAACTATTTTTAAGACACTGTATCTGCTCTCATTCCTTTCCTGTTGCATTAGCATGAAATATTTAAGTGCTGGGTAAGCTAAATTCTCAAATGCATTAAAGAAAAGAAATTTAGACAAGCACAGCCACAACTGAGCAAGCTGCTAACAAGTGAATACAGCCCTGGAAAAAACCTGTACTATAAACTGTGGTATATCTTTCCACTATATGCCAAAGTATAAATGGTAATAAAAAAAAAAAGTAAAACTATAAAGATTTAAAAAAAATTCTGTTCCTCTGCTATACCACTTAAACTTGCCAGCTGTAACTCATTAAAAAACCAGAAGTTTATAGCAATCAAAAAAGTTTGTCACATGAAAAAATCCAGAAAGTCTATTTTCTCTGTTATTTTTATCTGAAGTGCTGCTGCATGTGCAAAAAGACAAAAATTCTGTATGGACATATTTCTGAGCAATGTGTTAAACAGGATTGTTTATATACCTCAGAGTACCTATTAGAATTCATTACAGTAACAAAAAAGATTTATGTAATTATTGAATGGGGAAGGTGTTAGGAAGCTCCATAAAACATGCGTGACAGATACAATTCATCTACCGTACATATACTACTATTTATTTTACCAACAAGTAACAGCTATGTTAAAAAGAATTTAAAAATTGAGCAAACTCATACATTTGGCTACTATTTTAAAAACTTTTTCTATAGAAAATTAAATTCTGACATTCTCTGGTGCTTATTTTCTCTCTAACAGATTTTCAATAATGTTAGTATCCCTGCCTTGAGCGGAAGTGCCAACACTCTATCAATAAATGGGTGAATTACCTGCAGAAGTAACATTCAAGGGTAGAAATAATGCACACGTGCATCCAAGGCTTCACACCATAAGTCTGCAACCCACACCGTGATAGCCAAGGACAAATGCGGCACCCAAGAGACAGCAAAGAGCAAAAAGCAGAGCAACAAAGAGCAGAGAGAAGGGAAGTTCAGTAATCTAGGCAGACATATCAGATGAAGCACAGGAATCAGACTCAAAGATGTCTTTACAGAAGGGCTCAAGATATTAAAAACATGAAGAGTGTGCAAGGATCTTTTTGTACATTAATTTTTGAAGTACACACAGAAAGGAAGTTTAGTTGAGACTGCATAGGTAGGAAGTGATCAGTACTAAAGGAGATAAGAAGAACCATGCACTTTGTCTTGCCATCTCAAATGATTAACTTCCTTTGCACTCTTTTTACTTTAGTTTGTCAGGAGCAGTGCACACTATGTTTAATGTGGAGTTTTTCTCCAGCTTATCATCTGCCTTTCCATTCCCCATGGTGTCTCCTAAAAACTTTATGATAAGGTTACGACAATTTTTGTATTTATTTTCAAGTTTAGCAACTACTATTAAGACACTATAATATGGCCTTTAAAAGCATAGTGTACCATAACACAACATAACATACTAGTTCCATGAACACTAATTAGATCCTTCTAGGATATTATCAAGGAAAACCATTTTCAAGTGTTACCTTCTAATTACCTCACCGAGTATCACTCCCTTCCTTTAATGGAAAGATTTTACTGACATAGACTACCTCTTTAGAATAAATGACAACATGCAAAAATTAAACACCCTCATATATCAGAGGCTTCGTACCTTTTCTGAAGGTTAACATAAAAAGCAGGATACATGAGACCACAGCAACACATTGATTTTAATATAACAGTATTACTGCTATGGTACATTCTGAACTAAAGTATGATGTGCAGTAAAGGATAAATGTTCAACAAGAGTGTACTTCTTTTTCTACACAAGTTAAGTCCACACTTCTCTACAGCCTCAAGAAAGGAAAGTAGTTGTGAAGGGGAAAATAACAGGAAACTAGAAAATTTAGCTTTTTGGGGAACTGTTAGTAGTAAACCCAGCAGAATCTAGTACCTGTGCTAGAGTGATTATCAATGGAATCAAGCCTGACTAAGTCACTGACGAAGAGGGTGTGCTCCCCACTGTTAACATCATTAGAACTATCCACGCTACCATGGCTCACCATGTCCCCATCACTTCCACCCGTGGGACTCCGCAGAGCTAAAGACATGAATGAGAGCTGGTTAGTAAGAGAGGACTTAATTGTCCTGGTTTTTAAACATATCTAACCTCTTCAGATAACAGTAAATACTTCTGCTTGCACATACAAAATAAGAATATGAAATTCTGGCAACAGAAACCAAGATAATTAGTTCTTCAGTATGCAAAAGACATTCTAAACCTCTTACAAGCATCAAGTTGGCAGATACCAATTTTCCTACACTTATGGATAGATTTTCCACTTTCAAAAGCCACAATGTTAGCTGCAATCCCTCAGAAAGCATGTCATGCTCTTGTTCACCAGAAATAAATCTATTTTAAGTAGCTTATTACCTGACGCCACAGGCACTTGTGGGCTCTGCATTGATTTCTTTAAGCACCGTCTAAACTGCGCTGTGCCATGAACTATGTTTCGTACCTTTGTCCATAGGAATATGCCACTGCGGTTACCACTAGGCCAAGAAGACTCTAAAACTGCCTGCAGAAAGAGACATTTTTGCAGTAACAAAAACAGTAGGGAAGTTATATTAAAAAAGCCACAGAATGGTGAGAAGCCATTTTTCTCCCCCCAATGAAAAAAAAAACAAACAACATTTACTGTCAACCATGTGAAGTAGGAGAAATACTTGAATTTTTATGAGCTCTTCCCTTTTATTTCACAGCTCAGTACACAATAGCTGAGTAAAACCAGACAATGGATCAAAAAATTTTTAAATTAAATAAGGTGGCTTTTGTTCTTATCTATACACTTTGAGAGCAACAGAAGACCATAGTAGCATCTCCTTTCTTTTTCCTATGTTTAGTTTACCATGAAGTTTCATGAAGATATCACAGGAACGTGGAAGCAAGGAAAGAGAGGGAGGCTACTTCATCTAGCCTAATTCAAACCCCCATCCATCTTGAATCTTGCTATCTTAAAGAATACACCCTAGAATAGATTTATTTGACATGGAAGCACTAGATGGTTCCAAAATTTGCAAATGGAAACGGGGTAATCCATATTTCAATAGAAGTTTTGGTCAGCAAAACAGCATGGGAATGTAAATTTAACAGTGTAAAACCATTTAGTGCAGATTCAGTTATTCTGTATGCATGTCCAAAATGATTGCGTGACCAACAGAATCAGCAAATCCAAGCAAAGATCTGTGAGAAACAACCTTAAAAACATGCTACCATACATTTGGAGTGACAACTGCAAAAGACACTGGACCCTTACCTTATTGTAATAACCATAGGTGATGGCATTTGGCTGTATTCCAGCATTTTTCATTTCAAAAAGAACTCTCACAGCCTGAACAGGCTGACCCCACAGTCCGCAGAGCTGCATCACTACTCTGTAACAGACCTGGCAAGATATAGAAATGTGTAAATGGACCAAGGACAAGAATTTTGAAGCATCTTAAGCTCTTTTCTGATTTACAACTTTTACACATGTAAAAGAGAAAACTGTGATAACAACTTGATAACATGTCCAGAATATGCTACAGCCAGAAGAGGGAGCAAAAATTAAACAGAAAAGTCACAGGACCTGAAATAACATCAGCAGTCATACTGTTAAGCATGTTGATTTTTTTTTTTTCCCACTCAGCTCTTCCATTTGAGAAACAAAGGAGGTAAGATGCCTGTGTGAAAAGCAGGATAACTTGCTGCTTTGTGCCTGTGGACACTACTGAAAGAATAGTATGCTGCACACAAACCCATCACCCCTTCAGTGCAATAAGGCTACAAAGCATTAATTAAGGTGCAATAAAAACAAGGGATATTTAAGAACTCCCTTCTGGAAGTCATCTGTGAGAAGACTAGCAACACTGAATTGGAGCACTTGACACAGGAAACACTATGCTGGGGATAAAAAAGGGAATTAATTTCCAGTTGCCGTAGTTAAGCTGACTTTAGATGACTTTAATGTGGCTTCAGCACAGGTCTAACATAAATATTCTTAACCTGATGGTGTCAGCAAAACATTGTATTTGCACCTTGTCTTCTATTTCACAGTTGTGGTAACTTTTTTTCATTTGTACTTGCCTCATCTAGTGGTTCCACATCAGTTTTCCTCATTTTAATCAGAACATCATATGCTTGTTGCAGTGCTTTGACCTTGGGATGTGCAACTCTGACATAGGCTGGCAGACATATGAACCATAGGCTGTAACTATGACTGAAAAGACACTTAGCCCACTGGGAGGGGCTTACGTAATACTTCTTGGCCAATTTATGGGCTGTTTTAATCTCCTGTAAGGGTGAAACAAAACAAAAAAGCAGACAAAAGATATAACATCTTGAATCTAGAAACCTAACTCAGATACTGGCTTCTTAAGAGTAAGCATTTAACAATAATAGACACACATTTAGCTGAAGATTCCTTTTTACCATTCTCTTAAGACTCTCTGCAAGCAAAAATTAGCATCAAGATCAATCTTTTTTTCCCCCACTAAGCATTAATTTTAATTTAATTCTATACTACAATCTAAAACTTAGAAATGCATTTGACAATAAACTGTAATCTCAAATGATATTTTCTTAAATCTCTTCTGTTTCTTTTATTTGTAAGTGTTCATTCTGAATAGTTACAGAGACCAAACCTTAAACAACATTAACTTACAGTATAAACAAGCAGTGGCAGTTTTACCAAAGAAATTTGTATCTTTCAGTGATCACACAGTGATTATAGTGAGATTCATCTGACCTGTTTTGTCCTCTTTGCTATGAGGGCTGGACTGTTTGAAATGCTGCTTCCAGCTGGGTGTCTGTTGAAGGAGAGCTTGAGCTCTTGTGGCCTGTCAAAAAGCTTGAAATCTAGTCGCGGGAAGTTTATATAGCTATATAGATGATTTAAAAAAGAACAGAAAATAACAGTTTTTCACATACCTGCTTGTTGCAGGAAAGCCATACAGAGATAACTGATATGGAAAAAAATGACAAACAGGAGAATAAAGAACCAGGAGAAAAAAAAAAAGTGAAAACAGCAAGATCCTTTTAGCCTTATTCAGAAAGATACTACAAGAAGATGCCTTGGACATTAAACCTCCAAAGACAATGGAAATAAGAACCAGACTGCTAACCCCTTCATAAAGGTCAGAGGAGCACAGACTATGATTAACAAGGACATCAAAAAACAGAACCCTCATGATCTCCAAGAGGGGCAGAAAGTAATAAATCGTGCCCAGAATGTCCGAAACTCCACACTTCCTGCACCAGGCTGAAAAAGACTGAATGGCAGAAATCTGAAAAGTGGAGCGCATGTTTTGTTCTTTTGGTTCATTGTCTGCAGATCAGTAGTACTGGGTAGACTCATAACCTACCCTTCATCATTCCCAACACGGAACAAAGAGCACTGCACTTGCTACAAAATACACACAAATGGTTCAAACAGGAAGAAGGACATTGAATACATGCAGAAGAGTATTTACTATAAAGTTGGCAAAAAGTTATTGAAAAATAAATATCACAGTCTGCATGCCCTCATATATACACCCCGAAAACACTGACTTCTAGAGTTTCAGAAGCTTACCAGAATCTGGGCAGTTCACATCTGTCAAAGAGATCTTCTGAGCACTGTACTAAGGCAAGTCTTGCACTAGCATGGAACATCTGCCCTGCTAAACAGCGTAAGCACTCTAGTTCCACTCTATGTGACTGTCTAACTTGTACCTGTATTTTGGCACTCGGTCCTGTCCATCATCAGCAGGTGGCTCTGGTGGCATTATGAATACTGTGTGCTCACTTTTTTGTGACTCATCAAGCTCAATCAAGCGTGCATCTTCGACAGAATCTACATCAACCTGAAAACAGAGTTTGTACACTAAGTACAGACTTTGGGTTTGTAACAAAATGTCCTTTTCAATGGCAATTAGGTTAGAATATGTAAAAATATATTTAATATATGCCATATTTAAATGGATATATATATAAATTACACTTGTTCTAATTATTCAAATATCAAGTCCACAGCCTTATCTTTCCATTTTTATTTCAAAATCAGATATTCCTAAACATTTTCAAGGGCAAAGTACCTTCTCTCCTTTTTCCGTTCCTTTATCTGGAA
>VXBU01000054.1:27650-44700 GCA_013400315.1 Bombycilla garrulus | reverse complement strand
GAGAAAAGGAAAGGCAAATAAACTTTTGCCCAGTCACAAATGTTAGTCTGATTAGAATAATACTGAATCAAAGACTCAGGCTATAAGAATGTGTTATTTAAAAAAAAAAGGCTCTGCCCAGAAAGAATCATATACATAAGCCTTAAAAAATAAATACAATTCTCTAGCTCCTAACTTTAATATTGTGAACTTGGAATTTCAAAGATGAAGCTATAAACTCCATAAACTATCTAGACCAAAACCATACTGATGTGACTGTATTAAAAAAAAACCCAACAAAACCAAACCAAAAACCAAACAAACAAAAAAACCACCACCCCAACAACAACAACAAGAACAACAAAAAAACCAAACTAAACCAAACCAAAATAAAACCAAAAAAAACCCCACAATCTTTGTCCTATAACAAGCATGTAATGAAAGGGGAACTTATCCACATAAGCCAGCCCGGACCACGTCTGAAGCACTAGGCATGTTCAAAGCTGAAATTGTGGGAAAAACTACAAAGATGTTTTTCGTCATGGCGGATGACCACTGGTAGTAATTCCACATTAGAGGGCGGAAATTAACATTTAATGCAAAGACATGAATGGTATTTTGCTAAAGTGTCAGCTACTGGTAATCTTACATTATTTTATAGATTGAAATCCTACAGGCCTTTAATTAAAATTTCCACCGACAACATAGAAATTATAACCATGCAAAAAAATGAAGAAAGGAAAACGACTCAGCAATAATCACCAATAATTCCAATCCTTTTGAATACTTCCTGCAGAAGTTATGTACCTTCTCCAACGAAAGGACAAGGACAGTAACACAGAGTGAACAGAAGAATATTATTTAGTAGCAGATTTTTCACCTTTTCTATGCAGTCATCAAAAAATGCCAAGCCAGTATCCTTGTCACTCACAAAACTGCACTCTTCAATAAAGCGGCTGAATATCTGTGTTTTGGTGAGATGTGAGTAGAACTTTGTATAGGCACGGTCTCTGCTTTTTAAAAACCCTGGTTGTAAAAGGGAACACATAACTAAATACCAGTTGAAAGTTCCATAAGAAATTAACATATGAAGTGTGCTAATAAAAATAAAGCACATAAATCACAAAATAAATATAAATTACTTAAGATGCTAATGCATAAAGTATTTGCTTTACCAGTAACAACGACTTATACCTACTTGCATTTGGAAGATTAAAATAACAGCATTTTTAATAGCTATTTTTTAACATCCTTGGCAATCAATCACACCCATGTAATCATGTCCCCAATACCTTCTCACTCTGTTGATTCGCAAGAAAAAGATGACCTTGTACAAAAGCATCCAACAGCTAAAACTATACTAAGATAAAAATTAGTTTATTCTAAAAGGTGATGGGCCTGATAAAATTGAAAACTCTCCAAATGATTATCTAAAAATCTCTTCTCAAATCTCTTATCCAGTAATTAGAGAAAAACCTCAGCAACCCCAAAAGGAGAAGCAAAACCCAAAACACCACCACAGACAAAATCCCTGTGACATTTTATGTAGCATCCAGCTCATGAACAGATCTGGTTAACAGCGATGAGGGAAGTGACATTTGCTGACTATCATTTATTGCTTTGCCATATTTCTGATTTCTGCCCCATATCCCTATTATTTTTCCATTTCTATCAAGACTATTACTCCTCATTGCTGGGCTTTTAGCATTTTTGCGTCATACAACTCGAGAAATATTTTTTCATTCCCAAGGGATGCCCTTGCAGAATATGCCATGATGAGAGGGCATCACGCTAATAAAAAAAAAAAAAAAAAAGCTTTTCTAATACTGGAGCTAGTGGAAACCTGCAGGTCTATGTGTATGTATCTGTGTTCCAGTCAACTTTGAATAGCTTAATGTTAGACAACTGCAATTTTAAATGCTGCCAAGAACTATACAACCAAAGGGAACTTTGACCTTTTAAAGTTATGCAGCTCTTCAGCTCTGAAGTTGTAACACTGCCAATACTATCAGCAGCTTGCTTGCTCCACCCTCACCTTGATGATCAAACAAGGAATCAGCAGCAGTTGCTTTATTTGAAGGTGCCTGTGTGATTGGCTTGAGGAATGTTCTGTAACCCTTCAAAATAGATGCCATGAAACGGAGAAATGCTTCCTGGATCTCCATCTCAAGTTCTATCATCTTCTTCTGCCAGGAGAAATCTGCCTCTATAGGAGTCATTTCCACTGCAGAGCCTTCTTGAGTTTTCCTGTGAACTAGCAATGAGCAACACATACAATCCTTTAATAAAAATTCAGTGCATTCAAAAAATTGTTTCTATTTGCCCATGTTCATAAGTGATAAACACTAGAAGTTCTGTGATTATTTTCCAATTGAATTGGCTGACATAAAAGGCAGGTTACCTCAAAAGTGTGTTTTTCTAACTTATGTAGCAGTCCGTGCCATAAAACAAGGATGTCAGCTCAGTTAATGTTACATCATACTCAACTGCACATAGTCTTTTGATAAACCAACAGAAACACAAAGCACCATGTGTGGTAGTTATTTCCACTCCCTGCCCCAACTCAGCTCCTTTTGGGCTGCTATACAATCTCCAGCCTCCTCAGGCATTCTCTTTAGGCCTTGGCCTTGATTAATGGCTCCTGAGCAGTTCAGGTCCCCTTCAGCATATCAGAAACATTGGCTGCTCTCAGAAACTGCTGATGCCTAAAGAACAGTTCTTGCTTAATGGATATCCTTGGAACACTATTTGCCTGAATCATAGCTTGAACAGAACAATATTATTATTATTATAAATAACTGGACTTTTGAGGAAAATTCCCGTAGTTTTCAGTCTACAGGATGAAGACTGACAGATGACTGAAGATAATAATTTTGTGACACCACAAAGATTGGTCCCAAGCCAGGTCCTCTGAGCTCTCCTGGACAGCTATGACTGCCTCAGCACCTCATCCTCAGTGGGACCTCTTAGAGCCCACCAGCTCTCCAGTTTGCCAAACTCTGAGGACCATTGCTGAAACCTGCTGAGAGGGTCTGGGCTACCCCCCAGTACCACCCAATTATGAAAGTTCAACCTGTCAGCCCTTGAGTGTTGTCAAGGGATGGGAGTATTTCACTGAATTCAAGGTGCATTTTTAACAGGTACATACACCTTTGCATACAAGTCTTTGGGTCTGTGTGCATGCATGTGTGAATGGCAAGTAGAAATATCCAATGGCAAGTATAGTATGAATATTTATATCTCAGACCTGTAATGAAGTTACTGTGGTGCTAACAGTAAATCTTATTAAATCACTTTGTAAGTGTTATATCAGTCAATGAATAAGTACTGCTAAATCCTTTAGACAAACCTGGGGCTTGGTTTGGACTTGGCACCTTAGTCTAAGGTAAGTTTGGATTCAGTTGCACCTAGGCTCCATCAGGAATTTAGAAAGCAAGTGGGCTGCAGATCTCTAGACCTGTGTAAAGCCTTTGACACAGACTCCTACAACATCTTCTCTCTAAACTGGAGACAGATGGATTTGACAGGTGGACTGCTAGATGGGTAAGAAATTGGTTGGATACTCCCATCCAGAGGGAAGTAGTGAATGGTTTGGAGCCCTGATGGACATCAGTGACAAGTGGTGTCCCTCAGAGGTCCATATCGGGGCCTGTGTTATTTAATATCTTTACCGATAACATAGACAAAGGGATTAGGTGCACTCTCAGCAAGTCTGAAGATGACACTGAGCTGAGTAATGCTGTTGACATGCCTGAGGAATGGGATGCCATCCTGAGGGACAAACTCAGGAACTGGGCCCATGGAAATTGCATGAGACATAAGTCCAAGTGCAAGGTGCTGCACCCTGATTGGGAAAACCCCCAGTATCAACACAGGCTGAGGGATGAACAGATCTCTGCCAAAGACTTGGGGGTGCTGGTGGAAGAGATGCTGGACAAGACCATGGGTAAAGGCTAAAAAAAAAAAACTTAATTCTAAGAAGTCACATAAGAAAAGTGTAAAAAATAAATCCCACTTTATGTGATACGAGGAAATAATTACATTTACATACTAATTAGAAGTTTTTATTTTATCTATTTCACCTGCTGCCAGCTGTGGGTGCAGTTTCTTTAAGGTGCTGAGAAGGCTTTTACATGGCTTTTTAGGAAACTGCTTCCAGTTGATGCTCTTCTTATCATCTGATCTAAAACACAGGAGAGATAAAAAAGGACATATAAACTACAGACAGTATAAAAAAAGAATAATGTCAACAGCATTAAGTTGCTTCATTTACAGAAGACAGTACCTTTAAATTATTTTGAAATCTTGTCACTGTATCTATTTAAAAAATAAAAAAATGGGACTGACATAATTCAGAATTTCATTTCTTCAGATATAACAGCATAAAGTGAGTAATGAGTAGAATTTTCTCCATTCTGCAAAGACAATCTGCCTTTAGATTTGATTTAGACTTCAATGATGACTTCCCTTTCAGATTATTTATCAGCCTTGCTATTATGATTTAAGCACACTTATGCTATTATGATTTAAGCACACTTATCTATATGTTATTATTATACCAAGTTTATTCTAGCATAAACCTGCCATACCACTGCTGATACAAATAAAGGCAGCTCTGAAGCCAACATGTTACTGGAAGAGGCCAGATCAGTCTGGGAATTTGATGGTGATACAGTACTTTGCCATATGTCTATGGCAACCCAGTCCCATCTTCACAGTCTAACAGGTATTACAAAGACGGGGAATTCAGTTCAAAGTTGGAAAATAATGTGGTTGATTAAGCAGTAGGGTAAATTGCCTAAAGGGATGCTCATTTTCTTAAATGAGAACAACAGATAGAATGCTAGATCTTCTTTAAGCAGTCAGATATAATTAAAGAGTAGGGAATAAATCCCAGGAACTCTTATGCCTCTTTCTGGAAGGCTGAAGATGGGAGAGAATTGCTCTTACTGAGACTCTAACAAACCTCTTTGCCATGAAACCTAACCAGTTATTACTACCCAAGCTGATACTGGCACTAGCTGTTTTTCCACTTTTTATCTGTGAAATATTTGTTCCTTTATTATTTGCTTTATTGGCATGAGCACAGAAATATCTTAGGAAGGAAGCCAAAGTTTCTGGAATTAATAGAAAAATTCCATGCTTATGGATGCCTTTGCCTGTTCTTCCCTCACAATAATGGCATGCCTATAAACAATATAAGTGGTACCACTCCAAAGGTGACAGGAAAAAAATCCTGCTTAGAAAACACAACAAACTCTCAAATCTTTGCCCTCAAAAGGCTAGTTAATGTTGAAAGCTCCTTAAGTATCACAGAGTGTTAAATTTTTTTTAAAAGCAATAAAGAAGATGCTGAATGAATAAAAGGTTTTTAGTATTTTTTGGCGTAGTTTAAGAAAGATACAGCATACTTGCTCTAGAAAGACACTAAACAGATTGATTTACCAAAAAATGTCTAATTTTTCAGAACTTATTTTTCTGTTAAGCAGTTTTTCCAAGTCAGCAACAGTGCTGTTAAAAGTTTTTACACCTAAACAAACAAACAACTAAATCCAGCACTACCACATTGCCACAGAACTAAAAAGGGGCAGAAACCGATGTGGATAAAACTGAATTTAAAAAAATATCTTTATTCTTTATTAATACAGTACTTTCATAATTCTGCATTAACTTCAACACAAAGTGCTTTATGAAGATTTGGGCTTACCTACAGACGTCTAGAATTGAAAGATATACTCATTGCCAGGTTAAAGATGCTTTATAACGCAGGTACCAATACCTTACATTTATCAAAGTCAAATGTTAAACATGCCAAACTCCTCTGTATAGATAGGATAAATGCAAAATGGGCAGCAAACCCAGAAGAGATCAATTCACTATTGAAAGAGAAATGGGCTTAATGAGAAAGTAAAAGAAAAGGTGGGAAAGCCTTTCCACTTGATTGCCTCATAAAAGGTCAGCAACCAGGAAATTTTTAGTTCAACAACCAATCCAAATAATGTTGGTACTTGGTCTTTCTAACAGTCCAGAAAGCATTTTGACATCCTTATCTCCCTGCAAAATCTCCGTGTCTTATCTCTATTTTCCTGCACCACAATCCTCAATTTCCATTCTACTTGTAAACAAAAAATACTGAGGTATTTTTCCCTGGAAGTAACTTCAAATAAATAAATTATCTGTCATGACTTTTTTCAATATGTTCTTCTTTCACAACAACTATCATTATTCTCTTGGTGGCATAATTCTTTGTTATAAGCTGATAAAAATGCTTTTTGGAGTGTTTTTTTATGGAGACTTAGGGGAAAGAGAAAAAAAAACCCAGATAGAAAAATAAACACAATTTTCTCCATTGTTTACCATTTCCTGTGATGCTACTGACAAAACAAAGCATGTCAGTAATGTAAAGGAAACATTGGAATCAGCAGAGGAAGGTCCTTCTGAGTCAGTAAAAATCAAGAAAGAATTTCACGGATCCACAGGCCAAATTACTAACTCTAACTCAAGTGAATTAAAAAGAAAAAAGTCAAGAGTTGAAAACTCACATGATAAGTAAAACTAAATTTTCACAGACAAAATATGTGCACTTGATTTAGTGATGATCACACTCATCTTGAACTACCTTAGATATGTCTTTCTATTTATGATCCAGTTAAAAATTGAATGGTTGTTACTAAACACCTGAAAAAACTGATTTTGATTTTTAATTTCTATTATTTATACCATGTTATAGAAACCCAGAATAATTATTCTGAATTAGCCTCTCAAGAAGGTGCAAAGAAACTGTTCATGTTCAATATAATAAAAGTACTAAAATACCATAATTAAGTTAAAATAATTTAGAACTAATGTAGCAAAGACACAAAATTTTGCTTGATTGGTCTCACAAAAAATTTGTTACTTGTAACTTCAAAAAAATTTCTTTATTAACAGTAACATAGAGTAGCCCAAGTGCAAAACAGTATCAAGAGCTATTATTAAAGGTCCTGAAGCATTCCTGTTCATGTAGGTTGGAAAAGACCTTTAAGATCATCAAGTCCAATCACTTGAGTAACACTGCCATGATTACCACAAAACCATGTCCACCACTAAACCAAGAACTGCATCTACGTGTCTTCTACATACCCCCTAGGCTTGGTGACTCAGACACTTCTCTGAGCAGTCCATTCTAATGCCTGACCATGAGGGAAGAAAGTTTTCCTACTATGTAATCTAAAGCTTGAAGTGCAACTTGAAGCCATTTCTTTTCATCCTGCTGCTCATTACCTGGGAGAAGAGGCCAACCTCCACCTGGCCACAGCCTCCTTTCAGGCAGTTGTAGAGAGTGATAAGGTCTCCCACAGGATACTTTTCTACACACTACACAACCCCAGCTCCCTCAGCTGCTCCTCACAACCCTTGTGCTTCAGACCCTCCATCACCTTCTCTGGGTGTGCTCCAGCACCTCAATGTCTTTCCTTTTGTGGATGGCCCAGAACTGAACACAATTTGAGATTTGAGATATGGCCCCACCAGCACCAAGTACAGGGGGCAATCCTTTCTCGAGTTACTTACTATTGCTATTAAATTTATAGCAAGATCTGCAACACATTTTTATAGGAAGTGCAAAGTGTTGATCCTTGATTTACTAAGTTTTAATTTACTTTAAAGCTTTAGAAATGAGAAAAAAAAAAAAACAGGACAAGAAACAAACCACGTTGGATCAAACAGTGATTAACAATTTTGTCTCCTGAGCACTTCAGCAATCTCTTCATCTACAGAAAAATGTAAAATCTCCATAGAACTTACATGTACACCATGTTTGTGTCTAAGTCAATGCACACAATATCCTGTGGTGGATCGTACAGATCAAAGTATCGTGAATCAACTCCAACAATAAATGGAAGAGGTGCACTGAGTACGGTGGCCAGAGACAAAGGACAGAGCGGGATATATGGACATTGCCACTGAAATGGAAATATCATCTGAAGGAAAAATTAAATTAAATTAATGCATTAAAACAAGACAACAAACACTGTACAAGAAAAAACAAGAAATACCATTGTAACATATAGCACATTGAAATGAAATAATAAAAGCTTTGTAACACTATCAGAAAAAAGTCCCCAAGTTTGTCACTTTAATACAGCATAACTCTCAGTTAGCTATGCAAAAATTATGATCTTTCTAAGAGTTACCAGCTAAGGCAATTGAACCATATGCTATCGCTGGGAAAAATGAACTTTCAGTACATCAGTCATCTTAACTTAAAGCCGTTTTACAGCTCCGGTGTTTAAGTAAATTTCTCTCACTGCTGTACAGAACACTTTGTACTTACAGCTACTACAGCTTCAGCAACTCCTGTCAACACAGCTGGTCTAAGGGAATGGAGGAGGATCTTGCCTTCTAGTAATACAAAGAGTAACAGAGTGGCACAGTTTTCTGGTCCAAGATTCATGAGCAGAGTGCTAAAGTTTGCTCCACTAAGAAGTGGATGGGAAGGGGGAAGAAAAAAAAATATTACAGAGTTTAGAAAAAAAAAAATCACTGCTATCTTCACTACTTTTCACTACTATGTTCTGACAGCTGTCAATGTTTGGGATCAACTAGTTGAATGGCACTAATACACATCAAATACCTACCTATCTAACTAATAGCTACTGTGTCATTTTAAGGTTTGTACTACCCCAAAGAAACCTCCATTTTAATTCTATTGCTAAAGAAACATACACTAAACCATGCTACTGCTGAATGTGTGATTTTTACAGCACTCTCTCTCAGAGAGGCACTGGCATCTTGTCCTCCTAACAGTAAAGCAAATCCAATTGCTAATTCAAACAAAAATAATACCAGCAGTTTCATATTATGAGTTACCTCACATAAGCATAATGAACTAGAGTACCCATTTGATCTTCGAATCACAGTATCAAATTCCTGTATGAGTCAAAAGTAATCCATCGTTCTGAAGGCAGTATGCTTTAATTTATACGGTTTAGCCTTTATTCAATTTGTTGGGACTCTACACATTTAGGAATTGTAATGACATTGTAATGACATCTATGAGTACAAAGGTGCAAAATCTGTCTTAAAAAAAGTTCTTATGTGTTGCTTTGCAATTTAGTGCCTGGCTGCAATTCTTCACCTAAGTGCTTGTGCAACAAACGTGATTAAATGTAATGTTTGCTTTCTACAGTGGTTCTGAAAAGATAAGATCTTTAAATGTGGGTACTCTTGTTCTCCTCACAAATGCCTTATTATTCCTTTAGAGTTCCAGTGATAATCTGGCAATTCATCTTTATTTCAAGATAATTAGTGATACTATACTTCCACAAGGGGCACATATATGTCAAGACAACACTGTGTAACATTACAAGTGCATATTGAGCTTTCTGTTTATAATACCTCATGATATTGCACTAATATTTGACTTCTATGACTGACTCCTTTGTGCCTCTGATTTTTTCAAGCAGCATACATTTAAAGCAGGAATAATGATACCTTAATGGCAATGGTGTAGAAACTGGCTGTGACAACATTAATGCATCGTGGGCAGAAAGCTGAAACACATAAAGTAGTATGTGATTGACATGAACAACACCAAAGTTAATACAATATAACATTCGAATATAAATATATATCCTTAGTTCCATAAAGCCTACAGACACAGGTCTTTTGGGACTTGGGTTCACTAAACGAGCAGAGCTCGTATTAGTCACTGAAACAATTCTGAGAATTACAGGAAATCATCTGTGACTCAGTGTTGAGCATGTAGCTGCTGCTAGGTGATTAAACAGAGAAGCACAAGAGACAGTGCCCCAGGGGACTAACCTCTGACCCACAGCAGTGGGTGGACAAGTGAGGGGAAGACAGAAAACAAGTCTACCACTGAGGTAATGCAAACAGTGCCTATAAAATGAAAGCATAATACATGACAGATATTTCAAAAGTGCGAGTAGAACACTTCTGCCATCCATACTACCTGAAGTATGAAACAGTTTGTTTCCTTTGCTAAGTTGTTCCAAGTTTGTATCAGTGAGAGAAAAGACCTGCCCATCCATCTCCTCCCCTCTCCCTTCCAGGAGGTGTGTATTCAAAGCCAAGTATAAAAAACAAAGGAAGAAACCAAAGGCAAGAGAGGGTTTGCCCTTGCTGAAGCTTAAAAATGGATGAAAATGTTTTGCTTACCTGCACAAGAATCCTTGGCCTTTGTGGTGAAGGGAAAGGTATATTGTGCATAAAATGGGATATATGCCTGTGAAGAAGACAAGATATTAGAAAAACAGCACTAGGGAGTAATGAAGGGCTGAAAACAATGTTAACCACATTTTAGAATTAATATGGTTGTATGTTTTAGAAAGACTGTTTAGTAAAGATTTCTCTACTGTTCTAGTAAGTCTAAGAGCCTATGTATACAAGCTGAAATGAAGAAGCTTCATTCACTCAATTGCACACCTGAAAATTAATACTGGCATCTTTAGATATGTAAGCAAAAGCTAAGAACATACTGGCATTTAGGCAAGCCACTTAAAATCCCAGGCAGCCCTGCTCTCATTTCCAAAGAGATTCTGCTAGGAGAATGTATATACTTCACTGCCGGATGTCTTAACAGTTTTGAAGGTAGTATCATTTTTCAGCAAACTTTCAGGACCACAACAAGCATCCTCTACAGAGTTTGTACACATATTCATAGACCATCTGAATTAGCTGCAGTGGTTGGAAACAGACATATATTTGCCACTAATGGACAGCATTCCTAACTTTATATTTATTAAACTAAAACACAGGACTGCAAATGTAGCATGTATCACAGCTCAGGCTGTTCTCTGCTTGATGTAGCCAAAAGAAAGGTAAACAGGCTTGACATATTCTAAAAAAGACCCAGATTGAAATCCAGTTAACTTTGTTGGCACTGCAAGAGCCATTACTATTAAACAGAAGCAGCAATAATTTCTATCAGTACAGCATAAACTAAACGGTGCAAACAAGATGATGGATCAACTACAGCAACTAAGTTGTTGCAATGGCAACTGCGGCATGCACAAATCACATGATGTCTTGAGCTCACAACTACATTCCTACATCACCTGGAAAAATATTTTACATACTTTTCAATGGGAAGATGATGAGGTCCAGAGACAGAGAGTTTGTAAATGAACATAAGAAATTTTCGAAATGCTTCAAAGAAAGGCCAGTGTGAGAGAAGACAGATGCATTTGTTTGAATTGATGGACTTGGAAGTAATCACTTTTCTCTCTACAGTTGTCAGAAGACCCAGCTGCGATTGCTGTTTTTCTGTTAACAGCTCCCGGGGATAAGGTTCATAAAACTGGATAGCAGCACCATAAACCTACAAGATGAAGAAAAACAACTAAGCAGGCCCAGTATTTAACAGGAATATGGGCTAGAATTTTCGACGCATCTTTAAGTCTTTGCAGTTTGCACACACTACAGTGCTTTTGCTGGTACCGTATGAAATTACTCTATTTATGTAACACACACAAAGCAACCCTATAAAACAAAATGCCTTGAACTTTCTTCCTCATTTCCATTGCACCTACCTCAATAAAGTATTCATACTCAATTGAAAGGGAAGGAACCAAACCTTCATTTTGTGACAAAACCTTATCCATTAAATCATCTGGGTCAAAAACATCCCCAACATCTCAGCCCAAACCCTCATGAAATGTTTCTGTTCAGTAAATTCCCCTATCATTATCAAACTAAACAATAAAATTATTTTAGCTTTGACTTCTCTCATTTTATCAAATTAAAAATATACTAACCTTTTCTAATAGTCCTTCCCTTTGTGTCTGTGTTTCATAACTGAGTTAATCCAACAAGCTTAGCAAAAATGAATATGGAAAGTAAAATAGTAGCAGCTACTGCATTCCTCCTTGCAAAAGAAGTATTAATATTTTGGAGACATGATTTTTTTCTATGTGGAAAAGGAGAACTATTTTTCCATTAAGGGAGTGAGACAGAGTGGAAGTTGAGCTGTTATCATCAACAGAGCTAAACCATTTATTAAAGAGCTAATCACACATTTATACAGAGAGCCAACCACACATTACAATCACTTACTCCCTCATACAGTTCACACACACAGTTGGCAAGCTGAAACAACAGCTGGGAGACCAACCCTAAACAAAAGCTCCCTTGCTTCATCAGGGGTCCCTCTACTACCTTCCGGCCTGTAACCCAAGCCCTACAACATGTTTTTGGTGCCTTTGTGTGCTGATGGCCTTATACAGCTCCAGCAGACAAATCTGAATGTCAGAAGATAGAATTCAGGTGTTCTGAATGATCCCTTCATGCAAATTCAAAAAGACCACTAAGTCTTGGAAGCTCATTAGTGTCTTCCACATTCTACCTCTCAGAGCACACTTGTCCTCTCCCTGCCTTCCTGCCTTCTGGTAACTAGTTTTCAATTCATGTGCAGAGATATGTACAGAGCCCCATTACATAAAGTCACATCCCTATTACATAAAGTCACACAGAAGTGTCTTTTAAGGTAACCATGTGAAAACTGTAACAATTTGCTACATCGCTAACACATGTGTTCAGTTTAATACATGGACTACACTTCCATTCCCATTATATGAAAGAACAGGGAAAGCCATGTGCTGTGAGCTTTGGTTTTGCTAAGTGTATGGTTCAGCCTACACAGGAGTAAACAGTACATACTCTTCCAGCTGCTTTCTGTTTTGATTCAGTTTCAACTTACATGAAGGCATAAGAAATATAATTTTATAAGGGAAGAATTAGATGTATTTCTCAAACACAGAAGAAACAATCCCTATAATCTCCTTAGCAGCCATCTGAAATAAAAGCAAAAAACCAGTGTGGAGCCATACCTTTTCTGCAGAAGAGCAGGTCAGAACAAATGTTGAGAATACTGGTAGTGGGTATTTGGTTTGAGGGTCCCAGCACTCAATAGTAGCTCCCATAGGAAGGCAGAAGAGAGGTACAGAGTCTGACAGTGGAAATGACTCATAGTTCTCTTGAGGATATCTGAAAATTAGGCCTCAAAACCAGGAAAAGTGAAAGTTAGGCACATTTGCTCTGTAGGTCCTAAATACTGCAAGAGATATATTTTCCGCAAAATATAGCTATGCCTGACTTTATAACTTTTTTTATCTGAACTCTGTAACTGAGGATTATAGCTGCAAAGGGAAAGTCTTCTATTTGACAGTAAGACTAAGCCATCCAAGTAGCAATCATTCGAAAACAGTGTATGAATACTGAAGTTATCTTTTGGGCTATTACATTGTTAGTAACTGCTCAAGAACAGTACATAGTGAAGATTTTTATATCAAACCAGTTGGGAGTTACTTGTGCTACTTAAATGTGCCATTTGAATAGATTTTAATAGAAATTCCTATGAAGAAAGTGATAATTTACTGTAAAAACAGCAGTAATACCTTCATTGAAAACAGGATGAACTAGCTGTCTGTCTGCATTTTCTGCTACTCTGTATATCTAACCCTTGCTGGTAGAAAAATGCTATTCCCTTTTTTTTTTTCCTTGGGAAAAAAATAAGGAGAACGAAGAAGGCATTATAGAAGCTGACTTCATCTGACATCCTCCAGGACCAGTATTTTGACAGACACTACTTAAATTTTTTAAATTATTATTTTATTTTAACAAGGCATTTGACTCTATTTCTTAACATGTTGAGACAGATTCAAAAATTACTTACCAGCTTTATATGCTAAAGAGTTAGAAGCTGGCACAGACTTCTTATAACAAAGGTATACACTGGAACCCCACTGAAAGACACAAGTTTCATCTCAGAACCAGCAAAGATGACAACAAGCAATAGAAATCAAGCATTTGAATATATTCCATTTACAAACAAATCAGACATTTTAACAAAAAATATTTTATTTACAGACTAAAATGACCAGCTGGCTGTTCAGTGCACATAAATGACAAAAATGAGAATTTACTCTTCTCTCATTTTTTAGAGATTACAGAATTTATTTAAAATAACCATACCACACACTATCACACTATTTTCTGACCTATTTCAACAAAAGAACAGACAAAAGTGAAGCAGATTAATTTCCACCCTCATGTTTCCTCAGTTATTTAGAATTAGACTCTTATAGAGACCTCATTACAAGAAGTCAAGTTCTAATCATCATACCTCATAATTTGAAACTTTTATTGTACTTCTATAAACTGGTTATTGACATAGTGTTTTTGCAGTTTGTCTAAATTGTCTACCATTCCAAAAAACTCAAAACAGACTAAATAAAAGAGAACCAATCAAAGCAAAGCACACTGAGAAACTCTAAGCAGCAATTATCATCCTTACAATGCCTTAGTAGCACAGACATCTTAAATAACTAAGAAAAAAGCATTTCTGATTCATCCCAAGTGTCAGCACCCCCAAAGGGTGTGGGAGAGATAATTTTTAAAAAAAATTATTTTGCACTAACACTGTAACATTGCACTAGTTCTAAATAGCACCTAGACATGAATATGCAAACTGAAGTAGGAAGTAATCTGTATGAAACAGTAATTTCCAACATGAAAGGAAATCAAAGCAACAAAACCTACAAAACTGACATCTCACACATGGTATGAAGAAGAAGGAATTGTGATGTAGTAATAGAACACAACTACAATAGTGCTAAGAAGAGTTCAAGGAGTTCCTCCTTTAAATATATGTGTTGGGCTTAAAAAAGAAAAAAAAGAAAGAAAAAGAAACTCAAGCTTATAGATACCCACCATACCACAATTTAAATTCTTATCCACTTTACAGAACGTGTGAGGCGGAGTTTCCCCTTTGCTGGTGACGATGACACAGATGTCTGTCACAGCCAGTGAATTCTGAGGTCGCACTGCAGGGGCCCTCCGGTAGGTGATGAAGATGCGCTGCGAAGAAGCTGAGCTGTTGTTAACGTTGGCGCAACGACCGTAGGGAGTGGCTTGAATCACCTCACAGCCCGAAATTACACGGTCCTTCCCTTCATAGAGAACTCTGCACAGAGGGAGGAAACACTGTTATGTGCATCCAAACAGACACAAAGTTACTTGAACGAATTTTGAGAAGCTCTCCATCCATTAGCAACCTATGTCATCATTGCAACATTTTAACACGCATCTCTTATGTTGTCTTTCATCATGCACCACTTGAATTGAAGAAAATGCTCAGAAATATTTAAAATTATACTGAATTCTTTTTGTGGGAACAAATCAGCCACAGAAAAATAAAATCAAGCTACATTGAAATTGATTTAGTTATAGAACTAGTTGTAAAGCTGCACAATCAATGAAAAATAAATACAAATTCCACTTTAAATTGCTTGAACACACGACTGTGGATAATTTAATGATTAAAATGCCTGCTAAATCTTTTAAAGCTTGTTTCTTTCTGTTTTTTTCTCTCAAGTTTTTTTTTTGAGTTTGGGGCGCTTTTTTGTTGCTGTTGTGTTTTTTTTGCTTGTTTATTTTCTTTAAAAAAAGAAAAGCACAATATAGAACAGAAGTCTGCTTCCCAGATGAATTTTTACAGAAAAAAAAAATCCCAACCCAGTAATAATTGATATTCTTAGTTTGAATAATGAGGCAGGAAGACTAATACTTTCTTCCACAGTAAAGGAAGAAATAGTAAGTACAGTTGACTGTACTCCTAGAAAGCAGAATATATCTTACATGGTTGTACAGCAGCATTCGTGTGGTGCATGGCTTTTTTTCTTTTTGCAAAATCACTAACTTAGATCATTATATTCTTAGCAAAAAAATTAATGCTCCTCTACAGCTTCACAGCAGCTAAATAAGCTATAACATTTCTTTACCAAACATAAAGCTATTAGAAAGTCACTGCAAGAAAAAATGTGGAAGTCAAAACACACACATGAACATTTTTAATACTCAGAGGGCAAGCTTTATCGCCCATTCCACACCCAAATATGCAATGGCTCCACTTGCTTGGTTGTCTGCAGTATGTACAGAGTACTTGTCACCTTCAAATCAGTTTTTATCAGAACAAGACTTAGGATAAAGGCAACACATGAAACCTTTGTACTTTATGATCTCCAGCTTCTCGCTCATAGTCCCTTACAAAGTTAAAATAAAACATAACCAGGCAGCACATATTTACTGTCCCAAAACACCTTTGGTTACATGTTTGACAGACTAGTACTAAGTTTGTACTTGAAAACTTCAAAAAGTCATGTGTCTAAGCCAGAATAAGTCTCTTTTTCATATCCAACAATCCTCAGAACTTTAAAAAAAAATTATTAAACTTCCAAAATTACTTAAAGACTATTTCCACTATTAAATTGGAATACACAAATACTGTGTATTTGTAAATTACTGTTTAATATGATTCAACAGAAAAAAACCACATATCTTGTCATAGTATTGATGACAGATATGAATTACAGCCATAGAATACTTGAAAAAAGCAAATAAATCACATGAGTTGAGACTGTATTGATGTAGCTACCAGGCTGCCAATTTATTCAAGTAGCTCATGGAGGACAATAATATTCAACAATGGTTTCAGTTGTAAAGACTCTGACCATCAGACTTGGTACACTTACAACAATGTGTCCTCTCAGGTTCAAAACCAGCCTAATACCAGCATTTTCAAGTTGCAACATTAGTGTTAATATACTACCTACTGGTTCAAGATATTTATGGAGAAAGTACATGTGACTTACTTCTAAACTAAGAAATGTTATGTACTCTGTTCTTTTTATTGGGTTACATCCACCATAAAGTTAGAAAACCTCAAACAAAACAGAACCCAGACAACTACAACAGCGGCAGCTCTCAGGCTCATCCATCAACTCTTCATGTCACTGCCTTACATTAATCAGAAGAAAATACTAAAAGATCAGTCTCCAATAAAAGTTTCAGTTCAGTTTTATTTCAATTTAATGTATTTTAAATGAAATAAAAATTATAATTTCATTCCAGAAACATATGTCAGCTGTCAGATTAGCAGAAGCAACACTACATTAATCAGACCTTTCCAGCAGTCCAATTGAATAAATTTACAAGTATTCTAAGAAAAATAATTTAAGTGCTCAAGTCTTTATCAATGTGGTCACCTCTCACCAAAAGAAAAAAGAAAATG
>VXBU01000054.1:5241-19521 GCA_013400315.1 Bombycilla garrulus | reverse complement strand
CCAGTCTCTAAAGGTCCAGTTAAAATTCTAAAAAGGTGTTAAGTGTCATATGATCCTCTAAAATTAGAATACAAAGTCAGCATAAGTCTACAAAAAATGGTAAATGTAGTTAAATGCAGTTTTTGACAACTGTTTGGAAGAAAAGGAAGCATAAGCTTTGTGAATCTGCATAGAGAAGCAACCAAGGTTTGTCACAAATCCCAACCTGATAATTTGCATACAAATACTAACATCTTCAACCAACAAGAAGGCGACATTCTTGGAAAACTGTATATATATATGTACTCACTCCTGAGTAAGTAAGAATAAGACCTGGATTCAGAAATTGTTGTTTATAAGGATTATGTGCATGCAAATCCTTGAGTATTGCTTATTCCTTTCAGCTCCTGGAAAGAAGTATCACACATACTGTTATGTCAATGCACAAAATCAACAAAACAGACTTACGTCTAGAGTGTGTGTGGATATCAAGGGGTATTTTTTCAGTTCACTCCTAACTGGAGTGCTAACCTTATGAGTTCTCAAGAAAACCCAGCACAAGGCTCAGAAGGCCAACTAGCATAGTTTCACTCAGAAAAATCAAGCTGGTCTTAAGCCTTGTATTTCCACTTCAGTAAGCACTCTACCACCTGAAAAGGTAGTAATGTCTGTAAGTGATTAATGACTAATACATGACATTGCAATTTATTAAACTTGTATCTTCTTTCACATACTAACATTACCCACAAACTACAATGTATGGAAACTATTATTTACAATGTACTTGCTGTGTGGAAGCCTGTAACATGCATAGACAAATGACTGAAGAACTCAGAAAGATGAGTTCTTTCCTTCAGAATTTCCTACAGAAATATTTCTGTAACCAGACTGCACAGGAAATGGGTTTTATTGCAGACTGAAGAATAACTTCAGCACTTTTTGATCACTGGGGTTGAAATATCTAAACAGCTTCCGTAGTTAGAACTTAATTCAGGATTTCTGTACAAATCTTTAACTTAGCAAGTGAATTACACTTGGCTATTGGCAGTAAAGAAGTTAAAAAATGCACATGCACTCTGCTCTGACACTTACTTTTAAAATGAACTGAAAAGAGCACTGAAAACACTGAATCTACTATGCTAATTTAAGAGAGAAAGACATTACTTGATAGATAGAAGACAGTTGCATTAGGAGGTCATCTGCAAGACTTGGAAAACTTATTGGCTAAAATCTAAGAAGAAGCATTACTGTGTTTCTCAACCACTGCCCTAGGCAAAACTTCATAGACAACACGACTACCATAGGCATCTCACTTCTCAATACAGAAATACAGCTATGTGACCAAGTCTTAACAGAGGCAACTTTCTATTATTTCCAGTGAACTAATCAAAAACAAAAAGGGTATACAGATTCTGAAAATACAGAAACTTTGCCTGGAGTGCTAAAGAAGGGAGACATCTCATTCTTTACTCACACAGACCTTTGTTTATCCTGTACTGAGATTAAATGGCACTATTTGTGAAGGAATGAGAAGAACAATATTTTTTCCCTTTGATAAAAGAATCTTCATTGATACAAGCTAAATCTTATTTTATAACAAAAAAAAAGTGCAGAATTTCTTTTAATCAGTGAATTTGGAAGTGTGCCTTAAAACACATAAAAAGTATTACATAGTATGCAGATACATCTCAGACAGGCACATTAAGTAACAAGCAAGAGATAAAGAGATAAACTTACTGAGACAAACAGTATCAGCTATCTGTATAAGCTGAAAAGAGAAAAAAATTTAAAAAATATTTGTAATTGCCTTCAAATACATGTTTGAAGAAGTTAAATTACTGTCATGCCCTGGAAAGACACACAGCTTGGCCGCATTAAGACATCAGCTTGTCACTCTTTCTTCTGCGCATATTTCAAATACCAGAATCACAAAATTACTTGGGTTGCGAGCCAAGTCACCTAATACATCATTTAGTTCCAACCTCCGTGCCATGGGCAGGGACACCTTCCATTAGGCCAGGCTGCTCACAACTCCATCCAATGTGGCCTTGAACACTTCCAGGTATGTGGCATCCACAATCTGGATACCCTCATTCTCTGGGCAAGCCATGCCTCATCACCCTCATTGTGTCTTATGTACAATCTAAACTCCTCTCCTTTAAGTTTAAAATTGTTGCCCCTTATTCTGTGACCTACAGAAAAAAATGGTAAATGATGTTGCCTTGGTAAAAAATCTCCAACGTAGCATTTGACAACAGTGGTAAAGATAACACCATGACAAAGCTGGTGGCAAGAAACAGATGATGACAGATCATCGAAAAAGATCAATTTTTGTAGAAGCAGGTGATCCTAAATCAGAACATGAAGTTTAATAATGTGGGACAAGAGAATGTAGAACCTGAAGGTCTGAACGTAGCAAGTTTAATTAGCAGTGAGGATTTAGACACGGAAAGGTTTTGTCTCTAGGACTGCTCATAAAAATCAAATATAAATACAATTGCTAAAGGGCTGCATTACTGGATATAGTGATTAGTATTAATACTATGAATATGGTTTTTAAAACATTTTAAAACTTTAATACATCAACAATAGTGCTTCCTTAGGTTTCTGGGTTTTTTTAACTCTTTACTAGCTATACTCCCCAGCAACAGAAAGAACACAATGAAGGTGGTTCTCAATGTTTACTGTATTCAATAAATCTGCATGACTGTTCTTATCCTAATTGCCTCAATTTTTGTCTCTGTTTAACTAGATTTCAAAACCAGGATGCTGATAGTTGAAATCACTCTGAAAAGCAGGAAGGAATGCAACTACAGACTATACCAGGCAATCAAAACTTCATATACTGCTTTGTTTGGTGGGTTTATTTTTCTAGACATGAGACACGGTTATGATTCTAACACACTCATGGAGCCACACAGGTTTAAATGTACACAGCACGTGCTTAAATGTACACAGCAAATGCAAACAGTCCCTACCACTACCATTTAACAACCACATCACACAGCACCTGGCACTCCAGTTGCTTGTCTGTTTCAGCATACCTTTAATTGCTAGTGCTCACATCACTGTACTTGTCCATATCACACTCACTTTTAAGCAAACCCATTTCTTCTCAAATAAATGTGCAACTCCAGCCTATGCATTTCACTTCCACAACAGAAATCAGATCTTGCATGCGCATTACAGATAACTTAACATTATGACAGAATGGAGCATTATAAACTAGACTACCCCACAAATGAGTTCAGGAGGAATTAGTGAGCAAGAAAGTTATCAGACTCTTAGAATGGTACTTGCAGCACACAGGAAAGTCACACAGACATATCTATATATAAGTTCTCTCTAGTACATTTTACAATGTGCAAAATAAAGTGCACGTAAAGTGCATCCATACACATACACACATGTATACACACCTTAACAAAAGACAAAGTAACAATACTTTCAGCATACCATTAGCACTGATCAAGATTAACATAGAAGAAAAAAGTAGTCCACAAATTATTAGCCAGTCAGTCAATAGCAAGAGAAAAAACTACTATTACAAATGTTTTTTAAGACTTTCTTTTTTTGATTGCATATCAGATTATGATGAAAATTACTAAATGAAGTAACAGTTACAATCACTTGACTAGATTACATGAGTATTAGAAAAAACAGAATTGCAAAAATAACTTCAGAGATGCACTGCCCACCTTCTACCTGGTCTTAACACAGTCACCTGTGGAACAGGAATGCTGGATGTCACCTGCATTTTGGTCTGAACATGCAAATATGCAAATACAGGACCATTCCTTCCTAGCAGTTTTCAAGTAAACATTTGAGAAGATCATAATTGCACAACTGAAATACATTACAACCACCAGAGTGATCATCTTATAGAGGCCTCTAACATGGGAAAAATAAACTTAAGGACAAAGTGAAAGATACAAAGCTTGCTAATTACATTTTAATCAAGCATTCCTACTGAATGACTTAGGAGTGAGTTAATTGAACTTCATCCAGAAAATAATCTGTATCAAGGTCTGGTACTGAAAAAAAATCTAGACTAGATTTTTGCAACAGATAGCTAAATTGTTGCGAATTTGAATTTATGCAAAGAAAAAATATGGACTCTGCAGTTGCTGTTTGTGTCAGATTGTTTTCTGACTACATATGAACACAAAAATCAGCATCAAATGCATGTAATCAGACTTGATGGTAAAGTTTTCTAAAGCATTCCAAACAGATCAGGCCACTACAGCAGGAAGTATCACAGCAAATCACCTCAGGTAAGCAACTCCCATGGAATCAAAGGCATGAAGCCTGGAAAAAGCTGATGGCACAGCAGAGTTTTTTTCCCTCCACCTGTACAAGAAACAGTTCTAAAAGCTGCAGAGGTCTGCAGACTGTGAATGTTTGAGAACAAAATCACTTCTGCATTAAACCTTTGGTATATCAAACATAGTTAATACTGTTAATATGGTTAATACTGAGAAAAAAGCTATATTATATTAATTGATTAACTAAATAAATCTTAACATCTAATTGCCATAGTTAGAACCCCAATACCAAAGCTTACAACACCACAGGTGAGAAATGCAAAGATTTTTTCGCACTTTACCTGTTACACCTATAATGAACAAAGACAATCATAGTTTTAAAAACCTGGACAAGTATTTGGCAATTTGTTACTATCATTTACATGAGAGACACTAAAAAATACACCATTCATACAATGGGAAACACGTGTCTGTGTTCTTCCAATGCAGATTTCCTTTCCAATTTGCTTGGAGATGATGCAAAAAGTGTATATCAGAGGAAAAAGAGGTGGAGATGAAATAAACTAACTCTGCAAATCCAGTATTGTAATAAGTGATAACTACATAGCAATAAATATCTAGTTTTCTCAGTCACATACAGTTTGCCACTTATGCATCAATTTTGTTACTGAGAAGTCTTAAAGCTTTTCAGACATGGTTTAGAAAAAACTGAGAACACTTTGGCATTAAAGAAAATATAGTATTGGTCCCCATTACCTTGAATTTTCTTTGCATTTGCTTTGGCTTTCTATTCCATATGGAAAGATTATCAAAGGAAGTGAGGAAGTGAGCCAAAGATATTCAGGTTTATATTTAATAAATTAAAATTAGTTAACAGTGGGGAAATGATGTGATGATACGAATGCCTGTATCAAACATAACGAAGTCTTAGGAAGCAAAGTTTTGTGATAGCAAGTTGAATAGCTACTTATGCATTTTAAATGGTTGAATATATCACTAAGGTAATGGACCCTGTAATCCAGGACACTCAGGGGTCTGAAAATTTGCCCCTCCGAAAAATTCTAAGCTGAGGAAAAAATAAATATCCCCTAAACCTAGGAAATACCCAGCCTACTCCAGACCATCCAAGCTACTTCTACCACATTAATATTCAACAGTTTAAGTTTTCCTATTGAACAGTAATTTCAAGTTGTCCAATGATATAAAAATCGGAGCACTTATAGATATGTGAGGCCAAAACTCAAATTCTGAACTGACCTACACAGTCTTGAGAAGCAGCTGGAACCAGTGAAGGCAAGTTTGGTACCAGTAAATTAAGTTCTATTGCCAAGTACAGAAAACAGAAATGGAAAAGATAGGAGACGGGAAGAATGATAATCAGCAAGCAGTCCAGCTACACTCATTTAATAACCCAGTTTAATCTTGTTTCATTAGTGTTGTACCCAAACAGTTCTTTCATATAATAGAAAATGTCAACTACCCCAAAGACTGCAAAGAAAATAGTTCAAAAGAGAAAATTTAACAACAGTAATAATAACAAGAACAACATAGTTCTCAGAGCAACAAAAGTACTTTATAAAATGCACTTATTGCCCCAGTTGAAAGCTTTAAAGGTTAGCCACGCTCAGTATTATGTAATGAGTGAAACATCTGCTGCCCTGGAATCATTCTTTGTTAGCGAACTCTTTCTGTAATTGGAAACTCCTTTGGAAAAAAGCCAAATATAGTAGCCTGAAACAAAAACAAATCAGCAAAGAAAAAGGCAAGAGACAAAAAGTCCAGTGGTTAAATTACTTCTGGGAGCCCAGATCTTCAAAACTGCTTTTTGTAGTTATTTTGGTGCCTTTTTTTTGGTTAGGGTGAGTGAAGACTATGATTCGGTTTTGAAAGCTCAAAAGAGAGTAGAAAGAGTGTTGTTTCAAATTCACCTGAGAGGTTACTCCAAGTAAGCTGTAAGAACCAGAGACACTCTTTCTTTTTGCTTTCTCTACTAAGCATTGAAATAGCTAAGTATTAACACTGAAATTATTTTGCCAGAATCTCCACAGAGATTTGCCAGAATTATGGTTTGACTTGATTCCTGCTAGCCATCTACAATACAATCAGCCATACATCACTTGAAATCATAATCTAAGGGCTCTACAAAGCCAGAGTGAAAAAAAAAAACATACTGGTTTTGAAGAACACTGTTTTCCTCGTTTTTAACTCTTGGTAAAAAAGCACCACTGCAGGAAGGCATCTTTCCTCTCTGCAGGTCTCTTCATTGACAGATTCACCACACCAAACACAGGCTGCTTCATCAATATGTTCAGAGCTCTGCAGCCTATCCCTACCTCATTGAACTCCTCTTGTGCATATCAAGAAGTATGATTCCCATTTCTGGTTGGCCTATGATAATCAGCCTCACACCACTAGGCTTCAGCATTTTCATTTTTCCTCAGCTGCTTTTCAAGCTTGGTGGAAGCTTATAAACACTTCAGAAGTCTGTCTTTTAATCCTCTTGCCAACTCCTCATTAAGAAACTCTCATTTGCCAAGATGTCTTAAAATTAAGTCCAAACCACAAGCTTGACAGCAGTCAGAATATTCATGCTTTTGGTCTTAAACTGCAGTAATGTACTACTTATACAGACAGATGTGCCAATAAATACTTTCTTCAAACATGAAAAAAGCTATCATGGGCAGCAAGCTTGAGCTTGATATTCTGCATCATGAAGTCCTAACACACACCAGACATGATAAATGCGAAGTCTGACAGTACACCTATTTTGAGCCTTCCCTTAATATCATCGTATGACACTCAAAATACCTATACTGTATTACTCAACACACCGTGGAGTTCTCAGACAAAACAGTTACTGGGAACTTGATTTTTCTGGGATAAACTGTACAGATTTTAAGCAGTAGAAGAAGTCAAATCATTGCCAAAAGCTTACCATTAATTTCTGTAATAATTTAACACTTGCCCTAGTCTTTCTATTTAAAATTGTCTTCAGGCTTGTTTTTATGTTTTTGTGGGTTTTGTACTGTTTTGACATACAACGTATTTCTGGATTTAGTAACTGATTTAGTAATATGTTTAAAAGAAAAACCCCTGGTTTCCTAAAGCAGGCTACGACGATCATGAATACAATTCGCAATTGTTAATATTCCTATTTCCAATTCAACCATTTAGGAATTAATTAATTAGTTTTACTTAGAGAACTGATCTCAGACTTTTCCAAATTTTTTTGAATCTCTATATTTGATCCCACATGACTTACAAAACAGCACAGTCCCAATGTTCATTTGTTGTGGCATGCACAAAATATTTGAGACACCGTACATTGATTTCTCTGCACAGGGTGGAGTGCAATTCACAATTTCCTCCTTTACAGAAGAACCAAACCAAAACAAAAAAGCCAAACCAACCAAAAAGACCCCAAGCCCCAAAACCAGCAAAACAAATCCCTCAAACCTTTCTCCACCAAACCAGAACCCAAACAAAAAGCAACCAGCAAAAACCACCAAAAACCAGACACCTATCCCAGCACTCACACTGTGCTCCCACATATGCAGCAATGGAACTCATTTTTCTACAGTGACACCGCTCCATTGTACACTTTACCATACTGTTGACTCTTGAAAAGACACGTGCAATCACAGCTGTGGAGTCAGAAAATTTACCTTAGAGATGGGCTACCATCATTTTAGTCCTTGCTCAAAAGAGAGAGCATAACCCTGTCCTCTATGATAGCTTTAATCTTTTACACTCTTTTTTTTTTTTTAAACTTCTGCCAGGTTTAGGGCAGTATCAATGTTCCATATAGACAATGGAAGTAGGATTATAAGTGCAGTGATATTACTTTTACACTTAACAACCTGGACAACCCAAATGCACAGTACTTCAACTCAGACATTCAATTAAATGCATTCAGAAAGCATGCTAGTTAATGGTGAGAATTATAAAAAGGTACAACAGACAATTAGACACCTGAGGATCAAAGCAGTTTTCCTCCTCAGATCTGTGAATCATGTGGAAACTAATATAACTAGAAAAACAGTTCAAAATTAGAGGAGTGACTGAGTAAATAAGATCTTTTATTCCTAGCAGAATCAGTTGGATCAAAAAGACTAAGAAGAATAGGTTTTGAGATGTACAGTGAGTACACTGTACATTTGAATCTCACAGAAGAAAAAAAGAAAATCTTTTTTTTTTAACATCTTTGAACAGGTTTTGTTCTGCTTTCTTTAAAATAAACTGAAATGTCACATTAGTCATTACACTCACAGTGAATGAGTCATCATAATACAAAAGAACTTCAGGCATTCACATATAATTATCTCAAGAGTAGATTTCTACAAACAAAGTTCAAAGTAAAAATGCAGCGAAGTATATGTATCAGAGTTTGAAACGCCACTGTCTTTTAAGAAAGCATAGGTTTCTTTTAAGAAAGTTTGTGTACCACGCCTTTTTTCAAAGGTGAACTAGCTATTTTGTCTACGCAATCCTGAACTACATACTTGTCCCTTTATTGTGTGTTAGGTACAATTCCTAGAATTGTACTAGTAGAGCCAGAAGTCCACAAAAGAATTCTGCTCTTCAGAGTCATACAAGTATTCTGATATAAGCCCCTGCAAAAGTATACCACCACAAGCAAAACAAATTTTTGGTTTGCAAAATCTGTTCTACTTATGGCTTGAGATTTTCTTATACCAGCACAACTCCAGATTTGTGCACATTATTAATATTGGAAAACTTTAGTGGTATGTCTATATTCACAAACAAAATGAACAGTATTGTACAGGGAGAATTACTACTTACTTATTTAGTACTAAGACATAACAAAAAGTGAAAAGAGCTAAGGAACGATGTATCCCCAAGGTTAAGCAAGAATTTAAGGCCAGAAAAAATTCAAGTCTTTCACTGGTGATTCTAACTGCAAGAATTCACTTGGAGTCAAATACACATCGTATGGGAGACTTATAATTTGATTTTTCTGGTTTCAGCAAAATTTTAAGGAAATAGTAACACATTTATGCAGTTACAAATTTTATCTTTCATGTCCTGCTGACCTTTGAATATTCAGAACTGAAAACAAACCTGGATGTGACCTATAAGAGGCAAACTGATCCCATGCACTAGCAAGCCACATCACGGTGGTTTCACGACTTCAAAACCTTAAAATACAAGTAATTGTACTCTTCCTCCTTCTGCCAAATCTAAATTTTACTCTTAAATGTATGTGGTACCTGTTCAGAAAACTAAACTTCATAGGGTTAGCCTTCCCACATTCCTTCTGCAGGAAATGGAAGAGGAGCTTCAGCTGGTAATTGAGGGCACCTAAAGTTAGGCTTTCATTGGGAATTACCCTCTAAAAAGAAGGTGGTGGATAACAGGGGAAGAAGAAATCCTAGAAACTTGAGTCTCCCTAGGCTAAAATTAACTTCTGTCAATATTGGTCTTCAGTCACATCTTTGGCAGCTTTAGTGCTCTAATGGGTACAAGACACATATGTTTTACATACATTAAATATTTCTCAAGTTATCCATCTTCTTGAAAGTACTTCCTCTGGCAAAAACACAGCTTACTTTTTAGGATTTGTTTCAAGGAAACCGGCAAAAGGTATTATCAATGCAGCGAAAAAATCCACCTCAGCATACTTAAACTCATATTACTGGCAAATACAGTGAATTTCTGCCACTTACATCTAGATAACCAGAATTTTACTTTCTCACTAGGATCACTAATTACTTAAAATGTTATAATAAGATTCCAGGCTCAACCGTGAAAGCACAGGTGCAAATGGCTTTGTAGGATAGGCAAGCTGCTGCTGCTATTGCCAAGAATGGCTGACTGATCAGATATTGAGAACTGGCCACACCAGTTTCCATATTTTGCAATAGTCTCTTCTGATGATTAGAGTAACCAAAGGAATAATCTATTGCTGTGACTCAGCATTTTACTTTATATTTCCTTTCTATAATCTTCTCTTAGACCAAGATGGATATCCTGCAGAAGCTTCAGGGCTTAGCTGTACAACTACAGGTGTCTTGAATTCTTGAATTTCCTGAAACATTAATTAAGTCATTGAACTTTCTTCATATTCTGCTCATAGGTAGCTGCTCTCTAGCTGTGTTCTTTTTCTCCCAACTTCAACAATGCTTCTACCCCTTCTGAAGCAGAAAAAAACACATGTTATATAGACACAGGAGGAGGTTATTTTAATCACAACACTTCTATTTATGTCAGGTTTCTTATCTGGGTGAGAGTATAGCTTCTTCCCCAGAGTATAGCAATGAGGGCTGGAGCCATGTTATGTGACACCAGGAACAGCAGCACTGGGTTACTCAATAGGGAAGAAAAAAAAAAAAAAGAAAGCCTTGCTTTCAGCAGTCAACTCCTCTATATGGCAAAGACTTGCAAAAGGGAAGAGCAGGACTGAAGAACTGAAGAATGCATCAGTAGACAGACTTCAGTTTATGCATTACTGATAAAAGGTGGAGATTAACTATAAGTACAAAAGCTATCACTGAAATGAGCTGGTTGAGAGAAAAATCAAGAACATAGAGGGTTTTGCCTCTTTGGTGAAAAATGGTTACATTTTGTGACATACCTGCCCTTTTTTCACAATTAGAAAACACTTCCATTTCAAGATGATGAAAGTTTCTACTCTTTGGACACTTGTAATTGTAAACTCAGCTTTTGTTGCTAGAACTGAATAACTCAATTTACACATCAATCCTTGATTTACACTATTTTTAATATCTTCTAGGCAGAGAAACACAGGCTCTTGGTTTTTGCTTGAAAAGTATCTTTAGAGACTTTTTGAGAATAAAGGAAAGGAACTGAAGTGTCACTAAATGCAAAGATAAAAGCAGAGTAAGGCAAAACTGGCCCACTGCATTTAACTGAAACAAAGCAAATGGAATGTTTAATGACATGCAAACCAACATTCAGCAAGAAACTGCGGGTACATTTTTACTGCTCTCTCGATCAACAACTCTGAAATGCTGTTTAAAAAAAAAAAAGAAAAGAAAACATAGAAAAAAGTTGCATTATTAAACAGAGAGCATAATCATAATCTTAGTAATTCTGAAAACAAATCTTTTCAAGTGTCCTGCCTGCCAAAGCAAACAGTAAACATCAGGACTACATTTATACCCTCAAAAAGTCGGTAAGGAGAATGAAAGGGCTAGAGTGAGATACCAAGACAAAACTTTCTGCTCAGAGCTTGGAATGCAGAGCACAGTGTAACAGTACTCTTGAAACTTTAGAATAAGAAAGCCTACATGCCCACATTTTGTGACAGATGCACAAGAATTAACTGTACATAAAACAGTAGCACTGCACCAGAAACTATGTTGCACCAGAAACTTTGCAGCACTCCAGAAACTGTCCCGAACTAAGTTCCTTTGCTTCTACGAACAGAGATCAGAACTGTGAGCCTTTATCTCCACAAATTTGCAGAATTAAACACTCATTATCATTACAGGGGTGTAGCATTTCCAACAACACTACCTTTTGATCAGATGGGAAAGAAGCAGCATCATGTTTCTGTACAACCATAGGCAACAGCTTTGACAGAGGGATTATTTTTGCAGCAAACCAGAAATTCCAAAGCAGATAAAAAAACCCTAAAACATTTGGTTTACTGTTTGAAGCACTACAGAAGGAAAACAGGTCTCATGATGCAAGTGCAGCAAACTGATTTTCACTTTACAGATATGAATAAGCAGTACGGACAACTATCAGGTAAATCACATGGGAAACAACTTAGTAACAATGACTATGACCCCCAAGAACTATTTTATAGGTCACCCATGCCAGGACCTCCAGTACCTTGAATAGCATCCAAGAAAGCAGCATGCTGAAGGTGGGCAATTCTTGCCTTGGGATGACTAGCAAGCACAGGAAGAAAAAGATAACCTCTGACAGTGAAAGCTACCCTTAGACAAAAAGACCTAATTTAGAGATTTCAGGCACTTTTTGTTGTCAGAATGCCATGAAACCAGTAAGAAGGCCGCCAAACATGCTAGCCTTTATGCACACTGCTCTATACCTACAGGTGCCACTGAAATTTGCCTGAAAGCTTAACACTAAGACATAACAGTCAAAAGACTATCTTGCCTTCTTCTTACAACTTTGTCAATATATCTTGCCTACCAGATTCTACTGAGACTTTTCTCCTACTGTGTTTTTAAGCAAACCCAGATGGTGTGTCAAAATGAACACTTTGAACATATTTTTCCTTATAGCACACGAGGTTGAAATCCAAAATCAATTTTCCACTGGTCAAACAGAGACCTAAAGAAAAAGTAAGCTGAAAAAGATACCACTTCTAGACCTGTATTTCAACAATATGTAGCACTGTCACTTCAAAAGAGAATTTAATATATGTTGAGTCAGAGTGATGTTATACATACCGACACTTAATATTCCAACTTTGCTCAAGTTGTTTGGGTTTTTTATGGTTTTTTTTGTTTGTTTTTTTTTTTATGAAAACCATGTAGAGGTTGATCAGGAAGAAATCACACACACAATCTTCAAGCAAGAAAACAAATATGTAAGATATGGCCCAAAAGATGTCATTACTTTACTTTAGGCTATGGAGGGACCAATCTTAACCAAAGAATAAACAACCAATCATTATACTTATCCATAAGTATTTACAAAAATGCCCATCATAACTTGTAAGATTTCCTTTTTTGAAAAGATTCAAACACTGAGATTATAGCAGTAATCAGTGTCAAGTTGTGCTAGTAACTATTTTAACACAGAAGTCAGAACTCATGTAGGCAAGACATCATTTACACTTCTGGTTTCTACTAAACTTCCTTGCACTGCTTAAGACACACATGCACGATAAGCATTTCATATCCACTGTAGTGGTAAAAAGCAGCCTGTCAGCCAATTCTTTAAAAAAATAAATTAAAAAATATTAAAAACCACTTTTTACAGTCACATTTATATAAATATTCACAAACTATCTAACAACTATAGATTTTTAGCTGGTGTCCTTTGTGTGAAGGATTTGAAATATACATGCTAGTATGGCTGGTGAGGAGTCTGGTTAATCACTTAAGTCTGGTCATGATTGCTTTTCAAAAAAAATACAAATAAAAATTATTTCATTTTCCAAACAGATATGAAGCAATTGGCATGCCATCATTATTTTTTCCCACAAGAACAAAACATTTACTGCCTTAACTCCTAACATGCTACCTTAAAAAGAGTGATGCAAAACTTTATGTTTGGTCCACACAAAGAAACAGCCAACAAAACTAACAGTAAATAATTATCTTTTTATTAACATGTCCATGTGCAGGCTTAAATTTACCTAAATTTTAAACTACTATGAAGTTTAAAAACATCATAGTAAGCCAAGAAAATATGAGAGAACTCACACTAACACAACTTACAGGAAAAAAAAAAAATAGAAGTCAAATGAAATGTCCTGTTTGTTGTTTGCTCTGCCCTCATGCAGATATAAAAGGTTAGCCACAGGCATTGTTTGACAGCAGCACAACAGTCCATGTCGGCAAAGTGTTTGATTTTAACAAGAGAAGAGGACTTAACAGCATTAAAAAGATTGGTACAGAACTGACATTAAGTTTAGAATTAATATAATGTTGTTCAGTTTTTACATCCCTTCTGAGACTGCAGAATTAACAATCGAGTTGTGCTCCAACACTTTCGAGGACTGTGTTTGGCATTAACAGCACAGTTAATCAGCTTACATCATAGTTGAAGCTTCTGTGAATATTTTTCCACTATTTGACGCACGAAAGCCCTAGCATATCACTAGATCTTTCCGCCCCATAGGCTATCTGGCTGTGCAGCAGAGACGCAAGAGATATCCTCAGATGACACTACAGATTGATTAAAGTTATGCATTTAGCTTTTCCTTGTTCTCACATCTTCAGTACTTTAAGTTTCTCACTGATACGACCAGCTTCCCAAATACCAGCGTGACTTAGTCAGGACGACCCCTGTTATCCTAACACCCTTCCGACGGCCGGCGAGGATCTCTCCAGTTCGGCACAGACACCCCCCC
>VXBU01000046.1:29036-41703 GCA_013400315.1 Bombycilla garrulus | reverse complement strand
GTCTTCAACCCAAGACAGTCAGTCCATTTTGATTGCAGTAGAAGTACAAAATGACTGTTAGCTATTTTGACTGATATTTACTAGTAAATTGGTGTATTGTCATTAGCACTTGAAGCACACCAGAAAACCATGCCAGAAAACTGCAGAGATTTCATGTGTACATGCTCCTAGAAGACAGGAATTTTTTATCCAGGTGTAACTCAAGCCTACTATTTAGACATTTTTACACTAAGTACAACCACATAGGTGAAAGTCTCTCTTTGCTATTGTATTTTTTGGTTGCCTATGAAATGGAATTTAAATTAATGAAACCATGAATTGTTGACTTCCTCTTTTTCTGGCTGAAGAGGCAGGAGATAGCACTAGTAGAAGCTGAAACATTAGCAAAATGAATCAATATTCTTAGTGTCTCCTGCTCTTGTGGGTTTGCCCAGTAATGTAGAAATTGTCTGCACAACGAGAAAGCCTTTTTAAAGTTCACTAATTCAGTACAGAAATGGTTTAAACCAAGTCATAATCAAATCCCAGCTTTAACAGTGATGCTTCATCACTGCCTAAAGAACATAGTAATTCAGGGTGATGCTTAATTCTGGCCTGTGCAGCTTATTCGGTTTTAGAAATTGCAATTTCCTGTCTAAGTAGTCTGTACCTCACAGCTGAGTTAGGGTATAGAAATCTTCTATGCTTTCTCTTGACATTCATTATGAATTGGCTCCTGGTTTATTATGGTGTATATGTACAAAAGCAATGCTGTTAAAAATATAGACATGTGCTTCTGAAAAGCAAAAATCAGCATTAATGCTAAAAATAATTTGATCTTTGTGATGTTGGAGAGCAGAAAACCTTCCAGGGTAAGATGCTAGTAGTATGCTTGCTTCCTACAAACAACAACCACACCAAAAATAAAGCTACCTCAAAAGAAAACAAACAAACCAACAAACAAACAACAACAAAAAAACCCAAACAAACAAAAAAAAAATCCCCAAAACCCAAACTAAACCAAAATATAACAAACAAACAAAACCAAATAAAAGCAACAACACAACCAAATGAAATTATGTGTGCTGAGTATTGCACTTTATATTTTGTGCTCTGGGTTTTGGCTAAAACTGAAGTAATAATGTAACAAACCATCTCCGTGCCTGAAATTAGTACTGACAATTCCAAATATGATCCTGTATAATTCTGCACATACACATGACCCTCATTTTTGGGGGATTAGCCACTAGAGATAGTTTTGCAGAACCAAGACAATGGATTTTACTGCAAGTTTTATATTGCAGTTTTAAGATATAGAATTGTGCTGAAACACTTAATGGGAATATGGCTTAGTTGCAGTGTCTGCCAAGAACTAATAAAAAAGCTATCTCGAACAAACTGAATTAAAAACATTGTAAACGTGGCAGGCAAGTTAATTATCTCATCTATTTGTGATTTTAAAGGTACACTAATAGCTGAAGAAAAATGTTATTTTTCAAAAATTTTGGTAACTGCAGAGAGCATATCAAGAAAGTCAAGCATGAGGCTGACCCACTGTGCTGAGTGCAGAAAACTCAGACCAATTTTGCTTATATCTAGTAAATCTCAGTGACATTAAACTGTTAAGGTTGCTATTTTATTCAACGTTTTGTAAGGACTATCCCCTTTCTGTCTTTCAGACAACATGGAAGTTATCCATAAGGCAATGGGGAGATGTGGAATTGACAGAGAAGGTTTCAGATATGGTGACCTCTTGTGAGAGACAGGACTATTGGTGATTAATCATTAATCATTAAGAAATTCTGCAGTGGCCCCCAAAAGAGTTGTTGGAAGATAATCTCTCTGATTTGACTTACTTGTCTGTACATCAACAATGTTAAGGTGTTTCTTTGTTCTTCATCATTAGGCTGTATTGCAGTTGGCCAAAAAAAAAAAGTTGTTAAAAAAATGTTGTTAAGCATTTTGAGAAAAACAGTCCTCCCGGCCCAGCTAGAAAATAAGAATACTCCAAAACATTTTGTTGTGTCACTCTGCAGAACCGCTCCTTTCATGGAAAACTACTTGATAATGTAGATATAGTCTCAATTTCCTAAATACTTATTCCTGTGTGTGAGTAATTTTTCCCTTGAAAGCTCAAATAGGTAGGAAAAAGGGGTATGTGACTGTAGTGCTACTTTACAGTTATTAATTACTTTGCGAAAATCAGCAGCAGAATGTAAATCTTCAGGAAGGTATGAAAAACAGATGTGTCTTTGAACTCCAGCCAACATAGTGCACATTGCTAAAACACTGCATAGATATCATACTGACTCCTTTTTTAACTCTGAAGCTTTACAGCAAATTGTAGAGACATCATTTTATCGTTTTGAAAGTTACTGCTTATTAATTTCAGTAATCTGAGAATTATATCATGGGAGAAACACAAATATCTACCTGTCCTTCTTTGTATAATAAAGGCTCAGCAATTTTAATAACATAAATGCTTAATTGAAATTAAGTACTCCTTGTGAAAGGTATGAACTTCAATTTCTGTAGCATACAATTCTTACATTTTTACAGCACTTGCTTGTTTTAATAGTCTTTGAAAAGACAAAATAATACTCTTTTTTTTGTCTGAGATCTTTGGAAATTTTGTATAATGCTATTGAAGTCAAAACAACGAAAAATTATGGTGAGGTCAAAATGAGAGTGTGAGATATAAGTCAGCAAATAACAAAGCCAACGTGAGGGCTGTGTGATCTTTTACACTTGCCTTAGTGTATANAATAATACTCTTTTTTTTGTCTGAGATCTTTGGAAATTTTGTATAATGCTATTGAAGTCAAAACAACGAAAAATTATGGTGAGGTCAAAATGAGAGTGTGAGATATAAGTCAGCAAATAACAAAGCCAACGTGAGGGCTGTGTGATCTTTTACACTTGCCTTAGTGTATATTTTTTTTCATCTCATTTTCTTCCTCAAAAATATGAGGGTGTATGAAAATTATGGGCATGGGCATGCAACAAATACTGAAGTTATTGTTTGAGAAGCAAGAAAGCTGACAAAAAACCTAACAATTCTATGTCCAGTGTTGGTTTAAACTTATTTTAAAAAAGAGTCTGAACCCTTACAAAGACTCTAAACTAGTTTCTCTTTCTTCTGCACTGTGAAATTTTATTAGAGACAGACTGCAGTAGAAAATGCAGCCTTTTCATCAAAAGCCAGAACACTGTCAGCCACAGACAGAGATATAAAATTTTCTTTGACATTTGATAATGGGCTTCTGGTAAAATTGTGTCTTCTCCTCCTGATTGTCTTTGAAAATCATTCACCTCAGAAAGAGCAATGTGCATTATATCCAGATTTTGACCAGATTCTACTGATTAATAATGTAGTTTTAAGTTTGTTGTGTCCTGTTTCCTATCTGTGGCTAAGTGCCTGAGAATTAAATTATACTGTCATGGGTTGCTCTGGAAGTTTGATTCTTCATGGCAACCAGAGACTGTTCCTTCACATGCATGTGGTTTTAACTTAATCTGTGAAATAATGTTCTTGGAAGATTTTTTAAACTTTCAAAGAGTGGGAATATTAACCTCAACCTTATATTTTCAGTTATAACTGTCAAATCTGTTCTAGGAGAAATGCTTTATCAAAGGATTATTACCAACTCTGGTAGTATCTGAATGAAATGTCTGTCTTTCCCAAATAGTGTGCCCAAATTCTGAGTACTGAAAGGAAAAGTTAAAGGAACATATCTGGAGCAGACATGATCCTTCCTAATTTTTTTTCTGTTAAGTATGATAGGTATGGAATACTCCCCTCTAGACAACATTTTTTTTGTTGTGCACTTACAGTAACTGTGCCCTTTTTCCCACCTCATGATTGTCAGTATATTTCATCAAAGGAAAATATCTTCCCAATAACAATTATTTTGGTGTAAATGAGATTGGAGTTCTGGCCTTTTTTTTTGGAAGGAGATGAGCAAAAGCCTGAGGAAAGAGTTCTTGCATTGAACTGATAAGAGTGCTATTGAAACCAACAGTATCTTCTTATGAAGACCTTGAAAGCTGTGAGAACTTAAAGGAATGTTGCAATATGCTTTATATCGTAGTAAATTGCATTTTGCTTGTGTTCACAGTATCAAATTTCATCATGCATATTCTGGTTCTACATACCTTCTTGTCTGTCTCTTTGTCTCAAAATAAGATGTGTTCTGCATCTTGGACACAATGTACTTTATCCCCATGGAAATTTCAGTTATTTCTCTAAAGTCAGAAACATGGCTTTAGGTATCTTTTCAACATGGCATGTAAAAGTGGGTCTGTCTGTAAAAAAATTGAAACCTTTTTGAACCATAAAGTAAATATAAACCTTATGGTTAGGTATTCCAGTTTCCGTTATTAAATTAGAATTTATGAGTGAAATGAAAACAATTCTTTAATTAAAAAATAAAGTTATTTTTGTTTCTGTCAAATCTTGAGTCTTCTGAAATGGTGCTTTTTTCTTTTTTTCTGCATGTACTCTTCATTTATGTCATTCCAACTTCAGTATTTATGAAATTTCATTCCAAGTTGGCTGGTAAGAAAAGGAAAGGTCTGTGTGAAGGAATTTGCTTGGTACTATGCCACAGAAAAGTATGGCTTAGAATCAAACCACCTGCAGAAGCAGCTGGTTGCACAGATATAAATTTTGTTCATGAAATGTTGGTCCCCATTACCTGGGAGGATATATTGTAGTGAAAGTATCAGATATTTAACTATTTATCATATACCTCTCAGGCCATAAAAGAAAAACTTCATTTCTTACCCTGAGGGACAAAGTCTTAGAAATATACAGAGTGACATAAGTGTGTGCAGTGACATAGTTGGTTGTGAAAGATACAGATGCTGGATAAAACATTACCATATCCCTAATGTTTCTCTTTCACAATTAGTATCAGGTTTGGGGGTTTGTCTCCTAAATGGTTCACATTGTATTTGAAGAAAGGGTTTAGTATATAAATATTTTTTTCAGCTATTTTATGCTTAGATGCTTAAATACTTTTTTTACTTCTCTTTCTATAAAATTCTCCACTTAGAATCACGGTTATAGTCTCAGGTCACATAGGTATCAATATTTTGCCCTGTATCTTAAGAGATTTAGATTTAGAAATGAGTCTCATCTAATATTTCTTAGAGTTTGCAACTTCCTTTCAAAATAGAGTCTCAGAAGCTTTCAGATTTTCCCTCAGTGGGCCATAATCCAAATTTCACCTAAGCATGGAAAATAAAATCACTATTAAGTGTCTAGAATGTTTTTCAGCTTGCTGCCTTTTTAGTATGGAGTATAAGAGATTTTCTCTGTTTTTTGGAAGTCACATCTGAACCACCCTAAGGCTCAGGCACATGGATTTTCCTATGTGTTTCTCATCAAATTCTTATGCTATGACTTTGAACTTGTGTATAATTTTTGACCCCGATATATTACTATGATGTTTTAGCCAAAAAGTTTTATTCCAGCAAAGAGGAAACCAGCATTAAATTGCTTTTAGCATGGACATCACTTCACCAACCAATCATGCATATGAGATATTTTAATTTTTTTTTTTTTTAATGGAAAATTTTCTGAAAGATCACTGATATTTACATTTTAAGTGCAAACTCAGAACAATAGCGAAGAGCGTTTGGAGTTCTCAGAATTCTATGAATGGTTTTCCTGTTCCTGCAGTGCATGACAAAAATGTTGACAGGGAAGCCTCAGGTCACCTGCTAGGCATAGCAGCATTCATTGTGTGCCATACTAAAGGCTGAATGGCACGGTTGACACTGAGGTGCTTGATAAAATAGATCTTTCACATCCTGCAAGAAATGAAACCCTAGCATTTCAGGACAAGCATCTATAACCACCCAAGAGAACACTACAGTATCTATACTTTTTAAATGGAATTTCAGCATTCTACCTCCCTCAGAAGAGTAAGAAGAACTGAGGAGTGAAATCCAATAATTCAAGCAGCATTGAGATATTCGGGGATATTACTCCACATTTATACTCATGATACATATCATAGATATGACTTTTTGACAGTACCTAAACTCTGCATTTGAATGAAGCAGCAACTGCTTGCTGCACTACAAGATTTCTGTTATGTGGAACTGTTGCTTCATGGCTGAAAAAATATTTTCAAATACACTCTTATTTATTTTTAAATTGTGTAAAAACAATGAAACTCATAAGACTGAGTCTGTACTTTTATCTCTCTGCCTGATCTCCATGTCATTACCCTTTGCCCTTGCAAAAAAGAGTCTGTTTTCATGAAGCCTGGAGATTGCTTTAAGAGTTGACCTTCCTACTGAAATTAATAGTGAGTAGCTAAGAATCTAGCCAGAGTTTCACTAAGCAATATCTGTAGATCCATGAAGTAATGCTGATGTAATCACTGATGTAATGTCAGACACTGAATGGAATTATTAACATTTCCTTTGAAAGCTGTGACTACTACTACTACTTCAAAGCCATTCAAACAAAAAGGAAATTGTACATGAGAAACAACTGCTTATTAACCTTATTACATATAGATGATCATACAGTAGTGATGTGATTCTAGGGGGAGAAGCCAGTTACAGAAAAGAAGCTCTGAATCTTTAAATCTTCTTTTTCCAGGCAAGGTTTGTAGAAAAATATTTTCTGATTTCTTCTTCTTGCAATCTAACAGACTGACAGAAAAGTATGTATCATTTTGCTATTTTATATCTTCATTTTCTATTTAACCCAATCCATTTCTAGTGTATCTGCACATCAAATCTGAACAAAAATTTGTGGCTGGGCACATGGTGGTCTCTGATAGACAATTATAAAGTAAAACTGTCATGAGGGATAGACAGTATCTAAATATACAGGGTCCACCATTGTTGAAACAGGGATTTTTAACATTACTTGTCAATGGTATCCTGACCTTCAGGAGATAGCCTGAACATCAAGCATGTAAATTCTCATGAAAGCAAAACATTTTCAGTAGATAAAAGACACAAAATTATGAAAAATGTTCTGTTTCCTTTAATGTATTCTAAATCAATCTATAGTATGATATGTTTTAGGTTAATTAGTTTAATCCATATTTAATTAAGCTGATGTTTCCATGCCAACAAATGGTTTTAAATTGTGGAAATCTTGGTGATGTAGAATGAGAATAAAAAATTAATTGCCTAAAAGATTTTGTTGTAATTCTTTAAACTAAAATGTGAAGTGCTTCCACATTTGTAGCTCAAGTTCAGCTAACAGCCACAATTCCAGTTCTGTGATGGAATAATTTAGTTAACTGTGCTCATACATCAAGGCTGATTGTACCACACTAACAAGTTTTCTGTAATTCCATCTTTAAAAAGAATATGATGGAAATGATTCACTAACAGGTGTTGTGTAAAGGTCTATACCATCTCAGAACAGTTTTTGCTACACAGATATATTATCCTGAGATTATTTAATAAATTTGCCTCAAATGTTGCATCAACAGCACGTTGCAACAGAATGTCATAACTACAGCATATCTGTAAAGAGATGGAGAAGGTAATCTTGGAGGAAAGTAAAGGAATCCTAATTAGATTACAGGGGGTTTCTTGCATTCAGAATAATTGAGTTGTAAAACATGATAAGTGAACTGTACAAACACTATATAACTAACATAGTCAATATGGATTAGACTTTGGAGTCTAAAAGTAGCTTGTCAATTCAAATATAGGATCCATATGAATAGGGAAACATTCTTACTTCCAAGCCAGTAAACGCTGCAGTACTGCTTGCTGACAAAGCAACTCTCCATCTGGATGAAAAGCAAGATGTGTTCCTTCCCTTCCCTTCCCTTCCCTTCCCTTCCCTTCCATTTTTCTTTTTCTTTTTATAGTATTTGTATTCTGTACTTATATTTGTTATTGTTCTTGCTAAAAATTAATTCTGATATTTTTTATCTGGCCCCTAAGTAAGAATAAAAGCCATGTTATGATAGTTTCTTGTAGAAATTATCCATGAGAACAGAAATTTCAGATAATGCCATTGACATTAAGCAGTTATTAAAGGAAATGATGAAATCATAGAATGGTTTGAGCTGGAAGGGTCCTTAAAGGTAATCTAGTTCTAACCTCCATGCCATAGGCAGGAAGACCATCCACTAGACCAGGTTGCTCAAAATATCATCCAAACTGACCTTGAATACTTCTAGGGGTGGTTCATCCAAGGCTTTTCTGAGCAATATGTTTCAGTATCACACCACCCTCAGTGAAGAATTTCATCCTAATGTCTCATATAAATCTACCCTCTTTCAGTTTTTAGGCATCATCCCTTGTCCTATCACTACATGGCCTTGTAAGAAGTCCCTCTGCAGATTTCTTGTAGTACCCCTTGACAAAGCTGGAGCCCGAGGATCCATTCTGCCAAGCCTATGTCTCAGATCTCTATAGTCTTTCATTCCCATTCTTTTCTCTCTCTAGTCCCTAAAGTCTTGAAGTGCATGCCAGGATGGCAGAGTTCAGCAGCACAGGGAAGACACCATGAGTAGGCTAAATCCTCTTCAAGGATTAGGGAAAAATGGGTAAAAATTCTCTAAATCTGATGATTGTAAAGAATGCAGTCTTTTTACTTCTTGGATCACTGGTCAAATCTCTAACATGATACAAAGAAAGACTGTCACAACCACCAACAGAATTAGAAAGAGAATGTCTTCTCATTTTACAGGAAGAAAAGTTTGCACATCTAACCTGAGAAGAGGATCTCAAGACGTAATACTAATCTGAAAATAGCCTCTTCTTACAGCTCAAAATTAAATTTATAGACCATGAAATGTATAGGGTCTCAGGTCCACTCTGATTTCTCATTTTCTGTTGACCACTTCAAGATGGAGTCTTTTGTAAATTCCTAATGTGCCACTTAAAACTTGCATGTAATATATTTAATATTTACCCTTCAGCATGTGCCATACTCTGCAAAATTTCTAACACTACCATGTCAACACTTTAATGGATCTACTTCTTGAATCTTAAATTTCTTAAAACCAGTACAGTCAATGTATCTAAATCTGGCCTTTTGAGTACAGACTAAATGCAACTGAAAGTAAAAACTTTTCTATTTTCTAAATTAATTTATTAAATTCTCTTAAATTATGTATCACATTAAATCTCTGCATTCAAGAGACTCGTGACAGTTTTGTCTTTCATTACTTTTTCTTTTTTGGTCAAATTTTTATGAGCACTTGTCTTGATGAGTATGTAATGTTCTGTTCTGGTTGCTTCAATTAAGGTCCTTACCATGTTTAAGGTCTAGCTTCTCTAACAAATAGTATTAAAATTAGTATGACAGTGAGCATGCCTCTTTTGCCACAATTTAAAAGATTCAATGATAATTATGCAAGATTACTAGAACTAAATTGTTTAAGAACACAACATTTCTGTTTAGGCTTTGTGTGTCATAAATTATCTCCATCTTTCACTAGATTATTCCCATCAAACTACATCTTCTGAAGAGGATATTGAAATAGCCTCTTTGAAACCAAATTAAAGAACTAAGGAATTTGAAATACTGGCCCTTTCTATCAAATAAACTTGAACTGCAAAATGATGAAAAGTTCTGAGAATGTTCTGATGAAGGATAACTAGTCTATATTGTTGTCATGGCAACCAGAATGAATGCAAACTCATTTTTACACTAGAAATTGAAAACATTACTCTCAAGTAATAAAACTAATTAATTTTAATTAATAATATTATTAAAAATTAAATTGTTATATTTCCAAATGTAACTAACTATTAGGCATATACAAATTTAGAATCAGGAGAAATAAGGAATATTATTTATTTGTATTCNAGTAATTAATTTTTCATTAGGAAAAAGAAAAAATTACTCTGAGCTACCATTATTGCTAGTTTAGAAAAAAAATGTTAAAAGCAGAAGACTAGTACATGAAGTAGTACTGTAGAAAGCTGATGTTAAAAAAAAAAAGTGTTCTGTTGTGTGCGGAATATAGCAACATTTATTAGAACTAGCAAATAAAATATAGGTTATTGAGCACACGAGATTAGGTGAAAAATATATAGAGATGGCTAACACATTAGGTAATTTCTAAAGCAATACTTTAAGTTCTAAATAATAACCATTTCCAGCTGAGCTATCTAGCAGAGAAATGCTAGGTGAAGATGCATTTCTGTGGGAATTTTACAGGAAAACAATTTTTGTACGATTTTGTGAGAAGAAACTGATAATATCTTTGTTGCAGAAAAAGTGGTTTGCAGTCAGACATCTTTTCTTCCATTTATATTACAAAAATTTATAATGGCAAAATGGGTTAGCCTGAACTAAAAAATTTTTAAACAATTTTACGTCCTCTACTAAACACTGTGCACCGCATCTTTCTACAACTAATTCACAAACATAGCCTATGATAACCTAGTTTGAAGGTGAGTATTGCAGAGCAGTCACACCTGAAGCCTGAGATACTGATGTTTGAGAAAATGATAATATAAACTCCTAAAGTGGAGATTTTGCAGAGAACTCCAGCCCAATAGGGATTAATTACTCAAAACAAGGGTCATCAATTCCCTTTTGATTATTTGGTGATACTAGTAAGTTTTGTATTTGCAAGCTAGCAAATTCTATATTCCTAGTTCCTGCACATTCTAAGCACGTGGGTGCAAGAATATCTGTACCAATAAATATGTTTGAACAAATCCATAAATTTTCTGAGGGTGGAATAATGTATTCTAAAGGCTCAGTGGTCCTAAGTCACATACTATCTTCTTTTGCCTTCTGTGAAAAGAACATGAAAAATCAAAATTTAAATTCCATTTTTGCAGTAGGAATGATGTTATGGGCTTCAAGGCTCTAGGGTTTCATTCTCCAAGAGATTTTCAGTTACTCTGAACACAAAAGGCCATACATGCTTACCTGTTGAAATCTAGACAACAGTGCAATTGTCTGCCTTGACTCTTGGCCCATCTGAACCTGTCAGACATATTTTTTTAATGGGATAATGGATTTTCACTAATAATGAAGAAATACAGACTATGCTGATATAAAGCTAAGGGGATTTGGTTCAGTGACTTCAAATCATGGCATCACTGACACAAGTCAAAACATCTCTGTTTCCATGCAGACACAGTTAAGGGACTAAAGTACCAGATGGAATAAGTTCCAGTACTTGCCCTCAAGTGGTTTGGTGTTGTAATTGAGGCAATAAGCAATTAACTCTAATTATTCTCATGAAGATAAGCAAGTTTGACCTTGATTTGATATGGCTAGGGAATTAGTGGGGTGTATCTGAATGTACAATCATTGAGAAGTAGCTTTTCATAATAAATCTACTCTTTAACATGGGAATTTTATTAGAAGTATATGTTGGTTGGTAATGAGACCCAAGAGCTTATGAAAAATAACAGTCATTCCAGGTGTCTTCTGAGTGCACCAATGATCAACTAGGGTTTTAAAAACACATAGATTTGCAAAAGCTATTTCTGTATAGATGTTAGCTTTAGGTGTTTTGCAAATGGAATTGGAGATGGAAGATTAATGTTAGGACTTTATTAAGTGGCACTAAGATTGCTAATTCAACCTGCTATTTCTGCTTAGGAATGCAAGATTAGGATTTATTTCTATCTGAAAGAAGCAGAATTTTAAAAATAGCATAAAATCTGTTCCAATGATGAAGAAAAATGATAATAGTCTGTTTTAATTAATATTGGGCTAACCGTGGGTGACTGGAAATGTCAGCTGCAATTGGCCATGTCAAGCCACAGTGTGTGCAGTCTAGTGACCAAAAAGATGATGATTTGAGGAAAGCAGAAAAAAGAAACCATAAAGCACCTAATATTAATGCACATGAAACTTAAAAGGAATGGAAACAGCATGTCCATGACTGAGACAGCCACAGATGTCAGCACTAAACATTAGCTTCTGGCAGAGCCAGGCTAGTTTAATCCAGGGTTTACTGGAAAATATGATTGTGAAAGTAATGCATATTTTTCAATGTGTAATTTTAACTGCCTCATCTTGGCTCCACTTTGTCTGTTTTCCTATGTGTACAATTAAAATACATATTAAATTTTTTCCCTTCTCGCCCTTTTGTGGAGAAGATCAGTGTCTGAAATTCGACTGCAGCAAGTTCATTTTCTGCAAGTAATATTATCACGTGTCCCCTTGTTAGCAGAAAAAATGCTGTTTCAAGTCCTCTGCAGGTTTAAGAGACATTTCGTTTATGCTGTATGTCATGGTTTGACACCGGCCAAAGGCCAGTGCACCCATGAAAATATATTTTTCTCAATTTCTGCTGTGAGGTAGGACCACAAAAGGAGCACAATCACCCAACTTAAAGCATAGAGAAGAAACTTTATTAACTAACACTAAAAAGAAGAAGAAAAACAAAAACCAGAAGGGAAACTTTCAAAACATCCATCCTCCCCCCACCTACAGTTCACTCTCCCACCAAAACCACATGAAAAGACAAAACCTAGGATTTTCAGTCAATCCACCCCTTGAACAATCATTTCCCCAACCCAACAGGAAGAGCAGAGTCCCTCCTGCTTTGCCATAGATTCCCCACAAGAATACCAGTCCTCTTGTGGCCACACAGTTCACAAATGGCTCGCCCGCGTCTTTGCCATTGTGCAACATCGCCCCCCATGGGACAGTCCTCTCACAAATGCCCATGGGCTGTATCAGCTTTTAGGGTGCAGTTTAAGAATGTCTTTTTCC
>VXBU01000046.1:12795-28613 GCA_013400315.1 Bombycilla garrulus | reverse complement strand
GGTGGGGAAAGCCAGGCCGAGGGCACAGCCCGCAGCTCTGTACCTGTTCAAGGCCGGAAACCAAAGAGAGTGATTCCTGGGCAGTCCTGTGCAAATGTATATCCTACTGAGACGAATTTCACTTTTGATTGGCTCATTTCCCTGTCTGTCTTTAAATTTGGCCCACAATTGGTGTTGCACTGGGCTCATGGGAAATCCACAGGCACACCTCACTTCCATGGGTGGCTATTTTCCTGCCCACCAAAATGTCAATCAATCTCAAAGCAGCACACTGTAACATTACTGTTTTCACCAACGTCACAGGACAATATAAGAAAAGCAGCTGCTGAAAGCCAAAATGTTATCTTATAAAGAAAGCATTTATCTACTTTATCTTTTGAATGCCATTTATTTTCTGAAAATGAAATGTGCACCAAATAAATAATATTTCATAGGACTGATAGGTGATAGACTGTTTTCCTTAAATTTTAAGCTCTTCTAAAATACAATGTTCTGTTGTTCTCTCTAGGATTGACAAAGTTCTCTCGTGTATTAAATAAACTTGAAGATGTTTTCGTTTTGGTCAGAAATGTTATTCTGACTTCAAGAGGTCATCAGCTGATAAGTAAGAATTAACTAAAGCCAAATCCCAAAGTAAGAAAATGTAAATTATTGTTTTCAGGCACTGCTTGGAGCACTGACTGAAATGCAATTATAAACCTCCTGGAATAATACTGGAGAGACTACTAAGTAAAAATTCCATAGGTGGGTGCAGAAAAGCAATATAGTGTTGTGTAATTTGTTATGAACTTTTTCTTTTCTACCCTGCTGTGGTCTACTCCTGTGTAACCCTTCAATCAGCATGACAACAAATAGTTAGAATGTCTCAGCCCAAATTAAGATGGAGATGAAAGTTTTCCACTGAAATAGAGAGACAGACAGACATATCAAATATCTTGGACTTCATGAGTCACCCAAAGAATTGTCTTCAGAATGAACAGTAGAATAGGTTACATAGATAACAAATCAACTAAACAAGTTGATTTGTTATCTGTGTAGCCTATTCTATTGTAAATGATGTCAGGATCTGAAAATCTTCCTATGAAATACTGAGCCAGATGACTAATACCACTAACCTCTTCTTTGTTTTTTATCTTAGCTTCTGGACCCATCATACATAGCAGTTTTTGGTTATGTTTTTGTTTTTCAGGGTGTTTTCATTACCAGCAGTTATGTAATAAGTATGCCAGAGTGGGGCAGGTGAGTGGCAAGCTCCTTGCCCCTGGAATAAAAAATAGTTACTCTGGTACTTTGCTTGCTTTCCAGTCTTTCCTCTACTGTGTTTTCCAGAGTATTGTGCCAGGACCCTTTAGTAAACTTTCTGATGTATTTTGATGTGTGAACTAGACATCTTACTGGCATCTAAATCTTTTAGTCCTGAGTTCATATATAGTGTTCAGTTATGTGAAGAAAAAACCTCTTGCATTCCTTTTGCATTTGTGCTTAGTAAATATTTTGTGCACATATTTAATTTACTGGAGTTGATCACAACAGTTTATCCCAACTTCAGTTGCTGTTACGTTGAATAATGTTAGTGGTTAACTAAGTAGCTTTTTAGTATTAAATGTCAATTCACTATATGGAATATTGTTTTCAAAACTTGAAATTATTAATTCAACTAGAACAAGAGTGGAAGTAGTGCAAAATAATTACAAGTTTTTTGCCCCATCACACTCTTGTCCTACAGAGGTCTCATATATATCCCTTTTCTGCCAAACATGCATTGCTGCTGCCCTTCATGTGCACTGTTGCAGTGTAAATACACTTTTTCACTCCACAGCCTAGGGAACTTTCACTGTTCCTCTTAAAAGTCATCTTCAGCAAACACATAGTGATGCTTGCTGGATCAAAAAATGTGTGTGCAGAAGCAAGTAGGAGGATATGGGTGGAACTGGGCCCATCTCGTGTAAACCGAGAAATTATGTGAGCAGAACCAAGCGCTCTGTACTCCAGGAAAATTACTTATTTTTCTCTACCACAAGGCATGAAAAATAAAGAAAAATCTTGGATTTTCAAACTAGTCTCTGGAATGAACTTGCAATCCAATGACTGAATAAACTCAACTCTCATGCAGTTGCAAGTCAGGTGACTGAAATGTCAATTGTCTTGTGAAATTTCTGAGAACCTAAACTTCTCAGTATTGTACGCTTCAAGCTGCAATCTAATTGCCTATTTTTCCTATATGATTTTATTGGTGGTTTTGTCTGTACTTTAGGGTTCCCACCCTTATATATGCACAGTGTGAAACAGCTTTTAGACCAGCAGCATGTTCTCATTTGTTATCTACCCTCTCTACTTTCAAGTATTTTTAAAATAGTTTTAATTTTTTTTCTCATTATCATTCAATTTGCTTTTCAATGCTGCATTAAGTGACCAGTTTTTATATCACAAAACATATTTGTTTGAATTGTAGATATTGTATGAACATAATTAAATGCTTCTTAATGTTGTGGTGATATTTTACACCAAGCAAAGTGTGTTTAAATTCATTAGATTTAGAGGAAGTGCAAATCAGGTAACAATAGATAATCGCTTTATTCCTGTCATAGTTATTGCTTCAGGCAGATGGGATTATTTAATAAGTCTCTGATGAAATGCAGTGACAGAGGATCTTACTGGTGTACCTGGCAAAATGTCTAAGAAAACTGAAGCTGTAAGTGAAGAAACTTGAAAGAAATACTGGTCCACATACTCATAACTCTGTTATTATTATACTTATATTATTTCCTTAATTAAAGAAAAATAAAAACTAAATAAAAGTCTTGTCTAGATACTTAGAAGTTATTATTAATGGTTATTTACAACTCATTTTGATTCAGCTCAGGACAGTTGTCAAGTGTTGGCTTTTCAAATCATCTGTGTGTGGCAGTCAGCTGCCTAAACACAAGTAACTAGTGTTACTTCAGAGGTTTCAGATCCATTAGTCCTTCATTTGTTACCTTACTAAGATATGGTTGTCCTGTAGGTCTTGTGTCATACCTACTGACCTCATTTCAGATACTCTAGAACATTTAATGTAGTGTACATTTACACACTTGTATTCTACACTCAGTGTCCCCCAGTTGAAAGCTACACTCTTGCTGAAAACAGGCCAGAACATATCAGTAGAAGTCCTTTCAAAATGTCTTCTTTTTTTTTTTCTTTTTTACTCTGTGTCGCACTGGTAAAGAAAGACTTTTGGTCAAGGCACAGCCCAGAGACAATGAATAAGTTGTTTGAAATCAGAAGAAAAAACAAACCTATTTGCCACCTAGAGAAACAGTAGGAATTGGACAATTCTAATGTTAGCTAAAGTCATTGTATTCCATAGAAGTATCACTAAGAAACCATCATAAGGGTGGTGGAATATATTCTCCCTCAGGAAAAATTCATAAGGATAGCAAGCCATGCCCTGATGAAACTTGCAGAAAATAAACACTTGGTTTAAAGAGAAAGAAAACAAAATGTGTGAGAAAATTGATATATGCCTTATTTTGTACTGCTGTTGTAGCTATTATACTAGTTTCTTGAGTAGGCTGAATGTATTTCTAGAATGTACTAAGATCAGAACCAAGGAAGATATGGTAACTGACTTCCCTCTAATTGTATACTTCCCAAAAAAGCAGAATGTGGATATTTGTGCTGGTTTGAAAGCAAAACCAGTGAGACTCCAAGTCAGAAATACAATTTAATATAGGAAAAAGTAAAATACATGCAAGTAATACAAAGAAAACAAAAACCACTGACAGAGTCAGAATACAACCTGATACCCTGCTAGTTAGGGCATGGCAGCAGTCCAGATGAGGTGGTCTTGCTGAAATAGTGATCCTGTAGACAGGTCTGGTAGCTCTTGTCCTCTGGAAACCAGTGGGTCAGGGCTACCTGTTCTGTCCCAGTTCCCACATTATATCCAGGTGGGAATGCTTGGCTCCTCCCCCTGGGTGGAGCATATCACAATGGGATTATGTAATTCTATGAGTCATGTGGTGGATCCTCACAATGGGCTGATGTCATTGTATGAGTCATGGGGTGGGTCCTCACAATGGCCCATTAAACACAAATGGCTCCCGAAGGGAGTTATCTATGACTCATAGAGCAAGGTGTTAATGGCCCATTAACAGGAGATAGTCCGAGGGAGGAGGCAAAGAGAAACACTGTCCCTCCTTTGTTTCAACAGTTAATGAAGATGGAGATAGAATATAGACCCTCTGGCACATTTTTACATTGTAACCTAGGACAATATTTAATACCTTTAAAATGCTGTCAGTCAGATTTATAAAATATTTTCATAAAATTTAATGAATAAGGTACCATCTGCAGCTCGGAAAGCAGTGTGGGTTTTGAGTTTTCAGGGGTTTTTAAAATAGTTTCTGACTGAAAAAAATAGGAAAGATGGTTTGGTCAAAATAACATGGAAATTTTAATTAATAGTTTTAATAGTTTTAATTGAATAAAAATTAAAAAGAGTCTACAGGAGTATCACCCGAGCCTGCAGAAATTCAAATATTGCATCTAATCTTAGCTAAAATTTTCTAGCTTACTCTCTGTGGTGTGATAATGATGCCATGGTACAGCACCCTGCATGCTCAAGCAAGACAAAGTCTTAGCAATTTTCCTTGAAAGAGAAAGAAATCTACAGCTGTGTTAACTTTACACATTCCTCTATGCATGTGCATAAGACTACATCTATTGCAGAAAATATATAGGTCAACTGTGCTATAAAGGTGGGTTTGGTTGCTTTTCAGTTTTGATTATATCTTTGTTATGAATTGTTATGAACTAAAAATTTCCAGAACTTTGATTCAATAAAATGAGGCCAAGATATCCTCATATCCTCTACTGATTTCCAGCTCTAAAGTACTCTGGTATGAGCTGAGATAGCATTAAAGCAGGGACTTAAAATCTATTTAACACATCTGGAATAGGAAACCAAAAGCTTAAAAAACTTAACTTAAAAAAACCCAAACCACTAATTGGTTTTAAATATAGGGAAAGCCAAATAAATTTGCCTTGAGTTATAAAACTAGCTTTATCATCCGTGAATTAGTCTAATTATCTGATTTTAAAGAAATATACCATTAGGACAATAATCTTTGGGAGTGGGGGGAATAGGGCTCTGAGCATGGGCCTGGGAAACAGGTATGGGTCAGAATGCTCTCCAAGATCAAACATATTGATCAGTGTGAGCTGTTTACATGGTCTGTGCTGGCTAGCTAAACTGGGCTGGGGAAACATGATCTTTGTCAGGTTGTGAATGCCATAACATAGTAATCTTACACTAGAAGCTATATAATAGGCATTGCTATTCAGCTGCTAAACCCATACTGCTTATTAAATAAATTTCAGGTTATGTCACTCAGTAATTTGGCTCTTTTTTTCTGTAAACCCATTCTAAATCCCCCCTCTGTCATGTCTGTGAAGCTGTCACAGCTGTCTCATCTTCATTTTTGGCTAATTTACATGTCACAGTACCTGAGCTAACTTAGCTGTGTCTTTATTAGGACTTTACAAGTATATCACATTAGTCAAAACCCTAAAATCCTTGCAAATAACAATAATTTTGAGTGCAACTCAGATTTTCTTAGTGACAGATTTCAGTACAGTACTTTGCAGAACAGTGGCTGTTGTATCACTGTGATGGGGGAATTAAAGCAGTATGAACCTTTTCATTACTTCATCAGCAGCAGAGGATGCAAATGATCTTTTATAAGGCATTAAAAAAAATCCCTGTAAATGCCAGAAACAAATTAATAGATATCAATTAATAGATAAAATACATAGCTAAAATATACAGATATGTAGCTTATTTAAAAAAAGGCAAAAGATAACATGGGGAAAATTTATATTGTTTTTGTAAACCAAAGTTTGAGAATTTGTTAAGAGTGAAAAAAACCTTTTTGAGATCACAGTAGGTTTCTTCAGGCCTAAGTAAAATTGTCAGCAGAAATTTTAAGATAACTATAAGGTTTTTTTTCAGAAATTCTTGATTCTGGAACTCTGCTGTTTTTCCACCAGTGCCTTCTGAATTTGGAAAATCTAACCTAATCTATGCTTTCATTTTTGTCACTGTCTTCTACCACAGTAGGTTATTTGGTATTTCAATGAGGAAAACATTTATTGGCTTGATTTTACACATATGCTTACACACACAAAGTATATACTTCTGCTTTTGCTTAAGATTTTCTGCTCCAAAATAAACTAAGCAAACATAACAAAGTTGAATGCTTTTAGGTTTTGTTTGCATTTTCCGTCTCGTTCTATCCAAGGATGCAGCAAGTATTCCTGTAATGTGGTGTTGCCAGCAAAACTTATAATATTGAATTACAACTTTTTTGGCTGTGTATGGAAAAGATGTTCATGTTTTTAGAAACTGACTTAATGTATTAAAATATAAAGTCTATTTATTTAACTCTCATAACCATTAGTAAAGACCAAATTATTTGCCTATTTAATTAGTATGATAACAATAGTCATGCAAGCAGTGTCTGATGTGTTCAGGAGTTTTCATTTAGTTCTAGTGGCTATGTTCAGATTGATGAACAATGCAGATGAATCATTCTGGGTCATTGGCACTGGAGTATGTTATAATTGTAGTGTAATGAGATAACGAAGAGACTCTGGGTTTAAATTTAAAAAAAAAAAGAATAAAAAGGGTAGGCTTGGGGATATGAACAGTTGAAAACAGAGAATACCAATTAGCTTTTCCATTTCCCTCTGCTCTTTTGCCCTCTCTTCCCCAATCCCTTTCCAATATAGCCTATTTAAGAATTACAGTTCATGTATTTTTGCGATAATAGGAGTATTTGAATCAGAAACAAAATGTATCACATGTAGGACATTCATTTTTAAACATGCTATACACAAAGGTGGAATTGCAGAGACATTAATTTCAGATTTCAGTATTTTGAAACTTTTCATTTTAGATTTCAAAAGCTGCAATTACATGATGATATTTGATGTATTCCAAAAGTGATATTTCATATTTAGAACATCTGATATTTATTGAAAAGGCTAGGAAAAAAAAACATTCTAACCGTCACAATCTAAATATCATCTTATTCATACTCTCTTCAGGATACTTTAAAACAGGCCTAGAAGGGTCTATTAAAATGCATTAAGCCCAGTACACTTTGCAGGTGTCCATTATAATGAACACTTTAAATGGCTATGCTCTAAGGTTAATTTGTTAATACAGAAACGTTTCTGATTGCATTCAGCTCTTTCTCATTTAAGTACTCAAGGTTTCAAAGTTTAAAAAATTGTAAATGCAAAAAATAACCTGAATTACAAATCAAATAAAGCAAAATCTAGAGAATGCTTAATGAAAACGAAGGAAGTAGAATTAAAACAGGTGTAAGTACTTATTTCTCTCTTGAAAATTTATCCACAGAAAATTTGGAAAACAGAACTTGCAGATTCAGTAAGGGATTAGAAAAACTGGTGAACAAGACAAATAAATGGCTACTACTTTGGGGAGTATGCTGCAGCATTTCTCATAAACAAATTACAGACACTGAGAGAATGCAAGGGAAATGAAAGCTATGGGCAGCATTTTCCATTGCTCTGTTGGTAACAGAAAACTATGCTGAAAGTACTAATGACTTTACTTGGCAAGATATTTCTTATGCTCTTTCTACAAGTGGAACACTTAATGCCTAAGTGTCATATTATTTTTTCTTTTACATTTAAGAGCATTTTATGTTAAAAGACTTGTATGAAATCATCCAGAGTAGGGGATACCCCAAAAACCAGTTAATTATCCCACAACTGAAAGAGATTTTAGCCTGGAATCCAGTGGTTTTTCAGCAATGATCCAGAAAACTGTATCTAAAATATTCTACTATATTTTTATTCAGACAGAGTGGCTATGACAGTATAATTTAAGAAGTTTATTATAATGTGTGATTTTTTGTTATTTGAGGGCAGGATCTATTAAATATTATCTTTTCCTACTCTTTACCTCTCTCTTGCATGCTAGACTTTGCCTAGGAGGAGTAGAATCAAACATGGAAGTAATTATTTATAGAAACAAGATAAAATATTTTTCCAGATAAGGTCCCTCATGAAAGGTCTAGAAAAATATGTCTTAGCAGGAGTGGCTCAGGGAGCTCGGTTTTTTTAGTCTGGGGAAGAGGAGGCTCAGGGTGGACCTCATTGCTCTCTATTGAAAAAAGATTGGAATGAGGTGGGAGCAGTCTCTTCTGCCCTGCCTGCAGTGAGAGAAGAAGAAATGGAATTAAGATGATGAATTTCAGAGGGGAAATTCAGATTACACATAAGAACAACATTTTTCACTGTTGGGGTGCTCAGGTGTTTGAATAGGTTGCCCAGGAAGGTAGTGGAGTCACCATCCCTGGAGGTGTTCAAGAGGCATCTGGATCAGGTGCTGGGTGATGTGATTTAGTGTGTACAGGGGTAGTGCTGGGTGGACAGTTGGACTGGGTGATCTTGAAGGTCTCTTCCAACCTAATGATCCTATGATTCTATTTGATACATCCCAAAAGGGCAAACACAATCTCATGTATCTGTCCCAGTGCTTGTGGTAAAGTTCAGAGGAGTGTTGATACATGGAATAATAGAAATGCAGGACTAGAAAGCCAGAATGAGAAATTTTAGTTCATCTCTTGTCACTGAGTCATTTCTGGGACATGTTTGTCTAACTTGTTCTGAAAGATTGCATTGGTACATATTCTACATTAGAAATTTTCTCATTAATTTCTTCTTAGTTAGTAATAAAAATTAAAAAAGATGTTCAGATAGACAGTATTTAGGCTGTATTAAGTGCTTCATAATACTGTTTGCATGATTTTCTTTCTTACAGGTAGATCTATCAGAAAGCATAGCACATAGCAAGCAATCAACAGTCCTTCATGTTAGGACTAATTTTGAAGCATTCCAGAGTATTCCTGGGTACAACAGTGTGATGGATGTGCAGAAATGCATTTGAGGTGATCTAATCTGTTGTACTTTGCTGGTTTGTCTTGTGGGAACTACAGCTTTGGACTTCCTCTCTCTAGCTCTCTCTCTCCTATTTAACAAGGATGTGCTCAATAAGTTGGGTTAAGACTGCCCTTTTTGTAAGCTGCCACACAGGGGTTCTCTAGCAGTAATCAGCAGAGGGTCTTTTCCATGCCTAGATTCTAAGTGTCAGGAAATTTGTGTTCAATGTTTCTACCACTTTATCAATATGTCGGGACTGCAGTGTGTAAGTTCTTCTGTAGGAATATTGGCAGCACTTAGTCTTTGAACACTTGGGCGGTTGGTGTTTCCCCTGATCAAATGGATGTGGAAGATACATTGCTTCTGATTATCTGTATCTGGAAGCAATACAGACAGTTTTAGCTCCAATCTGTGTTTGCATGTCTTAACTACCAACCTTGGATAAAAGGAAGAAGTGTGTTGGGAGCTCTTTGTCTTGTTTCACAGGGCTTCATTGGATTAGCAGGAACTGGAGAGATAGATTAAAATGCCAGTGAAGCTTGAGCTGTCTTTTCACCATCAAGAGTTTAATTTAATTGCCTGGAGATGCTAAAACATCATCAGAATGAGGGAATAGTTTTGAAATGAATTTATAGTATTCTGCAAAGACCTGTGAAAGATTTCACCAGAAATTTATGCCTCTACTTCTTCAGAGAACAAATGCAGGAGATCTTGAATATTTAGTGTGTTATATTTTCAATGAGTATGTTTATTTACCTGTCTTAGAAGGACCCTGAAAGGTGGGTTTTAAATTTCCATAAAACTCAGCACTTAATAATACACAGAATGTTTAGTGTGTTTTAAGTAATCAGTCTTGAGGAGATCAGTTTATTGCCTCAAAAGGGTCATATCTGCTTGGTTATTGCCTGATCTTGTTCTTTTAGAGGAAAAGTAGCAGGCTCATTGCACTACATCATAGATATAAGCCTCTGTAAAACTAGGCAGCTTCCCGGATAATAATCCAGCTTAATACATATTTCATAGGAGTGTTTAAGTACTTCTTCTTTTCCCATGGTTTTAATGAGGGGTTTAATTTTGCCTAAATAATGAGGATCTGAATGGACAACCCATGTTTTTTGTAACAAGAGTGACTAAATTCTAGTCAAAGCGTTATGTGAATTACTAGTAGGCCATGTTAGATGTGAATAAAGGAGAATTAATTTCATCATCTTTGATCTTGGATATTACAAGCATAAATTATGTTATGCTATGTTCTTTGGTCCAACTGTTCAGATTTATATTGGATTGTGTTTCAAAGTGGGGGTTTTTTTATTATTTTCTGTTAAAAGAGGAGAATTTTAAGGGTTTGTGTTTGGCGCTTTGGATGTGCTTTAAAAATGTTCCAAGGTCAGAATAATTATAGTGAAATTTTTCTCTTCTATTCAACAACAATCAGGCTAACTAATTTGATGATATATACATACATGCATGTGTATATATTTAATAAAATGCATTAATCCTTTGACAAGACAGAATCATTTTTAGTGGAAGAATGACCTTCTTTATTTTTTCCACATCTGAAGCTCATCATTGCTCTTAGAAGTTATTCAGGAAAAAGTGGTTGTGAGCTTAAAATGGAAAAGTGAAAAAGCAGGCAAATAGTAAGATCCCAATTACATACTCTTTGTCACATTTAAAATTTTGTTGGTTTGCATTTATTTTTAAAATAACATTTTTAGGTATATTCAATATGAAGAGATTAAAAAGTTTGGACTTGCTTGGAATCTTATCTTGAAGCTCACTCTAATGTTTTTGCTCTGAGGATTTATGATTTGTCTCTTGTAATGATACCACTGCAGCAGGCATTGCAGTCTGAGCAGGCTGGTGTCTCAGTTCTGGAAGCTGTGATAGTCTCCCGGCTTGAAAAGCAGTCAGTTCCTTACTGCAACATGGCCAGGAGCACCACCTTCAGACAGTGATATGATACTGTCATGAAACTTTTTTCAAGGGTTGCCAGACATAGAAGATTGTCATCCATCTGATACTTGCTTGAGATTTTGAGTCCATGTTTTATCATTGATTGTTCTTTTTACTGGATATTTCTGGCAGTACAGAAAGAGGGTGAGGAATGAGCCACTCTCAAAACCAGAATGTCTGCATGCACACATTGAGTAGGGATGTACCATCCATTAGTGCTGAACTTCATATATCTGGCTTTAGCGTCTGCTCCTCTGTGGACTTCTCCTATGATTTGTGGAAGTTCCTGGCACTCTTTATACCTGTGTTTTCCATCTACTATTTGGATATAATAAGCTGTTACCTGAAAAGAAGAACAGCTCTACTAATACCTTAGGGACAAAAGGGTGAGTGGGAACTGAGAGCTTCCTTCATATGCAACAACCCAGAGGGGTTGAACAGTGTCAGTCCAGCATGGCTCATCCACAGTCCTGAGCTAATTGGCAGAAAGATTCACCAGATGAGTATAGCAAGAAAAACAGAAGACTGACAGCTCATATATTGCAGTGCTAACTGCTTTAATGTTGTTTTTTTTTTTTCCCCCAACAAAAGCAATGCCTGTAAAGAACATAAATTTTGCTTTATTAGCACAAAAACATAAATACAGAGGTGAGGGCTTGGATTCAAAACTTGAATTTCGAACTTGAATTATTCATCAACTGCCAGAGATGAAGAAAACTCTAGGTTTGAATTTTTCTTCCTATATTTTTTTCAGTGGGCCAAAAGGGAAAAATCAAGCATAGGCATGTCCTTCCTCTACCTACTTTCCTGCCAAGAACCTTTGAAGGGAATCACAAGTATTTATACTTCAGCAAAATGCTTTTAAGAGTGCAGCAAATAAAAAAAAATTGGTTACCTTGTACTTGTTTGTCACTCTCTTAAACCTGAGGTTAAGGATGTTTTCCAAACTTTATAGGAAACAGAAGGACAAGAGGAAGTTTTAATTTTGGTGACTGTATCTGAAGCCTTGATCTGTCTTTGTAAATGTAAGATCTGTGCTTCATGATTGAATAGAATACTGAAATTTATATTCTTTACTTCAGAACTATAGTTGCTACATCAAATGTAGTTAACTCATATACCAAAGATGAGGAAAAAATTATCTTGTCCTTTTGCTGAGGAATTTTCTAAAGGAGACCTTTCTTTCTCAATTCATGTGTTTCTACCTGAAACATTCTAACTGTCATGAGGTAGTGATTTCTAACATATAAAATTTATGATTGTTTCTGATTTTCTAACCCCTATTTTATAACAGTTTTTAAATCTGGACAGGATGCTTGTTGAGGGTGATGTGGTCTATGGGACAGAGACACAGGGAGAGAGTGAAGGCAGAAGAAACAGAGCTGAAGTGTCAAAGTCATGTGGCAGGTTGGAGGCAAAAAAGCTGGAAAGTCCCTGAAATATTTAGCCCAATATCATATTCCCAGGGCCAGTTCACTGTAGTACATCCACATGCAAGCCTTCTGAGATCCCTGTAGGGATTTGTAACTGAGCAAGTCTCTTCTTGGGAGGAGAAATTGGATTAGTAATGCTGGTTACCAATGGAAAGGGATGAGATGTTTTCAGTAGCTAAAATGTTAATGGTAGGCTGAACTTCTGGTTATGAAATAAAATAGTAGCTTTGTAGCAATTGCTCTCTCTCTGAGGTTTTGGGGCAGTTTTGGGATTCTAGCTGACTGAAGTTGGTACATCACAGGCGTTACTAAAGTTCCTCCTCTTTTTCTCTCCCTTCTCTCCATTTATCAATAATGACCCCAGAGAGACAATTTTTGTTGCTTTCAGTTGTTTTGTTGTGGACTACATAAGAATCTTGTGATATATTTGGACTGTCAAGAAATTATACCTCTTCAAGTGTACAAGATGCCTGCAGTACAAAACAAAGATGTGCCATCAAGGGAACTGATAGTCTCCAGATAAGCAGTTCTGCAAGCTGTGTGCAGGACCTACAGGTGAGTCTTGGACCAATTTCTTGTCTATTTGATGGTTTCACAGTAAAGTCATGCAAGGAAACATTTTTCTTCCTTGTAATAATGAAGTTTGTTTAAAGAGAGGCCTGCACTTTCCTTAAGAGGAGGCTTCACTGCAATGCATGTGAGTGGACAGGTAATCGTTTATTTTTAGCAAAACAGATTTATTTATTATTATAGAAGCCTACATTGTCTGAAATCACAAGCGCTGGCAAAGATATTCAATTTGTTGGGCAAATTGAATACACAAAGATATTAATTGTGTTAATTTTCTGCAGACTGAAAAATTTAGAAAACAACATAATGTATGATTTTTAAAGGGCTTTTTTATTGAGAAATACATCTTTCTGTAGATTAGTTGTCTGTACACTCTAAGCATGTCATATATGTATTTCAAGTTGGACACCCAGTTGAGAGATGCTGTGTTAAGTTTTTCTTAAAATCTTGGTGGCAAGATGGGTGAAAGTTTTGGTGTTCAGCTTTTAAAGCCAAAGGGATTTGTGGTGTAGAAGGTTGGTAAGAATTATGGCTTCCAGAGCAAAATTGCCAAATGCTCTCTCAGAAAGCTGCTACCAGTGTGTCTTCTTTGAACAAAAAAACTGAATTTGGAAAATACCAGGGTGTGATACTAGGCACACATAGGAAATAGCCCTGCTTCTTTGCAAACTGTTGTAATAATTATTCCTTTCACCTTGACAACATGATACTAACTAGCAGCTTGCAGTAAAGATAAGATACTGGGGGAGGTACATGCAGGAAAACTTGAGTAACCACAACACTCTTAGTTTTGTATGTGTAGCTGGAATGATTCTGAAATGTGATTTGCTGGTTTTACCTGATCTGCCACAGTAGTCTTTCAGACAGATATTTGACAGTGGCATTTATTAAATGTGAAAAGCAACATTGGATTTCATAAATTTACAGGACTAGCAGTCTTTGATCAGAATGATTGTCTTGGCAGAGAACAAAAATAGCATGTATAAATAACATTGAAACTGCATGTTTGTACTGTTAACAGCCAAGTTTCTGCACCCGAGCAGTGCCAGCACACTTCATAGTTTGCCAAGTGATCTTCCCAGACTGGATTCAGGTCTTGAAATATTTGAGACAGTTTCTGGGTGACCGTGAAAGCAGCAGTAGAGAATGTGTAACTATGTGTCCTCTTTTCACTAGGTTTAAAGTGCTTGGGTCCAGCTGGATCAGGGTTGCTGGCCTCTGATAAAGGGAAATGGTTACACCTGCACTAAATCCCCACAGTTATGTCAGCTATGAAACAGAAGATTTCTGCAACAGTTTCTTATATGAAAGACATAACTAGATGAGTCCTCTGGTGGCACCCTAAGTAATAAATTAAATCTGTGAAAGTGAAATTTCAGTCCCTCGTGGAATGGCACACAGTTTTGTAAAAGGTTTGGATGCAGCTTCTGGGAAACTGAACTACCACATGCTATGAGAGGCTAAAGCAGGGCAAAGTAGCTGATTAGTGCTGGATGAAAATTAATTTATTATTTCTGTGCACTAAAGCTCAGTAGCAGATAATTATCCCATCAGTTGTGTTGACCCTTGCCATGATTAAATATTTAAAGAACACTGACAGACGCCTGTAAGGTGCTGTCTTGATTTAGTGTTTCATACTGACACATGAGATTTGACTAGCGCTAAATTTAATATTAGGATTTCTATGTCTTGAAAAATATTTCTCATCTTGTTCACAGTTTCATCTGAATCCCACAATTTCCAATGGTCTATCTATAAATGGTGCACAGTAGTTTAAGGTTTTAAAATCTCTGGGCTTTGATTCAATATTAGGTGTTAAATAGAATTATGGTTTACATTGTGTATGTAGTAAGAGAAAAGAGAACATCTACAGGAGGAGGTGTAGGTTTCACCATTTTTTTTCAAGAGGAGCTTGTGTTTATGTTGTCAGCCACGATGCTATGCATCAGTTTTACACAGTGGGAGAAGAACAAGTGGGAATGGGAGAATTGAAACAACTGTGGATGAGAGAAAGGTCTCTCCAACCTTCCCCTTCTGAGTAATACAGAAATCACCCCAAGGAAAACAAAGGAGAAAACTGCAGTGCATGAAGTCCAAACACTGAGACATCTTGATGCTTTTGTGTGAGCAAACAGTTGTTTTTCTTTATTCTCATTACCTGCAAGAAATCAAATAAAAATTAAGCAAGATGCTTGTTTCCATCATTTCAAGAATCATAGGGTCCAAATTTAAAGAAGTTCTAAAACTCCAGCCAAAATTTGCAGCCAGTGTTCAACCACAGGCATGCTCAGTTATACCTTTCTCTGTCACTTCTAGTGGTCTTTCAAAATACTGCACAAAGATATGTATATCCGTAGCATGTTGGCAGACACTATCAAATGCATTACAGCATTGTAATATATGATATTGCATGGCTGTCATGTAGGAATAAGCATTCAGTTTTGTGTTTGTGTTGCTAAGTTTAGGTATTCAATATATTTTTCAATAGATGAGTTGCGGGAGTTACTATCTTCATATGACTTCAACAAAAATATTTTCAGAAATTGGACTTAAATAACACATTAATTTGTATAAGACCTTGACAAGGTCATTCTGTGCTCTTCTCAGTGAGAGAAAACAAAGTGAAAACAAATATGATGAAAGTGATCCAAGTGACAGATGATATACGAAGTTCAGAAAGCAGGAATCATAGTGTTCCAGAAACAAAAGTTTTCTGAGCTGACCAGAAGTACTTTAGAAAGCACTTTCGGATGTAGATAAATTTGCAGTTGATGTCTAGAATGGTGAGATGAGCACTAGACAGAGAATCTTAGTTTGGTAAGAAAAAAAGGAAGGAAAACAAGCGAACAAACAAACAAAAAAAAAAAAAAAGAAAAAAACTCACCCAAAAAATCCCCATAA
>VXBU01000045.1:1306-20698 GCA_013400315.1 Bombycilla garrulus | reverse complement strand
CACAAGGCTAAAGCCAAGTAAATGCTTCTTGCGGCTAATCATAACACAAAGGCTCTTTTCAGAGCCACCCACATCTATCACAAAAGGGTTGAGTCGCTGCAGTTCTGTTGCTTTTTTTTTTTTTTTTTCTTTTGTGAATGAAGAAAACATGTAAGTTGTCTTTCCTTATAATTTTTAAATCTCCTGGGGTTTTTTTTTTGTTTCAGTTTTCCTGTTCCTGTGGGGAGATTTTCTTAATGCTTTTTTTTCTTAAAGAACTTGGTTTTTATCGCCGTGAATTATTTTCCTCGTTCATGTGTTTTAGGCTTTCTTTGGCTAATGCATTAACATTTTGGATGTGTTAACTGCGGCAAGTGGAGGTTTTACAATGGCATAACTATCGCGTGCTTTGGCCAGCAAACTCTCTTTGCTGTAAGTGCTCTGTTCAGTACGTATCAGAGGACACGATTTTAAAGTGTTATTAGTTACCTGGATTGCGTGTTTTCTTTTGGAGTACTAAATAAAAGCTAATCACTGTAAAACCTTCATGTTTTAGAGCAAGGGGAATGGGAAGAGAAGCAAAACTTGCAGACAAAACGTAATGCTCTGGATAGTGTTACACGGTCCTGACAGTGACCTTGAACACATTGTTTTTCAGCAGGAGAGGTATTTCTAGCCTCGGGCCCCTGACTGGTGCACTTTCGCTGCCTTTAAACGCTCGCGTATGAACGAGTCCCCTCGGCTTTCCTCGGCAGAGTTGTGGATCACCAGGGAAATGTTTAATGCGGTGAGAGCTTGCCCGTGTTCTGCAGGAGCAGTCTGATGTAATCTGCCGGTCTCGTAGTGGTCGCTGCATTCCATTAGAAAGACCACGATCTCTTTCGATGTCGTTTTCCTGGCACTGATCGCTGGGTGCATGCCCTCTTCTCTCTGTGGTATGGAGAGTTTCGAGCCGGCGCTTGGTTTTGGGAGAAAGTAAATCGTTCTTATAAAAGCTGCTGCTCTTACAGCAGGTCCCAGTGTTGCTTTGAAGTTTAATTCTCTGGCGCTGCCTGGCTGGCTTCCGATTTCCGTCTGGCTTTAGTTGGGCTCCTCCTAGCTTACTTTTCCCTTACCCTTTGTGCAGGCTCTCGGCTGCAGAAGCAGAAGCCAGCAGCTTCTCGGTCTCATGAGGCTCTGTCTTGGAGTTCATGGCACTGCAGCAACATGAGCAGTTTTCAACATGACCGTGTTTTCCCCATCCCTGTCCTCCAGTAGGGGGAAAAAAGAGATGAGACTCCATATCTGTGACTTGCTGTTCACCAAGTTTGTTTTCCTAAAACTGACTCGATGATAAACTCACCCTTCCACGGGGGAAGGAATTCTGCACTCCCTTCTGTGTCCCCGTGTTCCACATAACCTATATGCCCTCTGCATACTGAATTGTAGCAAACAATAGAAAAGACTTCTAGGAAAAACCTTGTATGCATCATCTCCATGTTGTGTGACTAGAATAAAATTCTGGTTTGTAGACTGTAGAAGCTTCCAACAGAACGATTTTAAAAGTTTATTTCCCTTATAAAAGGATGCTCTGTTATTAAGGGTACAGTGGTAATAATCAAGAAATATAATTAATAATTATAATTGTAGTCATTCCTCTCATTCTTTTTCTGCTAATAGGTGTGCTTAGTCATTATGTAGTTGTAATTTAAACTTACATACATGTGACATAACGCCATAAAGTAAAGTTACCTGAGCTCTATAAATTATGAAGGGCTGCAGGAGCTCAAATGTATATTGTACAGCCAAGACACTCTTGTGAAAATGTTTAACAGATGTGGTTTGCCAACACTGGGCTAAGTGGGCAGTACTCTTTTGAAAACGTATGGATTTCCTAACAGTGCTGGTGTGAACACTGGCAGCCTCCTTTGATCGCCCCAGACGGATTTGGGGATATTTCTGTGACAGTAACTTGTTTTTGACACAGCAGAATGGGAGAGAAAGGTAAAAATGGGAGCACTTGGACACTCTTGACAGGACAGGTCTTCGGGCAGGGCATCTCCCATCCTCCAGGCTGCCTATTGATGCTGTATCCCCTACTCACCTCCCTCTCCACCCCTGTGCTTGAGGAAAGGAGTCTGTGCACGGTTTGGGGAGGCGGGGTGCACTCGGGCTCCAGGACTGCATGTTAAAACAAAGGAATCACACATGAATTTGTGGTTGGTTTGGGTTTTTTTGTTGTACTTTTCATGACTTAATCATAGGAGTTGCATTTGGGCATGTTAAGGAGGAGGGCTGGGCCGAAGTCAAGTTATCCCAGAGCTGCACAAATAAAGCAGGAGATGCATGGGGGATGAGAAACAGAGCGGGCAGATCCCAGCAGGAACCAGCGCTTCTCCAGCAACAGCCAAATCCTTGGGGTTTGTTGCTCAGGCTATGACAAACAGGTATTTTCCTGCTCCTTGTGCTGGTGCCAGGGACAGTGATTTAAGGACTAATCCAGCCCTGGGAGGAGGGAAATGCTGGGGTAACACAGGGTGGAGCAGGACTTTACAGAGGGAATAGGGGGTTTGGGATTAGGAGCTCATCAGGTTATGCTACTCTGTGGCTCCCACCAGCTCCCTGTGCTGCAAGAGGCCCCTGGGAACAGCAGGGAGAAGGCAAAGAAAGGGTCCGATATCTCCTGGAAAGGCAAAACAGGGCCCTGAATTTTTAAATCCAGACACAAGGTATTTCCTCTTCAGTTCTGCCCCAGCCCCAACCACTTAAAGTATTTTTCACTTTAGCATTGCAAAGAAACAAACCTGTAGGGTGAAGCAGGGAAGTAGACATTATTCAGTTCAGACAAATGCTGTAATTAATCCCAGGTCTTTTGCAGTTTCCGGGTGTTTCTCCTGCTCTTTATACCATGTCATTTCCTGCTGAGAAATGTGAGTTGCTATGGTAAGCCTGAAGTACAACACATACGTGTTCTGTGAGGTTTTGCATGACATGTAAGTATCAGCTAAGGCTAAAACTCCAGCAGCTACAAATGCCTGTGAAATGGAATTATTTCACTTCCATGGGGTTTGTACCAGTGATTTCAAAAGCATGTAGAGAGTTGAACCACCTCAAATAAATTTGGCTTCCTGAGCCAATTCAGCTGAGTCCAGGCACTCAGGTCTGTCTGTGATGCAGTTGGTCCAGTCTGCTGGACTGTGCTTGGGGCACAGGTAGAGGCAGCTCTGTCTAAAGAAGTATTTTGATGTGTTGAAAGATTGGAGCTATGCCATTCCTACAGTAATTTTTGTCCTCTTTCCTAAGAGGAATGACTGAAGGCACTAACCTTACTGTGTTCCAAAAGCATAAGGAAAAAAATAAAACAAAACCACCAAAACTTGATGATGTGCAGTGTTCAGATTGTTTATTTTTGCAGTGGCTGCTCTTTGCTACAAAAGGAAAAGAAAACACACACCAAAGATATGTGCATTTCTTCACAGCTCTGATACTGCACAAAAGGAGTTCTGTATCCCTTCATCTGTTTGAAGCTCAGATTTCAGATGTCACACTATGTGTGCTTTCTTTGTATCTCAGGAATTATTTCTTCTGTTTTCCTATAACCTTTGCAAGTAAAAACCATCTACATAGAATAATAGTAGGAATACAAATACTAGAATGTTGTGGATTTTAGGTGGGATTAAAATTCTCATCTGTTCTGTACCTCTTCTCACCCTACTTCTTTTCTAGTTGTAAAATGAATTATGCTCAGAATTACTTCCTGAGGTTTTCAGTGTTAAAAATGAAAGGATGAACTTTTGTGATTAATACCTTCTATTATTTTTTATAAGGAATGAATACTTTTGGAAAGAGCTACCTCTGCTCATTGTAGTGCTTCTTCCTTCCCTGTAGGTGTGTGAGCTGGGAAGGAAGAAGTTCCCAGCTGCATTCCAATCTCCTTTCAGCCCTCTCCTCCCGTGAGATTTGTTTCACATCTTGAGCTGTGCTATTCTCTGAATGGCACAACACTTAGACCACATTTTTGGAACGTGAAGTCTCAATTTTCTTTATTTACCATCAAACCTGGGCAGATTTTCATCACTGGCTGAAAATATTAGGTCAAGGTGTGTGTAAAACCAAATATTTTTCCCTAGCTGCAGTCAATCCTTTCTCCTGCAACTTTAATTATTTCAAAATATATTATTTTCAATTTAAAATGGGAAAGAAAGCCTCTGGGAAACTAACATTGCAATAATTTGTCTTGGATGTCAGGTAATTATATTCTGTGGCCATTAAAAAAATTCAAGTTTGAGAGCAGATACTCCTTTACTTCTTTAATAAAAACAAAATAAACATTAAAACCACAAACAAACAAAAACCCACTGGAAAAAAAAACAAACAGGAAAAAAAAACAAAACAAAAAAACACAAAGCCCCAGGAAGTAGCAAGTAATAGTTACAGACAGTCTGTGATTTGTTCAGGTTTTGGTCCAGATGTACGGCATCTATTTCTCATTTCTGATTCACTGTTCAGTCAGTTAACTAGACAATACAGATCTTTGTTAGCCCAGCTAATGGGCTGACACTTTTGCAGAAATAAAAAGAGAGGGTGGTTTGGGTTTGTTTTTTTTTTTTAACATGATAGTGAATAAGCATAAATTTTACTCCAAGGATGGTCATCTAGAGAAGATGTACATTTTTCCAAGAGTGGTGTTAGCTTTGTTATTCTAGTAAAGAAAAGTAGGGGAATTTTTTGTAACTGGCTGTGTTGTTCTTCAGTATTCCTTTTTTGCCAGTTATTCACTACAGGACTAAACTGTAATAACACTCTGCTCATTTGAGGTACAAAAAGTTGCTGATAAAAAAAATATTTTGCCAAAAATGTTTGTGTTAACAAGTCTAAATATTGCCCTTATTTCAGATGCTGTGAATCAAGAGGTATTATGAAGGTAAACAAGGAGGGGAGATTAAAAAACAGCATAAAGGGCCTGTTTATAGATTATGCATTCAAGTACTTCTCAATTTTGACAATTGTTGGGATTAATAACTTTACTTTGCACTGGAAGATCAACAAGTTGGAGGCTTAGGGTGCATGAGCTCCTGAGAGTGTAAACTTTTTGATAAAAATAATGTCACAAACACAGAAGAAGCTGAAACTGGCAAGAGAGAAGCAAAATGAAGATGGACCAAGGAACCAATCCCAAGAACGAGAAAACTTCAGAAAGAGGCCAGCCCAGTGACCAAATAAATCAATATGACAGGAAGGGACCATCACCAAGAATTAAATTGGATTTGGGGATTGGCTGGTGGCTGGCACAGATAGAATTTGGGCTGCCATCTGGTGTAGGGGGTTCCTCTTTGGAGACTCCCATTTCTATCTGCTCTGCACACTGGGTAATTGAATTGGAAACTCATCTTCAGAGAGGAACCCAGGGCACAAAAGCTGTTTGAGGGGGCATCTGCTTGGTTCCCTCATGCTTTCGTGGTAGCTGAACAATACTTGCTCTACCAGGATGATGTATCTGAGCACTGTGCCCTCTTGCTGGTGCTGGGTGATAACAGCTGGGTAGGTCAGGTGTCTTTAAGAATACAAAGAGGATTGCTCTGAAATAAATAGGAAAAAACAGTAAAGAATTATGGAAGAATAAAGCCATATGATTTTATACTCACACTACTTGCACTGGTGGTTTTTAATGTTCATTCTATTTTGGCATGAAAATTTTAAGATTTATTTCTGCTGAGCTTAAATCCTACTACTTCTGGTGAAAAGAATAAGTTCAAAAAATTTTCCATGGTAGTAGCTCTTAGTCAGTTCAGAGACTTTGTTCTCAGCACTGTTAAAAAATGAGTTACAACGCGGCCTGCTAAAGGCTAAGTTCACATTATAACCTCCTAATGTTACCTTATCATACTGAAATTGAGAGAAGCCATCAGCAATGTTTTGTTTTCTGTTTAGTGAAGAATTTCATAGGTCCAGAAACAATTTCACACACTGAAAGCATCTATTAAAAAAGTCCTCTAAATGTGTGTGACAGCTCCTGATGAAGAGTGCAACGTGGAGCACTCAAACATAGGAAAGGCAAAATGAACACTTGTGAGCTGAGAGGCCAAAAGGCATCACTGAGCTCCCACCTCAAATCAGGCAGCAGAGCTTTCCCAGGACAGCTGCACTTTGAACTGGAGAACTTTAACTGACAGATGACACAGAATTGCCACTAACAAAAATTCTTCTGGTGACCATCTTCAACTGTCAAAATTTGAGCATTTCTTTGTGCTTTTCTAGTGACCCAGGAAAACTTGAAAATGCCTACTAGAGATTGAAATGTACAACAGTTTATTAATCTTTAAGGTGTTAGACCTGTGCAGGCACTCAGAATAAGTAACCTATGTTTCAGAGCTTGCACTAAAGCACTTGGAGAGATAGCAAAATACCATTTCAGGCTGATAAAGAAGAGTTGGGACAATGCCTCTTCCCACTGGATATCTGAGAAGTGCCCATAACCCTTCAAAGTGAAATTAACATTTATGAAATACATGGTGTCACTCTCATTCTTTTTTAAAAGAATATGAAAGTCAGTACTAGAAAGTCCACTTTTGTGAGTCGTCTATGGTCCCTTTATGAATTAATTACGTTCAGAAGTTAATAATATATACCTGAAATTCAGGATTATTCATTAATCCAAAGTGATAATGGCTTTGATCTGTATCTATGGTGGCATGTAATTACCCAAGAATGAGAGGGAGTTACTCAGAAAGGCTGGAGTTTGAGGCTAATTATGTGATGAAGTCTGGTAGCTTAGTCAGCCCAGAGTGTCCAGTTTCTTAGTGTTTCAATTTTATTACAATTACTGACAGAAAAATGCAGAAAAGGTCAGAAATAAGGATGTTAATCTTCACATGTTTTTTTTACTTGCAAGGGAAATCTAAAGCAGTCACAGGGCAAAGATAGGCAAATTATTGTTAAAAAAATAAAAAAAAAAAAAAAACAAAGCAAAAAAATCCCCCCAAAAAACCCACTAAAACCCCCAAAAAGAATCACATGAACAGTAGAATTATAACGACAAATTGTGAAGATAAAGGAGATTCTATAAAGTACATCTGAGTTATATTGATCACTGGGCTATTTACAAGAGCTTAAAGTAAATATCATTTGTAGCTACATAAATTCTTTTACAGTATAGTGCACTGTACTCACCTCTCACTTCTGCAACCAAAAAAAACCCAAGCCCTAAAACCCCTAAGCCTGAGCACTATCAAGCGGAAGATCTTGCTATAGCAATGCTGTGCATGGATGAGTACCCATTAATAAGTTAAGTTCCCAGCCGACTAGAAAAATGAACCAAAACGATTTCTATTTCAGTTTACAACACACATAACGTGAAAGAGTGAAAGATTAGTTTTGCTCACGTGTAATACGATGTAGAAAATAGCGAAAACCATAAATTAAGGAAAACACCACCAAAGCCACCCCCAAGACCCCCAGCTATTTAAAAGGATTTACAGATACGGCAACAAGGGAATGTTGTTTAACACAGCAAACTCGGCAACAGCATTTAATCAAAATAACCCTTTTATGCAAAACCCAAGCCCCTCCCCCCCCCAAAAAATAAACCATAGCAGAAACTTCAAAAATAAACATACCACAATAAAACGCCATAAGGTATTTGTTCTTACGTGACCGTACAGCTCTTTTACTGAAAAAGTAGCTGGCTCTTAAAAGAGCCTTTGGGTTTGGAGTATTATCAGCAGGCGTTTACTTGGAGCTGGTGTACTTGGTGACAGCCTTGGTGCCCTCGGACACGGCGTGCTTGGCCAGCTCGCCGGGCAGCAGCAGGCGCACGGCCGTCTGGATCTCCCGCGACGTGATGGTGGAGCGCTTGTTGTAGTGCGCCAGGCGCGACGCCTCGCCGGCGATGCGCTCGAAGATGTCGTTGACGAAGGAGTTCATGATGCCCATGGCCTTGGACGAGATGCCCGTGTCGGGGTGCACCTGCTTCAGCACCTTGTACACGTAGATGGAGTAGCTCTCCTTACGGCTCTTCTTGCGCTTCTTGTCGCCCTTCTTCTGCGTCTTGGTGACGGCCTTCTTGGAGCCCTTCTTGGGCGCGGGGGCGGACTTGGCCGGCTCGGGCATGGCTGAACTGGTCTAACTCCAGAAACCACGGAGCTCCGTTGAGATCACCCAGAGGTGAATGAGGAACGTGACTGCGTGCCACGTATTTATAGCCCCTCTATGCAAATGAGCAGCATTGGCTGCGCGCACTCTCATTGGTCAGACCACAAAAAGATGTCATCACTCCCCAAAATTCGCGTCCGATTGGTCAGAATTGGATTCGCCTTCTCATTGGCTGCCTCCACAAGACCTACTTCTCAGCCTATCAGCGCGGGGACGAGATGGTAAAGCGAGAGCAGGGCCGAGCGGGCGTGAGTGCCGGTCCTGCCGCGCTGCGTTTTCCTCCTTGGGGGCAGCGAGCGAGAGAGACGGAATGTCGGGCCGCGGGAAGCAGGGCGGGAAGGCGCGCGCCAAGGCCAAGTCGCGCTCGTCGCGGGCCGGGCTGCAGTTCCCCGTGGGCCGCGTGCACCGGCTGCTGCGCAAGGGCAACTACGCGGAGCGCGTGGGCGCCGGCGCGCCCGTGTACCTGGCGGCCGTGCTGGAGTACCTGACGGCCGAGATCCTGGAGCTGGCGGGCAACGCGGCCCGCGACAACAAGAAGACGCGCATCATCCCCCGCCACCTGCAGCTGGCCATCCGCAACGACGAGGAGCTCAACAAGCTGCTGGGCAAGGTGACGATCGCGCAGGGCGGCGTGCTGCCCAACATCCAGGCCGTGCTGCTGCCCAAGAAGACCGACAGCCACAAGGCTAAAGCCAAGTGAGCACCGAAGATCAAAGCCCGAGAAGTTTTACCAAGAGAAACCCAAAGGCTCTTTTCAGAGCCACCCACAGAGTCCTAAGAGAGCTAAACACTGGAAGGGCATTTTACATTAACTACTCAATCCTTGTTTTAACTTTCTTTTTTATTCTATTTTTTTTTTTGGTTGGATATAGTAACAACATTTTCCATATTTTCATTACCAAAGTCTTGCTAAAACGCTCTCCCCTTGTAAGTTCTTCCTGGTACGGGATATTTCCCGGTTAGCTCTTCTGTCGGACAACACACGAACGTTATTCGCTGAGAGATCCCGTCCCTCCCCCCTTTTCCTCCTCTTTCTTCTCCCAGTGGCTGATACAGTTCCAGAGATAAGTGGCGTAATCGTCTCCGGGGGCGACTGGGGGAAGGGCAGCGAGCAGGGATTTCCGCTGGCCAATCCTTGGGCAGGGCGGACTTTTTCAATTCTTGAAGCTCTTTCTTTCTCGCCGGGAACAAAAGGATTGGGAGAGATCTGGGCTACTTTCGTGTCAGTAAAGAAACCGGGACTCCCCTCCTCCCCCCAAATAAAGGCATTTACGGAGATACTTTTAAGAGAAATAATTCATTACATTAGACATGGCTCAGTAGTAGCGTGCCTGGCAATTGCATTATTTTGTTACAAAATATATCTTTAAAAAAAAACATACATCCGATTTTTTATCAAATCATTATAAAACATTGTTTCTTGATAGTCAAAATAATCACTCGGAGGAAAAACAAAAGTCTACATTTCCCTAAAGCCGCCGCGCTCTACCGCGTTTTTTAGCATTTCTTTCGGTAATTCTAGGGAACAAAAAACACAATACACAATTGACCTCGTGACGACTTACGAATTGCTGGACCCTTGCTGCGGGTTACGGGCGACCACGGTGCATCAGCTCCTTTAGGGAAAGTGTGGGTGGCTCTTAAAAGAGCCGTTGGATAACGAAATATGTAGAACAAAACTCTCCTGGCGCAATTTACTTCTTTTTGGGCGCCGCCTTCTTCGCCTTGGCCGCTTTGGGTTTCGCTGCCTTAGGCTTGGCTGCTTTGGGCTTCACGGCTTTGGCCTTAGCCGGGCTCTTCGCCGCCTTCTTGGGCCGGCCTGCTTTGGCGGCTTTCTTGGGGCTCTTGGCCGCTTTTTTGGCCGCTGCGGCCGCCGGCTTCTTCGCTTTCTTGGGGCTCTTCTTCACCGCCGCCGCCTTCTTGGGCTTCTTGGCGGCGCTGGCGGGCTTCTTGGCCGCCGGCTTCTTGGGCTTGGCTGCAGGCGCCCTCTTCTTGGGAGTTTTCTCCTTTACTTCTCCGGGCTTCTTGTTGAGCCGAAAAGAACCGGAGGCGCCGGTGCCCTTGGTCTGCACCAGGGTGCCCTTGCTGACGAGGCTCTTGAGCCCCAGCTTGATGCGGCTGTTGTTCTTCTCCACATCGTAGCCGCCGGCGGCCAGCGCCTTCTTGAGCGCGGCGAGGGAGAGCCCCTTGCGCTCCTTGGAGGCGGACACGGCCTTGGTGATCAGCTCGGTGACGCTGGGCCCCGCGGGCTTGCGGGCCTTGGAGCCGCTCGCCGCCTTCTTCGGCTTCTTGGCGGCGGCCTTGGCACCGGGCGCGGGCACATCGGGGGCGGCGGTGGGAGCGGTCTCGGACATCGCGGCGACTTCTTCGGCAGAGCGGGCGAACACAATTGGGCTGGTCCAAGTCAGATGCTCGTATTTTTAGAGCCGAGCCGCGCCGTGATTGGTGCGCTGCAGAGCCCGCCCCGCTGCACGGCCGGGGAGCTCTTCGGTGTGCTCGATTTGTGTTTCTTTGGACTAACAAAAGTGTATTTTCCTCGGAATTTCTGCCACCAAATCGCCCGGTTTCCCAGGTGAGGGGGGAGAAGAGCAGGTACTTGCGTTCGGGAGAGTTTTCTGCAGCAAAGACGCGATTTGAGTTAAAGGAGAGGCGATANGCTTCTTGGCGGCGCTGGCGGGCTTCTTGGCCGCCGGCTTCTTGGGCTTGGCTGCAGGCGCCCTCTTCTTGGGAGTTTTCTCCTTTACTTCTCCGGGCTTCTTGTTGAGCCGAAAAGAACCGGAGGCGCCGGTGCCCTTGGTCTGCACCAGGGTGCCCTTGCTGACGAGGCTCTTGAGCCCCAGCTTGATGCGGCTGTTGTTCTTCTCCACATCGTAGCCGCCGGCGGCCAGCGCCTTCTTGAGCGCGGCGAGGGAGAGCCCCTTGCGCTCCTTGGAGGCGGACACGGCCTTGGTGATCAGCTCGGTGACGCTGGGCCCCGCGGGCTTGCGGGCCTTGGAGCCGCTCGCCGCCTTCTTCGGCTTCTTGGCGGCGGCCTTGGCACCGGGCGCGGGCACATCGGGGGCGGCGGTGGGAGCGGTCTCGGACATCGCGGCGACTTCTTCGGCAGAGCGGGCGAACACAATTGGGCTGGTCCAGGTCAGATGCTCGTATTTTTAGAGCCGAGCCGCGCCGTGATTGGTGCGCTGCAGAGCCCGCCCCGCTGCACGGCCGGGGAGCTCTTCGGTGTGCTCGATTTGTGTTTCTTTGGACTAACAAAAGTGTATTTTCCTCGGAATTTCTGCCACCAAATCGCCCGGTTTCCCAGGTGAGGGGGGAGAAGAGCAGGTACTTGCGTTCGGGAGAGTTTTCTGCAGCAAAGACGCGATTTGAGTTAAAGGAGAGGCGATAAATCCCGTGTGGTGCTGCTGGAGAGACCTCTGAAGGGAGAAACTTTTGTTTTTCCTTGCAAATTAAAAATTTCCTTTTGCCATAAATGTTACAGCAACAACTCAGTCTTATTCTTTAGAGGGTTTTCTTACGGTCAAAGTTGAAATCTGACGATTTGAAGTTATTTTGACAGTTTAAATTGATTTTGAAGAGGAGGAAGTAACACAAACTCCTTTTTCAGCTCTGAATATGGATTAAGAACCGGTTCCTTTGACCATGTGTTTTACCTACTAAAACGCTAAAGTCTAGTGAAATAGTGTCTTGTACGACCTCCTGTTCCACTTTTTTTTATAGAAACATAAGCAATTTTTTATTATCTGGAGATTTATGAGCATACAGTTAGTTATTTTGTCTTCCTGGATTTCAGTACAAGGGAGGCAAAGTTACTCTGCTGCCCTGTGTGGGGTGTTTTCTTTTTGTTTGTTGTCCATATGAATTTTTCTACCAATTAAGTAAATCAAGCTATTTGCTTATCATGTTCCATTTCATTTTGAAGTGTATTGTCATTTAAAACCTTATGTTACAAAATTGCATCTTTATAAGAGAAAGCAATCTCCTAAACTTTCGTTGTTTATGGAAATTATCTTTGTCTCTGGTAATTTAAGATTTGTGAGGACTAGCATAGCAGTTTAGTAATCATGCTCTTCATTCCCAAAGATTATTATCTTGTTTTGTATTTTTTTCCAAAAGTAGTAGAATTTTGAAGCATATTGCTGTTTGGATTTTTTTTTATGTGTCTTACAGAATATGGCTACACAAAGGTTTGGCTAAAGCCTCTGAATTCTGAATCCTCTTCTCACTCCAAAAAAGAACCACCTAATTATTACTTGTGCATTTTACAGCAATCACTGAAATAAGGAAATACTTTTATGACAGGAACTAGAGCGTTTTGTGATAACCTGAGTTTTAGCAAGGGGAGAGGTAGGCCATAGGTCATTCCTGAAGAACCAGGAAGGAGTCATTCAATACTGATATCTGGTGGAAGATGGTGTAATATGCTGAACAAAACAGAGCTCTGGATTAATATTTCATTAATCTGTAACTGAGTATGAAAAAAAAAAAGTGTATCCATTGCCTTTTTTAGTTCTTTAAGAATCACAAAGACTACACTACAGCCAGCCCTTTGGTATTACCTGATGTAACATAAAATGTGAATGCAGTATTTAAGTATATCTTAGCAACCAGAAATTCAGAGTGTATGAGTAGATAGATTTAGGGAAATATAATTCTATTTCTGTGTCATGGGTTCATTTACAATGGCTATTTTATAAATGCTAAAATGTGCATAAGATGAGAGATTTAGGTTGCTGTAAAATTGTGTTTCAGGGAATGTGAAATTGTGAATAAATGCAATGAAGGGAAAAACTGTGACCTCCACCCCATAATGATAAAATACCATAAAAAAAAGTTTCAGTAGAACTGCACCTGAGCTCTGTAATGCTTTAAGGAGAAAATAACTGAGAGAAGAGCTAATCAAATTGTGACTTTCAAGGTACTGTTTGGCAATACTATGCAACACAAAGTAAGGATACAGGGATTACATGGAGTGAATGTGGGTATTGCAGATATACCTTCAGAAATTGCCAAATGAGAGTAAAATGTTTTGAAGCCTTTATCCTGTATGTGTAAAACCACAAATAAACATTTCCATTGATTTAACTGCATAGTGTAATAAGCTAGCAATTGCTGGGAAGATATGAAATTTTACAGTTGCCTAGAGACTTCATTGCATATAGACAGAGGAAAAGCATAGACCATGAGTGGCATGTCAGCAAAATGAAAAATTCTTTTTTGCTTATTCTTGTTATTTTGGGCACATTTACTTTGGTAATCTTCACTGGAGGAAATGTAAATATTGCAGCTCTCATTTGCGGCTTCACAGATTCCTCATTCACACTTTTTGGTGGCAAAATTTAGGTGGCTAAAATGGTCAGTATCACAGTTTTCTGCCTGGCTTTTCTCCCAGCAGTTGCTACCCTTTCCCTGTTTTCAAAGAGGTCTATTAAGTGTCAACTCCTGGTCTCTAGTTACAGTCCAGTAACTTAAACTGAAGTAACTTCAGAAATTTCCTGACAGAGAAGCTATGATTTTTTTATGGTTTTGCAGCAAAGAGATAAACCAACTTTACTGATGTAGAATTGCTTCTTGGAACACATATTCTTCTTTATGTGAAAGAAATACACACAGCAACAATATTTTGGAACGTTAAGGTGTATTTGGCAATTTTAAAAAGAGCTGCTCTGCAGTCAGAACAGATAGTTTAAAAAGAATGAACAGGTGTACTCAGGAAGAGCAAAAAATGTGGTGAAAGACTACCTAAAAGGCAGAAGTGGGTGTTTTACCTCTAGCTGAGAAAATGAAGAAGGGAAATAATCCTGTTTAGGTATGGGATATTGTGGAAAAATATAATTGAGAAGACACTAATAGGCTGTTACATGCAGTTTGGTTTTCCCAATGTGACTAAAGGGAGGTAGAATTCATTGTTCAATAAGAGAAGGAAAGTAAGATCAGGATCTCCAGGGACATTTCCAGAGAAGGCACCACTGTAAGGTCTACTTCATATGAATGACTTCAATCCTTCCCACCTTATGGGCACCCCAGCAGGCCACACTACATCAGAAACCCATAATCTGAGCCCTTCCTGCAAGTTGCTTCCCTTCAGATACCCAAATCTATCCAACTTTTGCAGTTATCATGAAGACCTCTTGGCATAAGCAAGGAGACACAGGAACCACAGCTTAGGGTTGGCACTACACCTGAGAGCTATCAAACGTTCCCATCTGCAGTTTAGGACCTGCCAATACTTGTTCCTACGAAAATAAGTTGTGGGTTATATTTAGGTATGTCTGCATTAAGGAGAGGTAGCACAGTAGTTGTTCCCAAGCAATTTTGTTAGGAGGCATTAGCATGAGAGCCAGCCACACAAATGTGGCTGCTGGGCTGCTCTGCCTGCTCACCCTCACAGTGCTGTAGTCAGTGTTTCTTAGAGAGCTGGGGGAAGCGCAGCTCTTGCACTCGGGCACCAGAGCCCTCTTCTTGCTTCAGGTAGTAACTTCCAGCAAGATTTAGGTGGGTGCCTTCACATTATGTGCTGCATTCCCACATACGTGTTCCACAGGAAAGAGGTATAAATGCTCTCTGCTACTGTGATTACACTCCTGTTACAGAGTCACACCCATGCCTTACTTGCCCTCAGTGACATCATCTTTCATCTGAGTTTCAAATGTAATAACACTTGTGTGATCCAACCAGCCAGCACAGTTTAGCAACTTTTAACACTTAGCTAAGGAATTTTAAAGTGAGACCTACCAAATTACCAACTTGTTGCAGCTCAGCAGAACAAGCCTCTGCCTACATAATACTAATGTGTCTGCTGCTACTGCTGTTAAGGCTCCTAAGTATACTGAGGTCACATAAGGCCTTTTAAATTCAGGGTATGGGTGAGCATTTGTTGGAAGCAGAACAAACAGGGTAGGGCAAGGGATGACTGTCCCCATAGACTCAGCTTCCTGGAATGTTGTACACTCCTCCCTGCACCCTTGGTTAAGGGTTGGGGCACGTGTTGTGTCCTCCCTTCTTCATTGCCACGGCATGTAATTTGGCAATTGAAAATCTATAGTCTGAAACCTGGATATGTCCTTAGTTAGGAGGCACTAGGAAGGAAATATTTCCTGGGAAAACAAACAAAACAAAACAACAAACAAAAAAAAAAAGGCAGCAAAAACGCAGGGGGCCAAAACCTTTCTGAGAACAGCTAATGATTATAAAAATATGGACTCTGTTCTTTACTCTGTGTGTGTTTATTAGCTTAATGCATTTTTATTTTTTCACACACAATGAAAAGGTCCTCAGTCAACTATCAAAGAATAGAATTATTTATATCTCAGAGTAATTCAGTCTTCTAAAAACTAATCCAAGCCACTTGAAAAATTATATTCTGGACCACCTTGGCATGGTTTGATTGTCATCATCAATGGGACACTGAGACTCTTAGACAAACTGTCCCTGAAAGGTGAACAACATTAATAGAAGCTGCATCAGCTAGGGCTCCCCAAAGAAATTGTCCCCTCCTGAATCGAGGGGGCCTGGCTGTGACCTGCCTTTAGTAGTGAAGTCCACCATGGAGCATGACCCTACGCTGTCTTTTCATGGCAGCCTCTGCATGGGCACAGAATCCTGGCTGCTCTGACTGGTGAGCAGCTCATACGAAGACATGCTGTGCAGCTCACTCTTCCTCCTTGCAACACTTCTGTGTATTTTCTGCCTTGCTCTTTCCTGCTTGTGTGACAGCGTTGTCTGTGACTTCTGGTATGCAGGAGAGAGCAATGTGATGAATCTAAATGTCACTTCCCACTCTAGCCAGAAACGTGCTTGGAACTTAACGGAGGACAAAGTGTCCTTGGACACACCGTGCATGCTCAGCTGGTCTGCAGTCTGCCAACTTCCTGGCTGTTGACACCCCAGACACTGAGGTGACACACTTCCAGGTAAATTTGGGTTGGTGGGCAACTCGTTTTTTTGCCTCGCAGGCTCTGACAGTGGCACCCAGGCACGATGTAGGCTAAGAGCCAGAGCACTGTGTAACACACCATGTGGAGGTGCTCTCCTGAAGTTGTGCTGCCTTCCTCTTATTTGTCAGAGGTGTAAAGCTGAAGCAGGTAGTGGCTCTGGACAAAGCTCTTTGTGCCATCTTTCTAGAGCAGGAGTATTGCAAGTTAGCATTTGGGAGCTGGCTGTGTAGGCTGTTTTCCCATAGAAGGGAGCAAAAAGGTTTTGAAGAGTTGTTCACTGTGTACATGTTGTGCTGTGGTTCATGTTTTTACAGTACGTGCTTTGCACAGAGCAGTCTGTGGTCTGGTGCCAGAGTAGCACTATCTCAGGTCAGTGTGTTGTCCAGATTGTCAGGAGCACTGGAAGGGCTGGCTGGTGCTTGAATTTCCCCTGATATATTAATGTGGTCAGCAACTTGTCACTTCTTCTGTCATACACTTAGGAAGTCAGGAATCTCACTTCAGAGGCTGGTGATACTATACATATATGGTTTGGGCACATTCAGAGAGAGTATATTTCATCTGTTTTACCTGCAAATTGCCTTGGTTGGTCCCAGAATAGATTGGCTTCTATAATGGGTGTATTAAAACTAAATCCTGTTCTTTCTGGCACAGTTTTTTTTCTGCTTTGGAACTGAAAATGCCACCAACGTTTTTGTTGATTTGGTTTTGAGAAAGGGAATAGAGTAACAACTTTAAATTTGTATGCTGTTTGAGCTTAGTAGTTTGTAGCATCTGACATTTAATTGTGTAATTAAAAGACTAGCACAGAAGGCCAGCACTGAGCAGCTAGGAGCAGGGATCAGCAGACATCCAGCTGTATAGAGGTGCTAAGTAAAGACAAACCTGCTGGGACTTGGGATTGCTAAAACTGCAGTGAGACATGTACAAGGAAAATTAGTAGCTGAATTTACTCAAAGCTGTTGAGAAAGGGGCCGGGTGATCAGTAAGATGAACATTTGAGTAATTCTAATGTTAATTATCCAAATTCCAAATCTAAGGCATGGTATTTTTAATAAAAAATCCACAAGGTAGTAAAAAAAAAAAAAAAAAAAAAAACCACCACCCAAACCCCCAAAACCTAAGTGGAGGAAAAATTGCAATCTGTTCTTGTTTTATTAATTCTTTAGAAGAAAACAGGCATTGGCATGCCTGAATACATAGGAGGGCTTCCAAGGGTTATAACTGTCAGCCACATCAGTGGATGAAGGCAGGAATTTTTGTTTGCATTTGACACAAATAAGAAAAAAAGGGTTTTTAATCTTCAAGTCTGTTTGGGTTTTGAAAAAAATTATATACATTTTACCATTTTACCATTTTGCTTATTGCCCTTACATGGTGAAAGGCCTTGGCTTTAGTTTGTGGTTTTTTTGGTGTTCTGGATTTGGTTTTTTTTATCTTCTGTGGGTGGCAGGGCCATATAGTTATGGTCCTTTCAAACCTGAGGGACACACAAGCTCTGTTAGGCTACTATTGGGAACACAAAAACTATAAGTCTGGGAGAGGTCAAAAGAATACATAGTGAAGTAGTAGAACTTGTTTCTTAAATTAGTAATATCAGCAGGGATCCAGAGTGGGGAGAAATTAATGGGCATTATGAGCAGGACAGCCTTGATATTCTGCTCTCTTTGAATTGCATGCTGGAGACATAATTATAACACTTTAAGTGAGTAATTAACAGGAAACTTCTCTCTGGACCAATATCCCAACTGTGACAGAGGCTAGTAAATGTAGAGGGTAAGAGCAATAGCTGATAATCTCATCAGAGTGGTCCTTGAGATTTTAGTGCTTTGTACGCCAGAGACTCATTAAGTTACAGGGGATGTCTGAGGACAGGGATGAATTTGGGAGCAACAAAGGGATTTTTCTCCTCCTTGTATAGCAGTTGCTTTCTCTAGACAAAACATTTCATTTTTCATGTTTTGGGGTTGAGGAATAGGTGAGTGGGAGAGGTAGATGGGCAAATGAGTGATGGACATGTATATTGCATGGACTGTGTCCCTGTCATAGTGGAGAATTCCTTTAATATGTGCTTAGCTGTCCTTAGTGTTATAAAATGCTGCTGGAAAACATGCATAGAATGGAACAAAATGCCCACCAGCAAAGAGAGTGAACTGAATATCCTTCCCTGTAGCTTCAGAGATGAAGATAAGATGAAACAGAGGGAATGGCAAGTCATATAAAAGAAGAGATAAAAAGGAACCAAAGGTCTTCAGGGCCAGGCTGAGACATTCTTATATAAAACATCTGAGCTGAAAGATGCTGTGAAACAATACTTCACCATTATATTTTTAGACATATTATTTTTTCAAACTTACCCTGCTGGAGTCACTGTGACTAAGGCAGAAAAAAAAAAAAAACACAAAGTCACTGAGAAAAAGGGTTGCCTGTGTTCACAGTGATCTTTCCGACCACTTCACCTTCAAGGACTTTCCTCTGTGTCTGTGTGAGTAATAATGTGTGGATTTGGCCATGATGGGCATAGGCAAATTCTCCACATTGGAATCATGTTAATTTCATAGACCCAGTGAGTCCTGAGGTACAAATGGAGGACTGCAGGCATAGCCAACAGAAATGAGGCATGGATTGAAAGGTCATAGTGACTGATTTTCAGAGTCATTAAGTTATACCAAAATAACAAAGAGAAATGTCATCACTTTCAACATACCCTTGTGAAAGGCAAATGTTTTACACGAAAAAAAAGAGTATCCACTTGGAATTGTTTCAAGCCTTTGAAAACATGGGGGTACACATGGACACAGCTGGCACAGCCATTTTTGTGCATTTCACATGTGTTAATAATTCAAATCCTGTTAGAAGTATAATGGAAATATGCTTTTTGTATATAACCAAGATGTCTCGAATTTAAAGTGAAGAAAACACTAGAGACAGAAAATGAAGGGTGAAAGGGAAGCAAACACTGGAGACGGTAGGATAGGAAATAAAGGGCCTTCAGTTCAGTGCTGAAAAAGTCCTGCACAAATTCACCACTGATACAATAGTCTGAAACTCAGCCATAGCCAGCTTTGAGAAAAACTTTCTTCTGATTTAAGGTGAACACTTAGGCATGATTTTCCTCATGCATCATGTTATATAGCACAAACAATACCCTAAGGTCGTGAAACTCACCAAAGAGTTCTTATGTTTATCAAATGGCTGTCAGGCTATCGAATACCCGAACGCCACCTCAGAAGTGAAAAGATAAGATCAGCACGGCTGTAACATCGCCGTGCGCGGCGGCCAAAAGACCACCGCATATCTACGCAGCGACATTGTCGCACCAGCCGGAAAAAAAAGAAAAAAAAAA
>VXBU01000020.1:0-16734 GCA_013400315.1 Bombycilla garrulus | reverse complement strand
GTCAGAGGTGAAACCACACCTTTCCATTTTTCAAGTGCTGCATAATTGACCTGCAAAACAAAACGAAGCCATAACAGCCTTTTTATAGTTTTCTTTTCTCACCTTTGCATTGCAAAATTGGATATTGGATAACAGTTTGGGTTTGGGGTTTTTTTGGTGTTTTGTGGTTTGTTTGTGGGGAGGGGGGTTTGTTTCATTTGGTTGCTGTTGTGTGGTATTTTTTAAGAACTTGCTGCTCTTTGCATGGTTCTGTTCTTTGAGTGTTAAATGATTTAGCCATTGCACTGAAGTTTGAGCTGTATGACTGTGGACTTATAAATGCTGTTATGCTGTTTTAAGAGTTTGGGGGGGGGGGGTGATTACATGCACATTTTAAATGTGTCCCACTCTCCACCCCATCCTTTTTTGGTTTTTGTGGCTTTGCAAATATGAATGGATTATGCCTGAAGAATAGTTTGAATATGTACTGTATGAAGTACATTCACTAATGCTAGTACACAGTATTTGTTCTATTTGGTCAAATTTGCATGTGATAACTTCCTTTCAAATTACATTGCTTTGGTAGCAAATACAAAATTCTTTCTTAACTAATAGCACTGAAGAAAATTCATAAGAGTTTTAGACACTAAAAACACTTTAAAATCAATTTTGGAAGGAGAAAAAAACCACAGTAGGATATTATTTTAGACACAAATTGGCTATAGTTTTGAGTGCATTTGAACATTAGGGAAGAGTTTCAAAGAAATGACATTAAAACAAATTGTAGAATAGGAAACCTACCTAAATAATACTGTAGCATTACATCTAGAATCTGGGTTTAACTAAACTGTTTAAATTTCAGAAAGCCCCTTTAACCAAATAAACCCACTTCACATTACCTTAGGATACCTCTTTTGTACATAGTATTTTACAGGTATTCATACAGTTATGAACTGATCTGGTATAACAGCAAAGAAAATAATTATGGCAGAAATAAACAGTACTGACAAAATAGTCAGTTGTATCAGTAAGTTCCCTAGTGGTATATTTTAAAGCAAATACTCTATATTCCTAATGCATAATATAGTACAGAGATTTGCAGAAGCCATTTAAGGTCGAATCTGAGGTAAGAAAAGTTCGGAATCAGCATTAACAGTTATAATTCAATTATTGCATCATGGGATAAATAAAAAGCATTTCAATTCTTGTAGTGTAGGCTTGACAGTTCTTGAATGTTGACTGAATGTTTATATTGATAGAATTGTGAGTTTGTTACATTCCAGTGTTTCTGCCTCTTGGCATGCTAAAAGTACGGCTTCATTTGCTCCTTACACACTGAATAAAGTGCTGTCAGTCTGCTAAGCTACAAAAATAGCCGCTGCTAAGTACTGGTGTAGATTTTCTACTTGAATAGTTTTGTTGTAGGACCCTCAGGAGGTCAGTGTTTACTATTTTTTTGTCTTTTTCCTGTTTTAAGTTTACCTTTTTGAAGGATTCAGAGTGAAGAAAAGCTGCTGATCAACCTAAGTTGATAACAGAAAGGATATTTAAAATCCTTATAAAATGCATCTTTTTGGCAGTTCTAAATTGCTGTGAAATTATACGTTCTATACTAAATTTTTTCTTTATACATTCAGGAAACAACTCTTTTCATTTAGGAAAAACTGATTACAATAGTTCATTATTCTAAGCAGGGCAAGAAAATATAATCAATTTTATAAGTTTTTTCCAAAGCTTGATTATTTTCTAAATTGGCAAATATGTATATATTTAAATTGTAATGAGCTAATTCTTATGCTTTTGTTTATTGCTCCTTAAAGCTTGTACTCAAAAGATCAGTTTTGGAAGAATGAGTTTAAAATTTATAATAATTATAATTTTTCAAACTTATGAAGCAGCATAAGTTTTGTAACTAGAATTAATGATACACTGTGGATTTGGTGAGAGATTTTTTAGGACTTTCATGTAAGCATCAATTTTACTTACTTATACTGCATATATTGTATAATAATGAAATGTATATTTTAAAGCTTCAAGTAGTTTTTATCAAGTGAAACTCATTGCTACTTAGAAATATTCAAATACTAGCTTTATCTCAGGTGAATACTCTTGTACCCTTTTTGTTCAGAACACATGCTTATAAAAATGTGTCTTAATTATATCAGTTTATGTATTTCATATTACAGAGCTCCTCTGTCTTAAACTTACTCTAAATTACCCTTCTACTGTTGGACAATAAGGACTTTTGCTTCACCTATTTTATTCATATTGAATGTATTAACAGACAAAAGTGCAAAAATATTCTTCCCTTAAGGAGAATGCATCCATATTCAAACAACTGAAATATTTCTTGAAAAATGCTTTAAATGTAACGTTGTGTTAGAAATCTTTTCTTTCAGATTTTGTCAAGGAGAGAAGTTGCAAATTAACATGAATTGCTTTGATGCTCTCTTTTTTATGAGTATAAATGCATAAAGCTTCTGCATAGGGTCTAAAGAGTAACTTTTTATCTTAAGCTCTACAATGAAATGACTGCTGTAAATTGCAAAACATCCTTCAGTTACTTAAGGGAGATGCTGATGTGGTTTGCATACATATTTGGGATATATTACGTATTTCCAGTAACCTCACCTTGAGTAAGTAAAGCTTGATCAGTAGCTGTGTATTTCACTCACCTAGGCATTCACCAGAATAACTTGCATCATCAGTCTACTTTTTTTTGTCTGACACTGATGCTTGCTCTTTCCACATAATGGTTGGAGCAAGCCAGTTTTGGATAATTAGTTTAAATGGAAAACTCTGAGGTGAGTAATCTTGTTGCTTGCCTTGTAGAGTATATTCTCCTAAAATAATAAGGACACTTGAATGTATTTGTGAGGGCAGTTAAAATGTCTCTATAAAAGGTGGATCCCTGTCTGGTGTTACACTATACATTTTAAGTAAGTCAAGTCCGCATCTCAAAGAATTCAGTGCTTATAGTATATCACTTTTCTGTAAGCTGGTTCTATTGTGCTACTTTCACCTAAGGTAATTCCTCACTTTGGGTGAACAACAAAACTGAGAAGACCTAGGTGATCTTTGTGGGAAAGTGATTAGAAAAAAAAAAAGATGGGTATAAGCAGGTTTCTTTGGCTGTTGAAATCTTCAGTGTAATACTTTATTTTTTCATGGGAAGAAATAGGTAGCTATGTATGGCTGACTTACTAATACTGAGCACTTCTAAAATTTTCAATTGGATGCAGTATAGAAAATAATTTAAAGATGACTGATCTTTCTGCTGACAACTTAGGTTGTATGAGTTTTGCTTGAAAGCTTTAAAACTGATGTTTCTGTGTCGGCCACAATGTTTAAATGTATCCTTCAAACATATCCTCCTGCAACCTTTCAAACTGTACTAAATTGAGTGATATTTCTTTAAGTCTGCTTATTTGCTAACAGAGCTTCATTTTAAATAGAATATTGTTTTAATTTTTTATAAGCTGCTGAATTTTAGAGTTTTTGGGGCCACCAAATATTTTGAATCATGCAGAGAATATATATTGTACTGTAGTAATTTTGTATTTACATTTGTACGATGTGACATAATAGATGTTGATGCCAATCACTGCTTGACTATGTTAATAAAGTTGTTAAAATATATATGTTGCATTCCAATTTTTAATGAAAGATGAAAATGTCATGTTCAGCTTGTGTTTTGTCTGACTCAGGGTATTCTTCTGGTTCATACATTTAAATTCTGGAGTCTCTTGAATATCGAGGATTTTAATTTGTTGTGAATGAAATTGATCTTTGGATAAGTTACGGTCAGTTCAGTTAAGATGTTTTATGCTTCTTGGGGGCCAATAAATGTAGACATAGGAGGTTTACCCGAACTGAAATTATTGTTCATGGGGTGATACTGGTAACTGCTCTACTACTGAGAAATGTTACATTGCCTATATTTTTGTTTAAATCAGCTAAGGCTAGCTAGCTAAATCTGACCAAATGAGGATGTTGTCCCAAATGTAGATTCCACCCAGTGTGCAAGAAGCCAATCCACACACAGTCAAGCTATTTGTTCAACTGATGTCTGCACAGAGATGGGTGCTGGCTGATGAATCCACAAAGCTGACACACCTTCACTATGTTAATTACCCACTTCCATAAACGTCAATCACTGAAAGATCATAACCTCCAGTATATCAAACAATCAAAAACTACATTAATTGACTAAATACTTTTTCACTTTCACTTAAAGACACAGTACCCATTTATTTTATCACACATGCTCTATAGAGAAGGAGCTTATGTGAGTAAGGGGCTGATGGGATTTCTCCTTGAGCCAGGTGTTATGAGCTCTCGAAGCTCCCATCCCCGTTTGGGTTTGGGTTTTGTCTTACAAATACCCACGGCTTAAAATGGACAGGAAAGACACCTCGGGTGGTGCTGGAAAAAAAAAAAAGGGTTTATTAACTTCCAAAATAACAAACTCTCTACCAAGAAAAAGCCGTGTCCGAGACTGGAGATACAAGCCTCTGCTACACACCCCCAAAATGCCACGAGGTTTCCTCAAGCAGTGCTTTTTATGGCCTAGGCGGGGCTTTGGCAGTTGTCCAATCCAGGTAGCTCCAGGGGTGGGGTGATGTCCAGGGAGTCCAATGAAGTGTCCTGGTTCAGAACCTTTCCAAATTGGGAAAGAATGCCCAGGCTCCCCCACCCCCCATGGGGAACAAAGACAGCTCCACACCTCCTCCGGGTCTGGGCACTCTGCCTGTAGGAGGTGCTACAATGCAACAAGGGGCATCTATAGATGTGAATTTTGCTATGTTTATTATCTGACTAAAGTTAGCACAGAAGTTCAAGCCAAAGACTTGTTTGGTCTTATCAATACTTTGTTCCTACTATCAATATTTTGTTCCTGCATTATCTCCTTGTTTGGTAAATTTATGGTGCCATCCTCCTCTGCTGCTCACTTATTTAGTAGATTTATGGTGTTATATTATCACTTCTCAATGGGGCCTTGTGGTGTCATTCTCATTACTTGTGTTTGTCAATAATTAAGTAAAAATTGGAATAAACTAAAACTAAATGAAAATTATTCAAGACCTTGAACCAAATCTTGCAGTGGTCTTAGTCTAATTTCATCTAGCTTTTATGGGGTGATAATGCAAACTGTTTAAAGATCTGTTCTTAAACTTATTTAACTTCCTGATACAGGAGTCTCTAAAATGAAAGTATGAAACTAACAGTAGTAGCTCCCTGTACAAAATTTACCCATGAGGATTTGATTGTTTTATGTTTGCTTCCAATATTTACAGTTGGTCAATAACATATAAACAATCTAGACAACTACATGTCTAGCACAGGGACCTTCTGTATTGTAACAATTTCAATAAAATACATTATCATAATATAACTACTAAGTAAATTCATAATAAAATGTATAGTAGAAATTAATTGCTGCATATTTGGCTGAAAGACTGCTTAAATAAGGACTTCGATTTCTGCCTTCAGAAAGAGAAGACCGTGGAATAGCTGTTGACAGCACAGTAGGTGTGTAGAGACCGAGTGGATTAGAAAAGGGATCAGTTCCTGTTGGCTATAAGACATGAGTAAACCAGTGACTGGGAAGGCGGGGTGTCGTTTTGGTTTTGTCTTCATTCAAATAGCCCTCCCCACTCCCATTCTGTCATGGGGTACTTGTTTTAGAGCATGATGTTGTGAAGGGAGAACTTGAACAAAACATCTGACTATTGACTCAAGCCTGAGTCTGTGGTTAATTACTACTTCTAAATGTACAAACAAGATGGTTAGAGAAAGTACTAGCATCTTAAATGAAAATAATGTTCTCATAGAATCAGAATGACTTGTGTTAAAGGGACCTTAAAGATCATCTAGTTCCAACTCCCCCACCATGGGCAGGGACACCCTCCAGTATTACAGGTTGCTGCAAGCCCCATCCAACCTGGCCTTGAACCCTTCCAGAGATGGGGCATCCACAACTTCTCTGGGCAACCTGTTCCAGTGGCGCACTACCCTCTGAGTAAATAATTTCTTCTTAACATTTAATCTAAATCTCTCTTTTAGTTTAAAACCATTCCTCCTTGTCTTTCCACTATCTACCTATGTAAAAAATTGCTTTCTCTCTTTTTCTATTATATATATTTATATCATATTCACTCTTTTTATATCCAGCAGCACTTAAAGTAAGGCAATCAGTAATCTAGGACTTAGCCAGTCCAGTCTAAAAAGGAATAGTGTGCATAATAGGATTGTCCCTAGTAAGGACTTTTCACTATGTGCTACTTCAGAGACAGATGACAAGACCATCATATAGGAAGGTAAAATTTAAGAGCAGCCCTTCGTTGCTGGTAGAACTCATTATTAAGTGAGAGGGCTGAGCAATCATTGACTGTATGAAGTTCAACAAAGAAAAGTGCCACATTCTGCACCTGGGATGAGGCAACCCTACATGTACAGACAAACAGGAGAACAAGAGGCTGGAGAGCAGTGCTGTGGAAAGGGACCTGGGGGTCCTGGTTGATGGAAAGTTGGATGTGAGTCAGCAGTGCCCTGGCAGCCAGGAGGGCCAATCGTGTCCTGGGGTGCATCAGGCACAGCATTGCCAGCCAGGCAAGGGAGGGGACTGTCCCGCTCTGCTCTGCACTGGTGTGACCTCACCTTGAGTCCTGTGTGCAGTTTTGGGCACCACAATATAAGGAAGATATAAAGCGATTAGAGAGAGTCCAAAGGATGGCAACAAAGATGGTAAAGGGTCTAGAGGGGGAGCCTTATGAGGAACAGCTGAGGTCACTTTGTTCAGCCTGGAGGAGACTGAGGGTAGACCTCATTGCAGTCTACAGCTTCCTCATGAGGGGAAGAGGAGGGGCAGGCACTGATCTCTTCTCTCTAGTGACCAGTGACAGGACCTGAGGGAATGGCCTGAAATTGTGTCAGGGGAGGTTTAGGTTGGATATTTGGAAAAGGTTCTTCACCCAGAGGGTGGTTGGGCTCCCCAGGGAAGTGGTCACAGCACCAAGCTTGACAGAGTTCAAGAAGTGTTTGGACAATGCTCTCAGGCACATGGTATGATTCTTGGGTTGTCCTGTGCAGGGCCAGGAATTGGACTTGATGATCCTGATAGGTCCCTTCCAACTCAGGATTGTCTTTGATTATATGATTGTATATGGATTTCAAGAGAAAGGTTGCTCCTGAAGAAAGTAATTTTTTGAGGGTAATTCCAGTGTGACTTAAGAATATAACTACTGATCTTGATCTTCATCCTTTATCAAAGTAGTTTTCTAGGTAACTCTATATATGCTGCAGGATGCCTTAAAGTCTAAGATTTTGCATTTCCTTCTGATTTTTGTGGAAAGCTGTTGTTGAAAACCCAAGAATGGTTTTGATACCTGTGTGATGGTAGATTGTTGCAGCACTGGAGTAGTTGCTGCACATCTTGATGTAGCAGTAGATAAAAGATTGCTATATACCTTTGAAAATGTCAAAGATATGGACTTCTCTCTGAAATGTAGAAGTGAATCTGACTCTCTTTCCTTCACAGCATAGTGTCCGTCCATGTAAAAGGTATTTGGGAAAACAATCCCAAAGCTTCAGCTCTGATCATGCAGCTTTTGTCTCATTGTTTGCCCTGGTGTATATCTTTACAGATAGCAACACAGACTGCAAGAAGTACTATAGTCATGTCTTCCATAAGGCTAAGGTAATTATAATGCAGGCTGCTTACTTATGTCAAGCAAACAGATACATAACGTACTTTTTTTTTAATGTAGTCCTATAGCATGTTGTTATTGTTTAAAATACACATGCTTACTCCTATTATCAAAAGAGAAAGATCCAGATCTAACAGTCTTGAGACTTTTAAAGAAGTTTTAATTATGAAAGGAGTCCAGAAGTTTTCTCTGTTTTGACATTGGCAACTTAGCAAACTTTGCATATACCAAAACTTTGGAAGAATGTTTCTAGAAAGAAAGGAACTCCTGAAGTTACCATGGAGCTACAGGAAGTGATGTACTAAAGGTATAGCCAGTTGCCAGTGATTGTTATACAAATTAAGAATGATACTGTTCATCTTTCATGAATGTATCTTTGGTAAAAATAGTTAAAATTTCATAATGTAGAAGGAGTCATGCTGACTTATATCGGTAATACTGATTTGACTGTCTTAAGTTTACCCTAACTAATTTTTTTTTGCTTGATGAGCTTGTATAGTTCTGTAAACTTTTCAACTCCATTTTTCCTAACTATTTGACTTTCATGGAAGTTTTTAAGTAACATAAATTTGACATAAGTTGTGGATTCATCAGATTCGTCGAGATGACTTTAATGTTCTGCTATATGCTTTACCTAATATCTTGCAGCACAAAGAGCAAAGGACATCAGTGTTAGGATGGGAGGTAGGGGAGATTCTCAAACCAGAACTGGTAGAATTTCCCTTGAGGGGGAACCCAACATAGAATATGAGCTTCTTACTTTTTTTTTTTTTTAATCTTTGATAAAGCTTTGCGCTGACAAAATCATAAAAAAAAAATTTAATAGAGCACTTAACCACTGGTGTGCCTAGGACTGCGAGCGGCAGCCCCTTACATCATTACTTAAATCTAGAACTCTTTTTTTAGTCAATAATAAAAAACTAGTGCTGTCTTGAACAATGTATTATCTTCTTAAGGTAGAATAAGGAACTCTTTGGGATTCCAGAAAGAGACCAGTAGTGCTAACTCTCTTATGAAAAATATCTAAAGATATTCTTACTGAAAAGCAGCAGTCCAGGTACAGACTGGCCACAGACAGCAATTCAATGGATCTGTATTCCAGCAATCAATATGATACAAATTGGCTAATAGTCTACATCAAGCAAAAGAAGAGTCTGGAAAACTGAACTATCATTGAAGCAGATAAAAGGTTGAAGTAAACAGTTTCTTCAGACTCTTTGGCTTTAGATGAAGTGTATAGTTTTTAGGAGCCTGTCACTGAAACTGTAAAATACTGTAAGAGTAGGTACTGGAGAGGGCGAGCTATACTTTGTTAATAAAGTACCTAGTAGTCATCAAATGCCTTTAAAGATCTTATCATATTGTAACTGAAAGTCGGGAATAAACCTCTCTAACACTCTAATTTCAGTATTAGAAAGCAGCATTACTTTATTTTGGCACCAGACATGCAGAGGATATTTCCTATCCCACATATCACAGCTAGCTAACAGACTAGTTTATATCTATGTAACTAATGCATATTCATTACATTTCCTGAAATTCATACATCTATGCTAAAGATTCTCGCAAATTCATTTGCATATTTAAATCACTTCTCAGAGCTTATTTATATTAGAGTAGGGGGTCTTTTGAGTCTCTGTTGGTCATTTGGGGAATATCTCATTCCTCAAAATATCCTTTTTCAGTCATAGGCCTACAAAAATGTTTCTTCTCTTTGAATGCATCCCAGCAATGTGGTCTGGCCAAGATATACCTTATCAGCATTGCTTAGGCCCACAGTCTTTAGGACTAAGATAACCACTTGCACATATTAATACAGGACTAAGCACTGTTGGTTAAAGCTAAAAGGATTCAAAATACTTAAACACTATTTGTTACAATTAAAGATTTTCCCAACAATATGTCGATGGAAAGATGCTTGGTTATGAAGACACTTCAAACAGCATTAATCTATTCTCCTGGGTGTCAAATAATTCATATGCATTCTAGCCTTCAGTATAGTCACTCCTTAGTGGTAACTGAATATTTTAGAGGGATTTAAACTCAAGATTTCTGTGTGCCTTATGCAAGTATATTAATACTTCTATAGAAATCAGTTTCTTCACTTCTGAGATACCACTTCTAAACTGCAGTGAGGCCAATGCTCTGGGTATGCGGTAGCCGTTCCTTCACCTGGGGGAATGCGACACGCCTGCGCAGGAGCCACGGCGTCTGACGGCAGGTGAGCACATGCGCGGGACTGGGAGTCACGAAACTGTGTGGAAGGAGGTGGTTTCATCGTAACGGTAAGGGTGGTGTGACGTGGCGGCGCGTGTTTCTCTGTTGCGTCTCGGCGGCTGAGGCTGGGCTCGCTTAGGGCCGTGGCGGCGGCGTGATGATGGCGTACTTCGTGGAGAGCTTCTGGGTAGGGAAGTGCCGCGGGCCGGTTCCTCCGTGTCGCGAATCGGACACGGAGAGCACGCTGCAGTGCAGCGCAGTGCAGAGCAGCCGGCGTACTTTTCGCAGGAGCAACCTCGACTCTTACGTCACCCTGGGGACTGGGCTCGGGCCTTGCCGCGGGGAGTGCGGTGGAGGCATGGGGGGTGCTGTTTTTTCCGCGGCCCTCTCTGCCTCCTTCGCCTGCCGCGCCTAGCCTCTCCTCGGCCAGGCTGGGCCGTGGGGGAAGCGCCCTGCCCCGCGCAGTGCTCAAGGTCCCATTAGGGAGAAACAATGGGGGAGAGGGTTTGCTGGTCCAAGGGATGTGCAGATACGAGCAGGACAGCATTCGCTAGGCAGGTCTTAACACTTGCAGCCACTGGTGCATAGATGGGGCTTCTACTGCAGTCTGATCTCTTTTCGTTGTCTCCCATACAATGTAGTTGATTGGGGGAACGGCATTAACCATAACAATTTACACAGTTCTTTCATGTCAAAGCAAAACTGCGTCTCGGAAGTTTATACTTCTGTACCGACAACTCAGTTCTATCTGCATGACAGAAGGTACAGTCTGAACAGCAGCCAACTAGAGAAACTACAATTTCCAGTCTGTTTTAGAAACATAATTTGTCAGTAATTTCTGTGCAAATATTTATATTTTTAATTGGATAGTTATACATGGAGGAAAAACTTAACATCTGGATTTGGATTATTGATCCTTGCATGAAATGAAACTTGTTTTCGTTGTGTCTGTAGCTGGTTTGAAACATTAAAGTAAGTGTTCTTGTAAGTAATTTCCATTTTACATAGCTAGGTTTTGTCATTTTGAGTACACTCATACTGGTACAGTATTCATTATCTTTGACTTACTATTTTCTTAGCACTACTTGGGAAATGTTGCATAAGCTTTGACATAAATTTGATTTTTAAATTTTTTTAAACTGACTGGTGCAGGCACACTTGTTAATTTTGAATATTAAAATGCTTCAGGTCAACCAAAATAAACCACTTCTAAGCCAGTCAGTATAATTGTTTTAGTTTTTGTAAGTTCTATATATAGCTGAGATTGGTCTCTCTGTAATGCTGTACGTGGTAAGTCTGAAAATTCTGGGATATAAAAATATGTGTTTAAATTGTTTTTGATTAATTCTTTTTATTTTATCTTTTTAATTGCTGGTGTTACCTGTAGATTTTTGAGAAATGGGTGTGAGGAAGATTCCTTTCTTTTCAAGTTCTTTTGTAACATGTGGCTGTGTCCAGAGTTAATTATTGTGAAGACACTCACTCTAATAGGACACATTCATATATGCACTTATGTGATATGAGTGATAATGAAACTTGTCATGTTTCCACCTGGAGTTCCATTCACATGTTTACACAGTGCTACTCTTCTGCTTGGCATACAGTTGGATGCTCTGTTTCAAGAGAGCTGTTGAGCGATATTTGCTCAGTGTCTTCCCTTTGTGTGTGTATTTAGCGTGAGTTGGCAACTTTTAATCTTTTTGTTCAAAATAAATATTTTTAATTATCTAGATATAGATAAAATATCTGTTCTTCATATGCATAGAATTTCTCTGGAGATGATTTTTATTTAAATTATTGAAGCTGGAAGAAGAAAATTGAAATTGCCAGGCTGCTTTTGTGTTCAAACTCCTCAAAACTTTCAGAACTGAAAATATGTTGCCAGTATAAACATCAGGTGACTATTTAAAAAAAAAATTTGATGCTCTCAATTTTATGTAGCTCTTTCAGACACTTGGTCATTCAAAATTACTGTTAGCTAGCTTTCAAAAATATAACACCATAATATTAATCAGAGGAATATTTTCATGTATGCAGGGTCAATTAAGTAATTGCCTAGGTGGAATGTATGAAACGTGTTGCTTATTTGAAACTGCAGCAAGCAGCAACAGTTTTAAACACAATAACAGTGATATTTATCAGAACATCTAAAATGAGTTTAAATTTACCTGGAGTTAGATGAATGACAATAAGTTGACAATACAAATGAACAGTAACGGCTAGTATGTGTCTTTCTATGTTTGTGGGTAAAGAGAAGATTGGTTTTTGTTGATATTTGAAACTTTCATTTTAGAATCACAGGAATGTACACTCAGTTTCTATTGATCTGTTGCACTAAAATTTGTGAATAATTATTAAATAGGGTATATTTTAAGCAGCATAAATCAAATCTTTTAGTTGCTGAAAAGTTGTACCTAGTTACAACAAATACTTTATTTCACCTATACGAGGGAGTTGTGCATATTGGTGCAACTCTGGAACAACTCTAGAATTTTCTTGATACAGACAAACTTTTTCTGCCAAAAGGACTTCTATGCCATTATCACTTATCTGTATTAGTATTCTTGCATGCATGATCTGTTGGCCAGAGGCGTGTGAGTATTTTTTTTTTCATTCTGCTATCTGACAGAATAGTATGGGTAGTAGTTTTAAGTGTAAATCTAGCTGTAGGACAGCTTCTCTGCGGCTGACCAAAACAAGAATCAAAGGATACAAATTTTTCAATTCTCACCCCAGAAATTGAAGCAAGTAACTATTTCCCACATTCATTCTTTTCTAGACTTTTCCTATTTAGAGTTTATTTAAAAAGAGAGGATGGGTTTTTTGATCAAATTTCATTGATATATCATGTTTGCTGTATACAGGTGTAAGGTTTAGCTAGGGTTTGGAAACTTAATTAGGAACCTAAAATTTTTATGTTTGATTGCCACTTCCAAATACTTGCAGTTGTAATACTTGTCTGCCTATTTCCTGGAGTATAAGTTGTGGGCTTGGCAGGCTATTTTAAAAAGAAGATTAAGCAGGTTATTACTTAAATTATTTATAATCAAAAGTATAATTTTTTTCTCAGTCTATTTGATTTATTCAATGTAATGTGCTTATATGGTCATGTTTAAAGGGTTGAATTAAGATGATTGTGAATGTTTAACCACTGCTAATGCACATTATAAAAGCATAGGACAAAATTATGGTAATTCAATTATTGTCAAATGTTTCTTTACTTGCTGAACTGTCTGAACTTCTCTCATCAAGCTTTTGCAGTTTGACCAAAGACCAAGGGCCACAAACCTGATCAGAGAACTGGAGCACCTCTGTTATGGACACAGGCTGAGAGTTGGGGCTGTTCCGCCTGGAGAAGAAATGGCTCTGGGGAGACCTTAGAGCACCTTTCAGTGCCTAAAGGGGCTCCAAGAGAGCTGGAGAGGGACTTTTCAAAAAGGCCTGTAGTGACTGAACGAGGGGGAATAGCTTCACACTGACAGAGTGCAGGGTTAGATTAGCTGTTAAGAAGAACTCAAACCATTCTGTGATTTCATGAAAATAAAAATGTTTGAGAACTGCATGTTCCTTTTATTGTTTTATCTACACTTTTTTTCTGTGCAATCAGTATTTGCAGCTGTCCTCTTCTTGCTTCTCACACAAGCTCAATAAGTAGTGTCTATCTAACCACTCATGGGACTTATAGAATCACCTTAATAGATGAGAAACACTTGTTTACATTGGGTAAAAAGAAGGTTCTGTAATAGAGAGTATTAGCTTTTTTACGCTAAAAGATGTTACTGTTGAATGGTTTTGGTCTCAAGTACACTGAGCTTCCACTTATACAATTAAATTAGAAATATGGGGAATAAATACTGCTACAGATTGCCCGGATATTTCTGGCTATTTTACCAAATAGACGTTTTAAATTCAGAATCATCTTTTATGTGCAACACTAACTTATTCTTAAAATTTTCCAAAATATTTTAAGTAGTTTAGTAAAACAGAGTTTCTGTAATCTGTTTCCTGTTATGTAGAAGTTGTGAAAATGCTGAACTCTGACTTCACAGTTGCTGACAGGGTTACTTTCATTTCCATGAGATTATTGCAGCTAGTTCTCAATGAAGGAAAACGGAAGGACCATATGCCCCCTTTTTCTGTGACAATTTATTTTGTATGCCAAGGTGGTCAGTAATGCCTCATTGTAGGTTTATGCAAGTGAAGTGTTTACTTGTATTTAAAATAATTTCCTCTTATGATTTGCTGTCAGGAGGTGTCTACTGTATTTACAGAAGAGCTCTCTTATAGCAGTGTGAAAGGGGAAACCTCAGTAGGAACACTAGCTTCTGAAGAGAGTTTTGTTAGCTCCAGGGAAAATGAGAAAATTACTAATGAACTTCAAAGTAATTATATGGAACCTATATGGGGAAGGAACTACTTACATTTTGCATTTTTGCACAGTTTTACAGTTGTTTTCTGTTGAGTAATGATGAGATCAGCCTCAACTGATGGCATTTTCCTCCTGAAATGATATCCAGAATGGTCTTTCAAACTGATGTGGACGTCTGTTGTATACAACCTTATATTATAAATTATAAAAGAGATTCTTCTTTCTCTAAGATCCAACTTCTCGAAGGATCTACATGTGACTTCTCTGTATGTCTGTCAGAGCAGTAGATGGTAACTGCTTCTGAATGGGAGTGGGTCTCATCTCTGCTATCTGCTGCATTTATTGTTAAGAAAATTTCCCAACTGGCTTGTGCAGACTGAGGAAAGAGGCTAGCATGGAAAGTATAGAATTACAAGAGTAATTATTCATGCACATGAGGTGTCCCATTCAGATTGGGGCACCCTGAATGCGGTTTTACACAGAGTTCTTATACCTTTCAAGTGTTTAGGTACATTATGATTACAATTTGACCAGTCACTACTTAACATGCTGCTGTTTTGCAAAGCAACTCTAATTAAATAGCATCATCATCCTCCTGCTTCTTTCTTGATCTTGAAGTTCCTCGAGTTGGTCTACTACAGTTACTTATCTCTGATGCCAGATAAGGGGAGGGTTTCATAGAGGTGTCAGAGAGGCTGGGATTGCTGTCATGATCTGGGTAGTTCAGGGGATACCCTTTATTCTTGACAGTGGGGGCTGTCATCCTCTGTTGCAGTCACAGAGCCCTCTGCAAGGCCTCCTTGGAGAGAAAATGCCTAGTCATGGACTAGGCTCTCTGCTTCCTGCTTCAAGACCCTCTCTTATCTCTGTAATACTATTGGCTACATTCCAGATGTCCTAAGACTTTAGGTTAGTTCATCCTGACCCTAAACTATTGGCTAGTTCCCCAATCCTAACTAACCCTATAAAAACNCACTAAAGAGCTGTGTTGCCTGATTGCCTCAGGCTGAGCTTGCTAGGTTAGCCCTGCGGCCAGGGTCTCCGCTGAGGATCTCCAGGGCAAGGCAGTCCCTCCCGGGACTTCTGCTGTCCGGGCCATCTGCGGCAGCAGGGGGTCTGACCCCCTGGACCTAGCCTGCATTAATCCTTTTCCTTGCAATGAGCTGAGGCCTTTTAGTTGTGCTTACTTAACTGTGTCTGTGCAGTATACAATGTAAACTATATATATATATATATATAAAGAAAGTTCATACAATTACATCCTATAAAGACTAATTGGTGCAATAGTTAGGGAAATTTTTCCTAACATTATTTATTTTTAAGTAGGATGGTACTGGACTTTTGGTGACCCTAGCTATTACTGTTGCTATCAGCAAGAAACAGATAAAAACAAGTAATGAAGAAAAGTTAGCTAGACATAAAATTTGCATGTACAGAATTTCATATAATATGTATAGGGAGGGGTAGTGTCAAGGAAAAACGACCCAAATGGAAACAATGGTGATGGCTGATGTGCATGTAAGTGATAGGTTACTTGTTTTTTGTAACTTAAATTACCTTTTTTCCTCTTAGCTGCAGCATGCATCTGTCCTTATCCTAAATAGAGTCTTAACTCTGCTGCTCAGTGTACAAATTGTTTTAGCTACTCTTCATGAAATTAACTACTAAATGATGTAGTTCTGGATAGGCCATATGGCAGAAAAATGTATGCTCTCTACACTAAGATACCATACTTTGACGTAGGTACATATGTTTCCAAACATGAGCAGGAGATATTGTAATTTATAGAATTGTCATCAGGTTAATCATCAGTACTCCTGATCATATAACTTGTAAATAACTGAACAGTTCTGAAATCTAAATGTTTGTACTCATAGGTGGAGCCTCATATTGGTAATGTAGGTTGCCCTTGTGTCTTGGTTCCAGCCAGGACAGGATTAATTTTTGCAGTATCCAGGAGGGGCGAGGGGCATGGCCAGGACCCTGAGGTTATTCCATACCATCTCATGTCATTGCCAAGGGTTGGGGGAAGGGAGTCTCTTCTGGTCCTGGCAATGTGGCTGCTGTGAGGTCAGGTTGGGCTCTGTGGTAAGCATTATATGTGAATCGCTCTGTCTCTTTTGTATACTTTTGTTATTATTGTTACAGTTACTGTTCATTTTTTTATCTCACTGCTGTTTCCAGTAAATTGTTCTTATTTCAACCTATGCTCTTTACCTTTTATGCCTCCAGTTCTCTTCAGCCACCCACAGCGGAGGGAGCAAGTGGCAGCTTGGTTTGGAGAGTCTCAGTGGGAGCACTAAACTGGGGAGAACCATTCCTAAACTACAACAATTTGACATATTTACAATGTAAAATGTCTCTTAGCTTTGCTAAGCTTAAGCCACATAAGCCCTCAAATCTGGTAGTCTGTTTTGGACTTGCTAATTTGTTTAAAGCTGTCTTAGTTTTGAAAGACAG